>OY979710.1:39226186-39826186 GCA_963855925.1 Inga laurina | reverse complement strand
TATCCTTTTATTTTTGTTCCTGTATAACTTATTGGGTAAGTTTGGATTAATTTTTCCCCGCTGGTGGATTTTTTGTGGCTTGTTTGGGATTCATGCGTTGTTTGTTTCAGACGAGTCTTTTGTAACTTTTAACCTGATTATTCTTCAATGTATGCTCTGTCCTGATGACCAATTAGCTTACTTCTGTATGCAACTGTTAACACTTTATACAGCAGATATAGGAAGGATACAGATGTCCAATCACAAATATTTGAATATTACAATTTATTTCTCCTAATTGGTTTTTATTTTATTTTTTATTTTCTGTTCATAGCTTCTGTTGAAGAGATGGGGGGATCAATCAGATGGTGAAGGTGAGAATACAGATGCTATTGCTTCTCAGGTAATAAAAACAAAAATATTCAGGAACCAGTTTAATGCGCCTTATCTCTCTCTCTCTCTCTGTTTTTTTTTTTGTAAGTTTTTGTCACAAAAAAATGCTTGAATTACTCTAGGTGGGTCGCCTAGCCTATGAAATTCGACAATTGGCCTTGAATAGGCCGATACTGATGAATGGGTGTTCTGGACAAACTGGTATATTCTAGCATCTACTCTCTTCACAGATTACTTTAGAACATAGAACACATTGATCATTAATGTGTCGTGAAATACTGTATATTGTTACTTCATTTATCACTTTTGAAATGTCTGTCCTTTTTGCAGGAAATATATTATCCCTTGTACCACCAGTGGCCACCTTGAGTGCTCTGGGATGTGGCTACATTTGGTGGAAGGTACTGAACTACTAAGATATTTAAGAGTTCGTTATTTCGTTTGATTAGCATATGGCATTTTTCTCCCTTATAGCTATAGGCTTATAGCAGGGTTTATTTTTTCAGTTTTTTCTTTGAAGGTGCAAAATTTCATATGCTTATTTGATTGTATTTGCCAAAACAGTTTGAATGGTTTTATTTATGGTTTCTTTTTAAGATTATATACTGATCTTCTTTTTCTTTCTTTTAAATGTCAGGGCATTTCATTCTCAAGTTTTATGTATGTGACAAAACGTAGCATGGAAAAGGCAGTTTCAGATTTGACCACAAAGTTGATGCATGCCTCAGATGTCATCACTGTATGTGTTTATTTATCATCGCAGTGGAATTTATTTATTAGTTTGGTTCGTGCATGAGTGATATAGTAAGTTTTGAACAAGCGAGTAAAATTATAAGTGAATTTATATATCACTATAAATTCACTTATGCATAAGTGAATTTACTATAAGTGAAATAGTAATTTTGATCATACTTTTTAGTGAGTTTCATGCATAAGTGAATTTATGTACTCCATGTTCTTGAAAGGTTTCATAAAAGATATATTTGTTTCATTGACTCCGGAAATTGAAATAAATAGGCATAATTAAGTCAGTAAGATGTTTGATGATATTTATGGACCCCAAGCGCACTATGATGATTATATAGGGTCTTAATTTGATGCTGTTTATTTAATTGCCTCCGATTCTTTTGTTTGCAGGATGCCAAGAAGCATTTGACTCAGAGGATTCAACATTTAGATGACAAAATGGTTAAACAGAATGAGTTGTCACTGTCAATTAAGGATGAGGTTTGTCCTTGAAGATTTTGTCATGCACCCATACACATAATTACATTGATGTGTTTACCACATTACTTGTTAAGCTATAAAATTTAACTAAACATCAGAATGCTAACATCCTTCTAAAATTTTCATGCTTAATCATTGATATAGATTAAAAGTTTCTCTATTAGAATCATTGATATATATATGAGTGCTATTGGAATTTGGAGTCAAAATAGTTTCTCTAGAATTCATTGCACTTAAGGAAATTTCTGATACAAAAGCATGGTTGCAGGACTATGCAAATCATGCTTTAGACTACCTCATCCACTGTGTACATAGAAAACCAGGACAGAAGCCTGAGTTTTTGCAGGTTAGAACCTGTAATTTATTTGTATCATTTTTAGTTATGCTAATCTGTTTGTTTGCCGGTTGCAACATTCTAATTTCCCTCTCTGATTACTGAATATTGGTAAATATTTAGCAGAAGCAGCTGAAACCTGGAATGTCCGCTGGTCTGCTCACGTGTGGTGGAAGTCCGGGTCTGAAGGTTTCCTTCTCTCCTGTACTTGTTATTTATTTATTCATCTTTTTGTCTACTTGTTATCTACTTATCCTTTCATTGACGACCAAACCTGAGTTGATATTTGTTAGGAAACAATATCCTAGGAAACAATATCCCACTTAATTAGGGATTGTCAGTATCCCACATAATCAGGGATTGTGATTAGTATCCCTCGCCATAATGTGTTATAATGAGCCATTAATGCTGAGGCTCCCACTTTGTATATAAATACCTAATGTATACATGAATGAGATAACAACTTGATATATTTTGACTACATGGTATCAGAGCAAGGAAGCGCTCTGAATTTCGTTTCCTTTTTTTTCTTCCCGGCGCTGTTCTGATTTCTGGGTTCTCTGTCCGTCACTGTTCACGCGCAAGGGGTTCCGGTGACCGAGGGATTTTGGGAACACGCGCCCCACAGGCAGCCTCGCCGTCGCCCGATCGGCCGTTCCCCAGAGGATCACCTCCATCTGAGCTGCGCGTGGCCGTCACGCGCCGCCCCCAGTCTCGCCGGAAATCCACGCGCCGGCGCGTGAGCGTCACCTCCGGCGAGTTTTCCGCCTCCGTTTGCTGTGCTGCCGTCGAATCACTGCCTCCGTCCTTCCTGTGGTGGTTTCGTGTTGTGGGTCTCTCCGATTGGGATCTTTGTGGTTGATTTCGGCATTTGGTCTTGGTTGCTGTGCGTTTTTGCTTCTGTTCTGATATGCTTCTGCCCTAATTGCTCTCTTGGCTGTCTTTGGGAACTGCTGTGGTCTTACTTCAGCGTTTTTGGTTGTTCCTTGCCTCTGTCTCCGGTGTGTTTCTGCCCTATTTACCTCTATTAGCTTAGAAGCCTATTTGGTTTTCCTTTGTGTTGCTTGGCTTCACTCTTTTGGGGCTGTTTGGTGGTTGTGGTGGTGAGCCCATTTTGGTTGATTGCTTCTTTGGTGTGTACTTGGTTGGGGCTCTCTATTTTTTTTTGGTGTGGTGCTCTCTATTTGCGTTAATGGCTGATTCCAAGGCTAGTGTTACTACTGAAATTGTCCCTGTGACCAACAAAATCACTGAGCACAAATTGACCTGGACAAACTATATGGATTGGAGCAAGACTGTACGCATGTACTTGCTTAGTATTGAGAAAGAGGGCCATTTGACTGATACACCTCCTATGGATGACCCTAAAATGGCTTGGGCTCGAGCTGATGCCCGTTTGTTCCTACAAATCCAGAATTCCATTGGCAGTGAAATCCTTCCCTCGGTTAGTCACTGTAATACTGTTAAGGAACTGATGAGCTGCTTGGAATTTCTGTACTCTGGAAAAGGTAATATTACTCGCATTCATGATGTCTGTAAGGGATTCTACCGTGCTGACCAGCAGGGCCGTTCGTTGAAGGTTTTTTATGTGGAGTTTAAGAAAATGTATGAAGAGTTGAAGATGTTAATGCCGCCTACTCCTGACCTTAAAGTCCAGGTTGATAATATGGAGAAACTGGCGATTATCAGCTTTCTTACTGCTCTTGATCCAGCCTATGAGACAGTTCGTTCCCAGGTTCTGTCTAGTTCTGACCTTCCTTCGCTTCAGGATGTGTACTCTCGTGTGCTCCGTGCAGATAGTCTCTTACACCCGCCTCCTACTCCTAATGCTAGTGCGTTAGCTGGCCGTGGTCCCACTGATAACCGTCACCAGAGTTTTGTGCAATTTGGAAGTAGTACACCATCTTCGACCTCTGCTGACTCGCGACATCAAGGTCCACCTCGCTCAGGGAACAATATCCCAACCCCTGGTCCTATTGTTTGCTTCTATTGTAAAGAACCTGGTCATACCAAACGATACTGTCGTAAGTTGCAAAACAAGCTGCAACGTACTGGAGCTGCCCATATGGTCCAATCCTCAGATCAGTCGGCCAATGTCCCCTCCACTCCGAGTGCACTTGCTACAGGTAACGGTGACTCATGCCTTGCTACTTCTTCCTCGAAGTGGATCATCGATTCCGGTGCCACTGACCACATGACAGGTAACCATCATTTGTTCTCTACGTATGCACCTTATGCCAACCCCTCATCCATCACTATTGCCAATGGTTCTGCTTCTCGTGTCCTTGGATCTGGCACTGTTACACCTACATCCTCTGTTTCTTTATCGTCTGTCCTTAATGTTCCTGACCTTGCCTTTAATCTTTTGTCTCCTAGCAAACTTACTCGTCAGTTGAACTGTTTTATCTCACTTTTTCCTGACCATTTGTGATTCAGGATCTTACGACGAAACGGATTATTGGTAGGGGATATGAATCTGGCGGTCATTACTTTCTTGACGATCGGGTGCCGCGTTCAGTTGCTTGCTCTGGTGGTTCCTCTCCGTTTGACGTTCATTGTCGTTTAGGTCATGTGTCATTGTCTTCCTTGAAGAGGTTATATCCTCAGTTTCATCATTTGTCATCTTTGGAGTGTGAGTCGTGTCAGTTTGCCAAACACCACCGTGTTCACCTGGCACCTCGCGTCAATAAACGGGCTGCGTCCCCCTTTGACTTAGTTCATTCTGATGTTTGGGGTCCTTGTCCTGTCGTGTCCATGTCTGGTTTTAAGTACTTTGTTACTTTCGTTGATGATTTCTCTCGAACCACCTGGCTTTATTTAATGAAAAATCGTTCTGAGTTATTTTCTCACTTTTGCAATTTTTGTGCCGAGATCAAAACTCAGTTTGGTGTCTCTGTGAAAATCTCACGCAGTGATAATGCTAAAGAGTATTTCTCTACCCAATTTCACGACTATATGCTTACACATGGAATGCTTCATCAGTCCTCTTGTTCAGATACACCTGCTCAGAATGGTGTAGCTGAAAGAAAGAACCGACACTTATTAGAAGTTGCCCGTGCCCTCATGTTTCAAATGCATGTTCCTAAATCCTTTTGGGCGGATGCTGTGTCCACCGCCTGCTTCCTTATTAATCGTATGCCATCTCCTGTTCTTAGTGGTGACATTCCATACACAACTTTGTTTCCTTCCAAACCCTTGTTTCCGATTGATCCCAAAATCTTTGGTTGTGTCTGTTTTGTCCGAGATATTCGTCCCTGTGTCACTAAACTTGATCCTAAATCTCTCAAGTGTGTCTTTCTTGGCTATTCTAGGGTTCAGAAGGGTTATCGGTGTTATTCTACCGATCTTCGGCGCTATCTTGTGTCTACCGATGTTACTTTCCATGAGTCCACTTCGTTCTTCCCTGTCCCCGCTCTCCCTCCATCTCCTACCCCTGAGTCCGTCCTTGATCACCTCTTAGTGTATGAGGTTCATTCCCCACCAGTGCAAGCGTCTGTGCCGGCCCCTGCTCCACCGCCGATCCACCATGTTTATCAGAGACGTCCTATGGAAAGTAATGCCGCTGCTCGTATTTCTGACCTACCAATACCCGCCTCGGCGCCTGATCCACACTTAGTCCCTTCGTCTTCTCCTATTTCTGACCCTATACCAGTGTCTGATACTCTAGATCCTACTGCCCCTTCTGCTGACCTGCCCATTGCCCTTCGCAAAGGTAAACGCACCTGTACGTACCCGATTTCCTCGTTTGTTTCCTATAATCACCTGACGCCCACATCATGTTCCTTCATAGCGTCCTTAGACTCTCTTACTATTCCCACCAATCTTTCCCAAGCCTTGGCCCATCCCGGTTGGTGTGCTGCGATGGAAGAAGAAATGATGGCCCTTGATAAGGCTGGTACCTGGACTCTTGTTGATTTACCTCCTGGAAAGAAGGCTATTGGGTGTAAGTGGGTGTTTGCCGTTAAGACGAAAGCTGATGGCACCTTGGAACGATTGAAAGCTAGATTGGTTGCTAAGGGTTATGCTCAAACATATGGTGTTGACTACTCCGAAACTTTCTCCCCTGTGGCCAAGTTGTCCTCTGTTCGTCTGTTTATCTCTATGGCAGCTACCCATGGATGGGATCTTCATCAACTGGATGTTAAGAATGCTTTTTTGAATGGTGATCTTCTTGAGGAAGTCTACATGGAGCAACCGCCTGGCTTTGTTGCTCAGGGGGAGTATGGCAAGGTATGCCACCTTCAGAAGTCTTTATATGGTTTGAAACAGAGCCCTCGTGCTTGGTTTGACAGATTCAGTTCTGTGGTTAAGAAGTTTGGTTTGAACCAAAGTAAATGTGATCATTCTGTGTTTTATCAACGAACGGAGGCTGGCATGATTCTCTTAGTGGTCTATGTTGATGACATTGTTATTACAGGTAGTGATACGTCAGGGATCTCATCACTCAAGGCCTTTCTTAATTCTCATTTCCAAACAAAGGATTTGGGTCCGTTAAAGTACTTTCTTGGGATCGAAGTTATGAGAAGCAAGAAAGGCATTCTCCTAACCCAGCGGAAGTATGTCCTTGATCTACTGAAAGATACTGGGAAACTCGGGGCAACACCCAGTAGCTGCCCCATGATTCATAATCCTTTTTTGGACATTGATGATAGTGTGCCATTTGATGAACTACCCGAGGATGTGAGAAAAAGGATTGATCCTGAGAAGATTAAACCGTTTGCCTACCCTGAACGATACCGAAGGCTGATTGGAAAACTAAACTATCTCACGGTAACTCGCCCTGATGTAACCTTTCCTGTTAGTAGACTTAGTCAATTCATGGTAGCACCGACCGTTGCGCAGTGGGAAGCTTTGGAACATGTCCTACATTATTTGAAGGGGTCCCCTGGTCGTGGTATACTCTATACGAATCATGGTCATACAAAAATTGAGTGTTTCTGTGATGCAGATCATGCGGGGTCAAAGACGACTAGGAGGTCCACTACAGGCTATTGCGTTCTGGTTGGTGGAAACTTGGTATCTTGGCGGAGCAAGAAGCAGGACGTAGTGGCCAAGTCTAGTGCAGAGGCTGAGTATCGAGCCATGTCTCAATCCGTACAGGAGATTGTGTGGATTCACCAGTTAATGAAGGAGGTTGGCCTTGCCACGAAATTACCTGCGAAGTTGTGGTGTGATAATAAAGCTGCCTTACATATAGCCTCCAACTCCGTGTTCCATGAACGTACGAAACACATTGAGATTGATTGCCATTTTGTGCGTGACAAGATTAAAGAAAACTTTATTTCTACAGGGCATGTCCCGTCTAGTGATCAGTTGGGTGATTTTTTGACTAAGGCCTTGGATGGCACACGGGTTGACTATCTTTGTAACAAGTTGGGCTTGATTAACATCTATGCTCCAACTTGAGGGGGAGTGTTAGGAAACAATATCCTAGGAAACAATATCCCACTTAATTAGGGATTGTCAGTATCCCACATAATCAGGGATTGTGATTAGTATCCCTCGCCATAATGTGTTATAATGAGCCATTAATGCTGAGGCTCCCACTTTGTATATAAATACCTAATGTATACATGAATGAGATAACAACTTGATATATTTTGACTACAATATTGTTTGAAAGTGGGCTTTGTTCCCTCCATGTCATGCTAGTTGTCCTGCATAACAAGGAAATCGTTCAAAGTTAACTTCTGCTACCTCCGGTCCTTAATATAAAAGCTAGTTAAGGATTAAATTTGGTCCTAAATATAAGACCTTAATCCACTTTGTCTCCCAAATTTATAATTTTTTTCCTTAAGTATCCATATTGATTACATACATTAAGGAGTTTCTATCTAAGGTTAATAGTCGCAATGAAAGATGGTATTTTAAGAAAACCAACCTATATTTGTTACAAATAACTAACATATTTAATTTCCTTAATTTACTCAAATCAGTCAACTAACTTTTATATTAAGGACCGGAGGAAATATTTATCTCCATCAGCTTTGGTAGTCTAATGCTTTCATAATCTGAAATTGCTTCTCATATGGTTCTGTGTTAACTTGCAGGGTTTTAAAGACATTATGGACACCTTATCTACAGGTCTAGAACAGTCTGCTTCAGATGTAATCCAGCAAAACAGTGTGGATAAACTAAGGCAGTACCGGAGGCCAATAATGTTCAGGTTTGAATTCATTCATTTTTGATAATTCTAAATCCTAAAATAAACTTATAAGTCCTTTGCTATTTTCTTTGGGGCGGCGCGCTCGCCTATTATGGCTGTTTATACGTGTCCATTATTCTGACTTGGCCTCACTTAATTTTGCAGGCTACTTCAATCAGGTGTTGATGATGACAAGGTCTTCAGCAGATAGAGACCCAGCATTTTGAATTACCTCTCCCTTTAGGAAATTTCCTGATCCATTTTTTTCCCCAACAGGCCCCTCATTGTGGTTTCCCATTCCACCATTATGGAGCCTGCATGGATTCTTATACTTGATCCAGTAAATAGTGATTCTATGAGTATCGTACATAACAGAACATGTGCTTTCTTTTTTTTGCCCCCTCTGTTATAAACCCCACATTTGTAGGTTGCCAAGAGTGTATATAATTTAATTTATGTTAAAGTCTAGTCGTACTAGAAACCAGTGTTTAGCTATCAAGCCAGCCTTTTCATTTGTGTCAGTTGAAAACAAATTCAATGGGAAAAGAAGTTCATTGTTTATCAGTGTAGCAAAATCTTGATTTGTTCTCTCGTTTAACTAAGTAAAAATATTAATATCACTTATAGTCTGGATAATATATTTGTGTCACATCTACGGACGTAATTTTAAATAAGTAAAATCTATGTATAATTTTAGTTCATAAAAGATAAATTATCCAATTTAACTATAAAACATATTTTAGCATATCTTGTTCATTAAAAATTATGCATGATATATTAATGTGTTAATTTATTCTATTGATTTTGGCTTTTTAGATTGACTCACCTAGTAATACTTAGTTCTGTCTCTTAAAAAGTCAAGACAATAATTCCAGGCATAACAACTTCAACCATATATTGCCTTATAGAAGAAAATAACTTCTCTCTTAAGATCTGCACAAACAATTACAGAGAAAGTTTGTCTGCTCTTTACACTTTGAGATCTTTAGGACTCAGTATAGCCCTGAAGTTCTTCCATATAATTGAGCAATCCCATTATCAGTTATTTGACTTCCACTTATATTTTAAGAAAGAAGATTTTACTCTCAACTGTGTTTGAAAACCTCAAAAAGCACAAAAATACAGTCAGTTTAAAGCACCACTCCATAGGGATTGCCTGGTTCTATGATACAATGGCCATGTGCTTTCTTCTAGTGACTCCATGCAGAATCTGCTACTATAGGAGGGGCACAAGAAAGAGTTACTTGCAACTTCATGATCAAAAGCACTCCAACCCCATCACTACCTTCTTGTTGTGGGATCTTCAATTCACTTTCTTCTGCTTCTTCATTAGCAGAATTCAGATTCTTCTGCATCAGCTCTCTAAATACTGAGGATTTCAGGAGAATCCCTAATGCTGTTGGGGAGGATGGCTTGTTATTGAAGGCTCTTAGAGAGCTCATGTATTGTGAACTTCCTTGCTTCTTTGTACTGTCAGAATCACCAGCTGGGAATGGATGGAGGATGAAATTGGCCGCCTCAGTTGTTTCATCTGTGGGAACAAGGTTTGAGGTTGTCATGATCTGAGGATCTGTGCTTGGCTTTCCCACTAGTAAAGAAGAGGAAGAAGATGATCCAGGTCTTAGCCATCTGATGTATGTGCTCAAGTCAAAATTAGTCACTGCAGTTATGCCTCTGTACTCAATCGCTGCGATGTCATATGCGCGAGCAGCCTCTTCTTGTGTACCTGCACATGCATACATTTAGAACATCAATTAGATACTCCATGTGGGGTCGGACTTAATCCTAAATATAAGAACTCAATCCATAGTCACCCAAATTTATAATTCCTCCCTTCCCCTAAAAAATATTTACATTGATTGTACATATTAAGTAGGTTTTATCAATGGGTAATTATGATTAAAAAATGTATTTTAGGGAAATCAACCCATATTTGTTACAAATAACTAACTTAACTAATTTCCTTAATGTGTGCAAATTAATTATCTAGCTCCTATAGTAAGGATAAGGAGAAGTATCATATTTTGCATCACCCTCAAAAGCTTAGATTAGGACATTAGGTAAACATTCTTCTTATTTATGGCCCGCTATATGATTATTACAAAGTTGAACCCTCCAAAGTCATGAATTTGAAGATAAAATTACTCAGAAAAATGTAATTGTATAAAGCTCACTTATTTTCTTTACACTTAGAGGGAGAAACTCACCGTAAGTCCCAAGGTAGAGGTACTTGTTGCCAAATACTCTCCCTATCCTTGCTTCCCATCTGCCATTGTGATGGTGCCTGCAGTCAATTTTCTGACAACCTTTAGTCCTTAATATAGTTTCTTTATTGGAAACCAAAAAAAAAAAAAAAAAGTTGAGGCTATATACATTGGCTTGAGTTCTACACTCTCTCACCTTGCTACTCCTCTGTACTTTGACACACCTCTAGAAAAACCACTGCTTCTCCTACAAAATGGTAATAAAGAACACAAAAACTCAGCAACAAATAAGAAGTTGGTGGTGAAAGTTTTGCTTAAGGAAAGCAAGTTTACCTTCTTAATGAAGCAAGGTATTCTTCTTTGGTTACAGTTTTCATGATCTCAATCTCTTTCTCATACTCAGACACCTGCAAAAATTAAATATCAGTGCTTGCTTCAGAAATGGGTTTGATGATATGAATGTAAATCTCTTGCACAGTTCATGCATTATGGACATACAGAGAAATTTGTGAAAGTTGAAGTTCCCCAGTACTTTAGTGCAGCTAAATCATAAGCTCTAGCAGCTGCTTCTTCTTCAGTATAAGCCCCTGGATCAAGCATGAATGAGTAAATCCCAAGACGTTAGTTAGTTTCTATGCTTGTCAGTTTTCCAAGAAGAAACCGTTGGAATCAGTACTTACCAAGATAAACTGTTCCATATCAGCAGATAAATCGACATTCGCCAACAGCACAAAACAATAAAACAAGGAGTGAGCAATCAAAAAAAGCCAATGAAAATTACCTAACTAAATCAAGTGTTTAACCTCTAGATACCTTGCTTCCCTTTCTTTTTCTGAGTTGGATTCCATGTTCCTTTATCCCATAGGTGAGCCTCAAACCTTCCTGTCCACCTATGTCTGCTTCATACCAAGATATTATTAGCTTCAAACCACTAAACACAAATGTAGGCTATATGTTTGGATTGGCGGTAGAGTAGAGAAAAGCGCAAGGCGTTTTAGGTCTGCTTTTGGCATTTTAAATTGTTTGGATTGACTTTTTTCATGAAGCATTTTATAGCCCATCTCACTTTTATTTTCAATAACCTTTTTCTGATTTTCGCTTTTTGGCTTTTCTTTATATTTGAACCTTCTAAAACTGATTTTTCAATTTATTATCTAAACAAGTTTTTTTCATATTAACTTTTTTGTCATAAAAGCTTATCCAAACACAAAACATATTATATTATTTGATTTTTATCTCAACTTAAATTACTAAAGTCAGTTAAAATAAAGTCACCTCTCCCAACGTTAATCTAAATAATCCTCTTAGATGTTTATAATCAAACTATTTATGAGTCTTCATGATTAAGTGCGTGTTTGGATCAACTTAGTTTAACTGATTTTGTGATGTACAAGTTAAATGTGAGGGGAGTCTAGTCTTGTAAAGCGAAAAATACTTTTTGATAGTGATGTCAAATTGACACTAAAGAATTATGTGCGTGAAATACTATAACTCGAATCTCTTGAGTTGAAATTGTTCTGAACAAGATATAACAAACAGACCTGCTAACTCCCCGAAACCTCGAGCTTCTCTTCACGGTGGTGGTGGTTGATCGGTCAGCCTGTGGCTGCTGTTCTTGCGACTGTTCATTGGCTTCTAAGTTAGACAAAGAAGAATCTCTTCTCCTCCTTCTGCCACACTTACTAGCATCATTCTCACCACCATCCACCATGTAAGGCCTATGTCTTGTTTGGCTCAGTTCACATTTCAAAGAAGCTACTTCCATTTCCCACTTACTGCTTCAAAGTATCTAAAGCTTCAAAGACGTTAGACAAGACAAGTGTTAGTGGAGGCTTGTTTTGTTTTTGAATGGGATAACAACTTCATGTTATGTCTTCCATATTTATAATAAATTGCTTCAACGTTTGTTTCCTGTGGATTTCGTTGTACTTTTGTTGTCTTGTCTGTTTTGTTGGAACAAAGACAAACATCGGCGATTATAACATTACTAAGAGACAAAGTTGAGAATTGTCCTCATCCCAGAAAAACAATTAAGGGTCCACATCTCAAAGCTTGTCGTTTAGGTATAAGCAATACCATTCGGCTAATATAAGAGATCGTTGTACAGAGAATTATCCCTAATTATGCCTTTGATGATTATTTCAAAGTCGCAAAAAAACATTTTTTGTAGCAGACATGAATACTGCCTAGGTTTTACACCATAATGCAAGTGATGATAAAACCTCCCGTGCTCCCCCTTCTATAGGTCAGAACTCAGAATTAACCTAATTGCCTTATTCGAAAGTTAGTTAACTTAAAACTAATTAGATGCAATAAATATATAAATTTTTTTTTTTAAAAAATGCCCTCATTTATTCAAAACTGAGAGAATATGTGGTGGAGGAAAAATGTGTACAGAAAGAAAGTTCTTGCCCCCGTACTTATTTATAAATTAAAGTCTTTTTTTAATTAGCCTGTTCCTTTTTATAAGGTCTACATTAATTAAATCCTTGGCTCACATTTTATTCTCCCACATCATCTTTTCCTTATATATTCTTTTTCATAATTTTTTTCAAGCAGCAGACTATTCCAATTTTGAGGTTAGTGGTTGTCAGTCGGGGTTCGTAGCTGCCCCTCTTAGAATGGGTGTCTCCTCTGGGATGAGGACTCGAGACTAAAAGGATCTAGCTGGGACTTCTCTAACTAGACCAACCCCATATTGACTCTTACCCCATTAGATGTTATTATTAGTGTTGTGAAGGATAATTTTAGTTGTCTTCCAAATAATTAAGACTGCCATCAATCAACCGTGGAAATTTTCAAGATTCTTTTATATTTTCTAATCAAAAATTGGAAAATTGAAATTAAAAAAATATAGTTTTATTTTGCATTACTTTTCCTTTAAAATGAAATAAGAATCCTGAATATCTATCTCGTTGAGATCAAATCTAAACAACTAAAATTATTCTTTTTTTCTCACTTTAGGCTCAATAGAGAATCTAAATGCTCCAACAGTCCCAGCATAGCATGTGAACAAGGAAATTGTTTGAATAATACCTTGAATTCTTCATCCAAAAGGGGGGGGGGGGTTTTCTGTTGTATGCATGCTTGATTGCTTGTCACCTAGTGTAGCAAAAAACACAGTATTATGAGCTTTCAGAACTGTAATTCCAATGGAAGAATGTCTTTGTATGAAATAATAGTTACATTTCAAATTTTTTAATGTTTGAAACATTACAGCTTATTCATGTGGACTAACTAGATCAAGACAAACCCCATTAAAATGTTATTAAAAAAATATTTTGTTATTGGACAGTTCTTTATATTCAAACTCTACGGATATTTTACTTAGAGATGCTCAACTATTACTCATTGATTAATTAAGGGTTAACACTATTATTTGTCCCTAAAATTTGAAACCATTATTTTTGGTCCTTCAAGTTTACTCTTTCTATAGCCGTTAACAGAGGACTAACGGCCATAAAAGGAGTAAACAAAAAAGCATGTTCATATAAGTTAACTCCTCTCATATATTTAGCTTGTATATAATAAATTACGTTAGAAAAACACCTTTTACAGCTAATCCAAATAGCCACTAAGTACCTGTTTGAGTTAGCGTTTGAAAAAGCATGTTCACGTAAGTCGAGATAAAACTCTTCTCACATACTTACCTCATACACCATAAATCATGTTAGAAAAACAGTTTCTAACGCTAATCCAAACAAGCACTAAAGCTTTGTTTCTCATTCCCGGCAACAGCGGCAACCCCACTTCAAATTTCTCCCTCCCTACTCCCGATATTATTATGGGAATTCATTAACAACTTCATATAAAATTTTAATTTAAAATTAGGTGATGCTTTGAAAATTTTAAATATATCGTCAACGAAATTAATTAGTTAGAGAATGTTGTTTTGTTAAAAAAAATTATTCAGTCAATTACGAAACATCAAACAATGGGATATTTAGGGATAATAATTAATGTTTTAGAGAAAAATTCCGATATTTTATATTACAGTCCTTACAATATAACAAGGTTGGAGGGATTACAACATAAAAGGTACAAAAGGTTAGAACTTTTTACCTGTATTTCCATATTAGTTCATAATATCAAAAGATAACTTGCTACATATTTAAAGTTTATTTAAGTCCTTAACTTTTTTATATTATCTGAGCTTTATTTTTTAAAATAACACTTGTGTGAACTATACGTTGAAATACACAAGGATCTTTTGCATGACCGTAACAAGTCCCTCGTTGGGAGCTCACTGATAAAGTATAGATTATAAGTTAAAAGAAATCTCTCATAGATTAGTTTTTTTTTAGGATGAACTCTCCTTAAACATTTTTTTAAATAAATCTTCCCAAAAAATATTACTCCATTTAACATAGAATTGACTGGCCAGAGACGGATGTGTTAAAAGGAAAAGGTTGATTTCCTTTGGCTTCTGTTAGTTAAGTTAGTTGAAACTGTATTTGGTTTAGAAATTTAACTACAAGCATGTTAACACAATTTTATATAGGAAAATGATACTAAAGTTTCAATTAAAGAAAATAATATTAAAAAAGTCCTATAACGTATCAATAACAAGTGAAAACATAATTATTAATAAGTGGATGAGCTATATTAACAAATTTTAGGACTTTGATATTATTTTCCTTAATAGACACTTTCTATTTGAACAAAAAAAAAAATAGACACTTTCTATATTCTATTTCCAATGGCGATTTACAAAAATAGCTCATATGCATATTGCAGGTTGCAGCAAATTAAAGTGAAGCTTTTATTGTCTCGACTTTATCTTTACAAAAAAAGACAAAATTGGAACAAAGAGAATAGAACAAACAGATTCACACGAGAGTTGACAACAACAAAAATGAAATAATCATCTATCTTCTTCTCCACATCACACACGGATGCCGCATATATAATATTCAATATATATCATAAAATCATATTGTGATAAGGGTGTTCAATGCAGGCGAATATAGATAGATAGATATTAAATGGTGATGAAAATTTTCAATTCATGTTTCGTGTTTTTCTAAATAAACTAGGGGTAACAAAATCAGACACTGTAGAAAGGATCGATCACAATTCGGAGGACTCCGCCTTGCCTGCTATCTCATCTTCTTCTTCTTCTTCTTGGTCTTCGTCTTGGTTTAATTTACCAGATTTGCTCCTAGCAGAAACACCCACATTTGGCGGAGGCTAATTAGCGGGGCCTACCCACATGGCACCTGATTATTCCGGAGAAGCGTGTGAGTCTTGACACATATGATCCAGGCTTGCCCTTGAGTTTGTCACGCGTCGACACTGGAAGACCAGTCCCAGATTCCGTGAATGTAGCTCCGTTCATGAGTAGGTCATTGACTGATCTCCATTGCCAGTTCTTCCACACGCTTTCTGGTGAGTACTCTCTCTTAGTAACCTTCACCAACTCCAATCACAGTATAGCCATGTTAGGGATCTATAGCTAACTCCATAAACATGCATATATAATAGGTGTTTGATGAATAGCCCAAAAGAAACCTGTTTAGTTCATAACATGCATAATATGTGTTTGATGAATTGCCCAAAAGAAACCTGTTTAGTTCATAACATGCATAATACGTGTTTGATGTATATGCATATATACCTCTCTGGCAAAGATGTTATTCGGGGCTATGAATCTGTTACCCTCACTGATGACGGTAGGATGCTGGCTGCGGCCAATGGCATACATTTCCCAGTGAGTGTAGTCATTGTTAACCACATGAACGAAACCCCACCTGCTCCTTGGCATCCTTTGGATTAATCCCCGTCCAAAGTGATTGAATGCCACCGTGATTTGCATAATCTGGTCTCCTGCATAGCTGTCACTGGCGCCAAACAACATCACCTGCATCATTCGGCGAACGTCAAAAACAACATTCAAGAAATGGTGTTTCATTTCCAAACGCAGTTAGGGTAGAGACATCCCAATTTGATATGATTTACCTCATTGTGCTTTGTGAAATGGCTATTGGAGATGGTGATGGCAGTGGATCCCATGATGGCATCTATGAGTCCATCGTCACAATTGCTCATGGAAACATGATCAACCCAGATTTTGCTAGAGCCAAAGATTGAAATCCCGTCACCATCGCTTCTTGTCCTCAAACCATAATGTTCTTCACTATCTCTAATCATTCCACAACTGGTAGACTTAATGTTGAAGACCTTAATGTTGTGAATGATCACATTCTTGATAAACTGGAGGGTAATGCCAGCCCCTCCTGTAATTACAACAGTAGCTCCTCTGCCATCAATGGTCTTATCCCCAGTCATAATTAGCTCCTGCTGCAGCCTAATCACCATGCTGCGTGCAAAGATAATCCACAAGGGACCGGTCCTTGTAACTGCGTGCCTAAGGGTACCATTTTTGGGGTTAAGCATGTCATCATCTGAGGGATCTGTTACCACATAGTATGCACCACCCTTTCCACCAGTTGTTCCTTTGCCAAATCCTAGAGCACAATCAGCCAACTTCTGTCGGTTTTGCTCCCAGTTGGGATCGCATCTCCAGCACCTATCAATTGGGTTGGTGGCCATGCATGGACCAGTGTAAGGAGCACGTTGTCGCAAGCTCCTGTGCCAAGCAGCATTCTGTTTTGTGAACAGGACCAGAATTCAGCTTATATTCAGAAAGTTACATGCAAGGTCATTTTGCTCTGGTTTGGCTTGTGATTAAAAATTTTTCCTTGTAAGTTTTATTCAGATCATGTTAATTTGCTTTGGTTAAACCTTACCTATCAACACTAGCGGTGATGTTGCCCACGACTTCATAGGGGTTTTGTTGATATTCTTTCTTGTTGGCCTTTTCAGCTTCGTTGGCTCTTTGATGCCAATACTGATCAAATTCACTGGAATGCTCGTTCCAGAAAGTTTCATTCTCTAACACATTTGCATGGAGGGTAGGAATGGCTACCCAACAGATCAATAAAAAGAATGAAAATAAGGTAATATTTCTGTTTATTTTTTCCATAGTTTTTTTTTTGGTTCCAACCTTTTGACTTGCAAAAGGCTGAGAGTGGCCTCAGGTTTATTGACAATTCTCTACACCCTGTCCCTGAAGCCAACTCCAGCCAAAGCCAAGTTATTGTGGAACTTTTTTTTGGCAACTAATGAACTGATTTACGAGTTAGCTTATCCCACCAAACAATGAGAGGCTACATATTTAAAGAGGAGGAGGTTCTTGAGCATGGCATTAGCATCAATAGTAAATATCCAATTTTGGACGAAGCTAAGAAACACAAGGCTGAAAGAACGGTCAGTGACCAATTTTCCGTTAAATCAGAGTTAGCTCAAGTTTTTTCTTTCTTATTAGTAAGAAAAGTTGCTTAATTTGAAGCCTTTGTGACAGATCTCATTCTATTTATAGCAACAATTCATCATCTTTTATGTCATATATAGAGTTTAGGTAGATGAGGTGGTGTTGGTTTTTGCTTGCCTTGAAAATAGGAAAGCTTGATACTGATAGGGAGGAGATTCAGGTTCATATAAACCATTAATTTAGAATTAATGATAAGTTTTTTTTTTTTTTTAAGTTTTACTAAAACTGTAGGAGTATTTTAACACTTTTATTGAAAATTATGTTACAATTTAATTCATTTGTTAGTTATAACAAATATGTCTTTTAATAACTCAAAAAACCCTTTTTTATGGTTAATTTTAATGATATTGAATTATACTTTTTCTTTTTATTTGAGAAGAAAATATAATCCTTTTTCCACTGTAATCTTTTCTTTATTATCATACTCTTTATATTTATGTTTTTACATGTTTGATCAATAATATATGTATGAATATTTGATTTTTTCACTAATTACTTATACAAGTTTTCAATATTTGTGTTTTGAAAATTCCACACTTACTATTAAAATAAGATGGGAGAATTAGAGAAAATTTTCTATTGAAAATTTTATTAGTGATAAGGAATCAAATTAGAGTACAGTACTCCTTGGATACAAAATTTACATAGTACTTATACTTTCTGTGTATAAAAATTCATTAAGTCCTTCTCATAAATAAAAACTCGAGGTACTCATGGGAGTCCATGCCTGAGAATTGGGTTAAGGTACATTTGAAGAAATTTTTAGTGTGCCTAGAATATCCTTCAATCAATAGTAGATTTTCATATATTAGATAATTTTTCTCATTTTTAATTAAGTCATTGTAATTTTTTCCTTTTATTTGGGTTCTTGTGACTTCCTCACTTGTATGTATTGGTCTTTGTACGTATAATTTGTTAACTTGTGACAGAATCATTTATAGCTGATGACGTGGCTCTCTCCCATCATACACAAAGATCAGTTTTGCCCCATAGATGGATAAAATTAGGGCAAATTATATTCAAGTCCCAGATAAGAGGAAAAATGAAAAAATGGACCATTGAAATCTCAAAATTGCATTTAAGTCTTGATTGAACCATATTTTTATATAATATTTCATGATTAATTTGGGATTTTTAATGTATTTTCTAAGACATTATTGCATGATTAAGCACAAATTTTAATTAGGGATATTTGTTTTGAATTAATTGTAATTAGGGGTAAAATGTTCACAATTTATTAATTATTTTTATACAATTGTCCCTTGAATTTTTGATGCTACAATTATGCTTAATCTTACATTTCAGGTGTTTTGGAAGGAAATTTCAGATTTTGGACGTCAGAATTAATATTTAGATGATTGGAAAAAAATTACAGAAAGGGGCCCTAGATTTTGGGAAAATTACAAATAATAAAGAAAAGGGACAGTAAGAATTACAGATCCGTACCCAAAAGTTCAGAAATGTTGCTTCTGACCACCAAAGTTTTGAAAATATGCAAGTTAGTCCCTCAAGGAAAGGTTTCACAGTTCTTATTTAGGTCCCTGGGTCAAAACTCGTCGTTTTGACCCAGGGATCCGACAACCACTGGACATGGCAATCGGATATCGAATGACCCGAGAAAAAAAACGCTGGAGCTGAGAGTGATATTATAACAGAGAGTTGAGCGCCGCACAGTGAGGGAGCTGAAATCATCGCATCGCAGATCACCATTCATCATCGAGTCATCTTCATTTGCTTACTTCCTGCCTCTTCTTTGGTCGCCGGCGGCGACCTTCATCTTCACCATAGCCGCCGGCGACCACTTCTCCCAACACCGTGGAGCTTCAGTGTCGCGGCAAAGAGAGCTGGAGAGGATCGGGGTAACTGAACCAGAGGCAAGAGCTGAGAGTTGGAGTCACCGGAGGAAGCTTAAACCATCAACAACACCACCGCCTTCGTTCTTCACCAAATTCCAGCATGCTCTGAGTTTTCCGGCGAGTATTTGCAGTTTCCGGCAAGCCTTCTTCTCAATCACAGCGTCCACTCTGTCCCCTCTCCAACCACCATCGTCTTCTTCCTCATTCTCTCACCACCGTGTCTCTGTCTTCTTTCTCCCTAAACCACCATCACTTCTCTGCTTTCACTTTCACAGCCAACTCACTGTTCCATTTCCCTCCTCCATTTATTCTGTTTCTTCTCCAGTTCCAGCAACAATTTTCAGATTCCGGTGAGCACTCAGATTAAAAGCTGAAATTATTTTGAGGCAGTGGCTGATTCCTTTGCTTCTTGGTGATGAAGAATTTCTTGAGCTTATTGGACTATAAAGGGGAGTTTTGCTATCATTCTATTAATCTAGAATTATATATATTTAGATTGCCTAGTTTTAGGAATTTTCATATATGTGATTCTGGAATTGGGATTAATGTTAATTGTCTCTTTTGGTTTGATAATTGTAGTTGAGATTGAATCTTGTAATATGAAGATTATATATGTTTGAATTTCTTTGTGGTTGCAATGAGATTATGTTAATTAGCGTGTTATTGTCTAGTTAATGTGGTTGATTTGTATCCTTGAGGGGCTGTTTAGCACTCAAATTCAAGAAGACTCATGTTGCATTATTCTAATTTTAATTGCACATTAAGCGGTTTTTAACAATATCTCAAGAGGTAGTAGTTAGCTATGTTTGTAGGAGCTACTATTAATTGGGAATATTAGACTCAAGTGTTATCTTGAGGTTTTTCTTAAGACTTAATGCATTTTTAACTCACATAATCTTTTTGAGCAAGGATTGCCATTTATTCATTACCAAGAGCATTCATCATTCATATTTTCCATTCCATACCATTCCATTCAATCTTATCCATTCCATTTTTGTAAGAAAAATACCAAAAACAATAGCTTAGCATTTAATTAATTTGCATCTTTCTTTTAATTATTAATTTCAAAAATCCAAAATTCATTTTCCCCTTGTTTTAATTGCATTTACATGATAATTAGTTTACTTAGGTAGTTTAATAAAGGCTCCTCAAGTGAGACGACCCGAGTGTTGCATTGTACTGCAATTCTTGGTTATAAATATTTTACATTTGACCCCAAGGCGTAAAGACACGGCCAAATCAAGTCTCGTGGAACATTTTTACAATAAATTCCAATTTCGCTGATAAGTCCATGGGCACGTTATTGACAAGTCTAGAGGCGTCTATTGACAAGTTTAGGAAAGTCAATTGATAAGTTAATGATTGGAATTTATTGCAAAAAAGTCCATCAGGGCTTTTTGGCAATTTTGATATTTCAAGAGACCTTTTTTTCATTTTTCCTCTTGTCTGGAACCTGAATGCAATTTTTTCATAAAATTAAAACTGACCTTATTACTAGTACAAATTATATATAAATAAAAGGAAATAGTTATAAGCGTAATAATTTTTTATTTATGTTGATAATAAATAAATTTTATTCAAATATTTTAATTTAATTTAATTTTATATTCCATGATAACTTACATGTCATTTACTTGGTATTTGTAATATCCGAAATTTTGGACCTAGGACTTTGAGAATAAGCCTATATTAGGCAGACTACTAAGCCCAGTTTGAGAAGAGTTCTAAGAATGTCGAGAGATAGAAAGATTCTTGGGGACTATTTGATCTGGCCCTACCGGGTAAAGGGCCTAGTATGTGTAGGTAATAGGATCAAAGTGCTGGTACAGATGTGCACAGGACACATATACAGTGCCATTGGGTTGGCAGAAAGACGCTACCCAGATATGTCATGAGGTATGAGACTAATTGATTAAGCAACATATGCCGGTATAGGTGTACACGTGACATTTTCAGGGCTAACAAGTGTACCCTGCGTTTTTGGAAAAAGACATTGGAATGTGGCACCATGTGGAACCCACACATACTCTAACCAGGATGTCATTTGGTAGGCCTCAATATACGCATCGTATTCCCAAGCAAAACCCAATAGAATCTCGAGTAGATACTGATAAAGTAATTTTATTAAAGTAGCTTTAATAAAGTAAGTCATGATAGCTAATCATGACACAACTTTTTGGTTGGCACTACAAGAAATTGACAAGTGTCATCTCATCATGATAAAGTATAATATCACTTTTTGTGTTGGCATGCTAAGAAGATGATAAGTGTCCCTCATAATGACACTTGCTTTTTGCCTTTTGAGGTAGCACTCCGAAAACGTGACACCTAGCCCTGAGTTCAAGGAATCCACCGGTCTCCAACCCCAATATGTATTTAACTTTCCCAAACACTGAATCGGAAGTCTGAGGAAATTGTCAGGCCTCTCCTTCCCCTAACACATGGAATGACACCATATAAGAGAGAGAAAGGAAAGAAAAGATGCTTTATTGACATTTGGCATCTTGTGCTCTTATCCTTTGACACTTGGCATATCAAGAGACTATCAAATGCAAGATTAAATCATAACCCTCCATTATTCTTTAAAATTTCAACCAAGGGCATAAAAATTAGAAGAAAAAAACGTGGAGAAAATAGAAAGAAGAGAGAAGGTATGTGAATAGTGAAAGTTCATGAGCTCTGAAGTCGATTTTGACCCCGAATTTCCATTTTTGGTGGACGAAGCCTTCAGTAATCTTCTACTCACTGAGAGCTTCATTTCTATGGTCTTAGTTTTATAATATGAGGAGTTTGGTCCCATCTAGTTGTCTGGAGTGCCGCCGGAATTCTGAACTGACTATAGAAGTGTGAAGAGGTAAGTTTAAGCTTCATTTCGAACTGCATTTCTTGTGGATTTGTTGAGTTTTTGTGGACTCTTGGACCACCCTAAGGTTTCAGCCAGAAGGATTTTTTGAGGTCTAATGATGTTTTAATCATGAATATATGATGTTATATGGTGTTTGATGATGATATAAGACTAGTTTAAGTGCTGCCAGATTCTAATTCTGTGAGGCAATATGCTTGTGATGTGTTTTTGACTAAGCAAATGATATCTAATGGCTATAAAACTTTTCAAATTTCAAATAGACATCATAAGCTTTAATTTGATATATAATATGTGCCATTTGGGTTAGTATATTATAAGATATGAATTTTTGAAGTTAGGCATTGAATCTGTGGCAATGAGGTTTGTTCGACGTTTTTGGAAATTTAGCCTTGTAATTGACTGGCCCATATTTTTTCTTTAAAAATTACTTAAACAATTTTGCATAGAAGCTGGAACCATGTCATTTGGAATTTTTTAGATTTAATTATGAATTTTGGAAGTTAAGATATTAAAACAGGACAAAATTTTGAGGCAACCATGTTTGTTGTGAATTCTGGAATTGTGTGCTCATAATGGGGAGAAGAAGATATTTTTACTTTAAAATAGACTTAACAAGGGCCACCTATGACTTTGAATCACCTTATTTGGAGTTTTAGAGATTTAATTATGAACTTTTAAAGTTGGGTGGAAAATTTGGCAGTTAGGTGGACCCACGAATAGAGCAGGGAAATCGGGCCGAGCCTGTTGGGCCAACCCGTTTAGGCCCGAGCTTATGATTTAGAGGCTCTAGAAGGAGTCAGGCCTAAAAGGGTCAGCCTTGTAGGATCAGATCTGCAGCCCTGTAGGGTCGGCCCTTTTAGGCCCGTTTAATATTTTTTAAAAATAAATTAATATATGTAATATCATTATATCAAATTATCAATGTGAGAGACACCTAAGTATATAATAGAGTACTCCCTCCGGTCCTAATTATAAGACAAAGTTGACTTTTTTGAAGAAATTAAGGAAACCAATTAAATTACTTTAGAGTATTTATATTTTTAATTTTTTCTCTAAACTAATTAATTTGACTAATAAACTAGTATATAATCTAAGGATACTAAAAATATAAACATTCTAAAGTAATTTAATTAGCTTCCTTAATTTCTCCAAAAAAGTCAACTTTATTTTATAATTAGGACCGGATGGAGTATTAGTAACAGGCTAACACTTATTAAATGGTTTGATTTATTTGGTTTTCTATAATGGTTTATTTATTTAAACTTAAAAAAAATGTTAATTTGGACATTAGATAATTATTTTAACTAGAAATTTATGAGTTTTAAAAATAATGTATCTCAATTTAAAGTAAAATAATAAATAAATTATAAAACTTGAAAGTGAATTATATTTGAAATAAGATGAGTTTAGGCTCGTTTAGGTCCGAACCCGTGAAGAGCCAACCTTATAGAGCCGCGAGCTTTAAAAATTAGAGGTTTTACAGGAAGCGAGCCGTAAGGCTCGAGCCCGTGAAGGATCGGCCTTGTAGGGCCGAGCCAGGAATGGCATTTAAAGTAATTTAGGAAAATTATGAACCCAAAGATAAGGGACCTGTCTTAGAGGCTAATATAGCCATATAGGATATTCATTTGTCATTACACTTTGTAATCATATACATAGGGTCATGAGATAACAAGGAAGATTCTTCAAGCAACTTCAGTTATTGGAAGAAAATGTATAAGAAGAGAACACAAAGATCAAAGATAGTGAACTTACCTTATTTGCACATATTGATATGTATATTTATGTGTTGATGTGCATGATCACTTTATTTGTCTATGTGTAACATAGTTGAATGATTGAAGTTTTGTTTTCTATTGATGCTATGGCCATATGTAAAAAATGTGAAGCATTGAGCATATAGATATATCATTATATTAATATGAGCCTAAGTAAGGGCAAGTATATCATGCATTAGCATTTATCTTATATACATTATTGGTATTATTTGCTACTAGATTCTCCCGAATTTCACCCTTTCCCAACCAACCATACAGGCACTTGGGCACAGGAAAGGAGTGCAAAACGATGTATCGAGAGACGAAGTTGCAGATGAAGAGTTGAGGAATTATTACGCGCTGTATTAACATTTTTGTGGTTAACTGTATAACCCGCATGACGAAGGGATTAATTATTCGAGCGCGTTAATTGAATTAGGAATGGGTAATGGCATGGTATGAGCCCATTAATAATGAGCAGAGTAACTGAATATGCATAAAGATAACTCTGATAATAAGGAATGAGAAGAATTAAGTAACCCCATGAAAAAAGTTAATTAATCCGGTAAATACGACTTTACAAACGAATAGTGCCCCAAGAATAATTGTGTAAGTTTTTTTATTGGGAGCTTATTTACTGATTCTCCTGAGTCGTAATAATAATGATATAGCTTCCGATATATAATAAAGAGGCATAAGGAATGAGCATTATAGTATTCATAAAAAAAAAATGCTAAAATATACTTTTAATCATCTAATTCTAACACCGTTAATGTTATTAACGAAAAACGTTAACGCAACAAACTCAAGTGATGATTGAATAAATTAATTTAAGTGATGACTGTTTAATTAAGGGGCTGTTTGGTATGAGGGATTGGAAGGAAAGGGAGGGAAGGGGAAATTTTTATGACCTAGATTTAAAAAAGTTGGAGAAATGGGGTTGGAAGTTTTTAGTTAGTTTTTCTTACTCTTTTATTTTACATATTATTTTTATTAAAATTTTATAACTCCACTTCTCCCATTTTTTAAAATCTAACTCAAAAATTTTCTCTTCCCTCCCTTCCCCTCCATGTCCCTCCTGCCAAAGAGACCCTAAATATTATTAATCTTAAATTTAAAATGTGTAAATTTAAATATATCTGAAAAATTAATGATTCAATTAATATCAAAACTTTGATTGTATTAAAAAATTTTAGTTTAATAACCTAAATATATTAATTTAATGATCTAAATATCAAAATCTCGTTTTCATTTACAACAATTTGTTGGTTTATTTTAATTTATAACATAAATATATTATAATAAAAAATTAAAACTTAAATATACTTTGTCAATTGTACAATCATCACTTGAGTTTGCTGCATCAATAATTTCCATTAGTAATATTAACGATGTTAGAATTATAGGATCAAAAATATATCTTATAAAGTTAAATGATCGAAAGTATAACTCATATAAAACTTAAAGGGCTAAAAATATATTTTAACCTATCAAAAATATTATGAGCATAGAACAAATGCTTATATTGACAATTGTTAAAAACATAATAGAAAATGACTTACATTGACCTAATTAAAAATCAAATAAAATTATAAGAACTGCCGAATTAATTTTCATGAGTTAAACATGAGACTCCGTAAAGCGTAATACATATATTAATCTCGGACAGCCTACTTGTCGTTAACATTGTCCAGCGGAATAATTATGTCAAGCTATTCAAGGACTGCTAGTATTTATACATGCGATTGCTCAAACCTTAAAGTGAACTTATATCTTCAACCATATATTAATCTCATTCAACTAGACAAGCAAATTAAAAAATCAAATCGCTTAGTAACTAAGCGTTATTTTTTCCCCATAGATATTCATATACACAGACATGCATGATATAAAAGTTCCCTAGTTTGTACTACGTTTGATTTGCCCACGTTTGTTATATGTAATCTGTATGGTAAATTGGCCCTGCGAGTACATTTTTCAGTGGACTCGTTTATCAGAAGAACCAAGAACGATCATACCACTTCTGTTCCTTAATATCAAATCTTGTTCATAGTGCAAACCGGACATAGTATTTGTTTATTGAATAAATATACAATAGAAAAGATATTCACCTTCTTACACGAATGAGATACTCACCAAGTATGTACCCTCTAGGCCTCAACCATTCATTGCAATCAACTCAAAAATTCTTGGAAATAAACTCCCAAAATAATTCATTATTTATCTCAACTCCCTCTTCTACAAGGTTAAAGAATCTAGTAACACTAAAGATGCATGGCAGTCAGAATTTCACGAGCACGACAAGAATTGGCTCTAACTGCATGAGATATTCCAACAGGAGTTATTTTAGATAAACAGCTCGATTCAACTTTAGCTTTAGCTTGCCTTCTCATTTGGTTTAGGAATTTTCTTGTACTCATATTTGTTGATGTTCACCTTCTTTTGTAAGTCCTGTAATAGAGAGTGAGAGAGAGTAAAAGTTAATTTTTCATAATGCATGGGTTTACTAATGAAAGAGTTAAAAAAAAAAAAAAAACACCTACCTGTAGCTCCTCCTCCAATGAAATCTTTTTTGGTTTATACGCATCTACTGGCCCAGTTCTAGATAGTGCTTTTCTTGTTTCAGTTATTTCCCATTCTTGATCATCTTTCACCTTTGCAATGTCCTTGCTGAAAAGATGAAATCCCATCACATTTTAAAAGGAGAATAGAGTCAAACAAGAAGAGCTTTCTTCTAACAAAGGTAAGGTAACGTAGCATAATTAAGGGCCAGTTTGTTTCAGACTAAAAAATGTGGTTCTAATTAGTTAAGTTAAACAAGAGAAAGTTGTGCTTGCACAAGAAAAAAAGAAGAGGAGAAAGTTGTTCCGGACATGAGGGAGTTGTAGGGAGAATCTTAAGCTAAACATAAAAGATTGTTGCAAAAAAATTTGCTTTCAGCTTATTGTGATAAGCTAAACAGATCTTTTCTAACAAAACCTTCATGCTAGTTTAATGGTCTCCCAATAACTCCTTCATGTCAAGCTTAAATAAAGTCACCTTTTTTAATCTTAAACAAACATGGGGGGAGCATTTTACTAACCTGCCTTGCAAGAGATGACCAAGTCCAATAGCCCCAAGGACAGTAAGAGATATCATTGGAAGCCCATATCTGACAAATGGATATTTTCTACCCCATCTTTTAAATGAAGATGCTGAATTCTGAGTCTTAGCAGTTTCTTTGCAATTCAGATCAGTTCTTTGAGGTTGTCCATGATTACCTGTCTGGATTGTAGCCATTGCTAGACAATGCTGAGATTTGGCATAAGTATTGAGGGAATGACCCTGATTATGTCGGTGATAGAGTGAGATCGAATTTTAACAAATGATTTCTTGAAAACCTGAACTAATCAGAAAAGGGAAAGGGTTAAATCAATCTAAACATGAAATTCAACATCACGTTTAAACTATTAAGGACATGAATGACAATGAGTTGCATTAATATTCTAGTGTGATTTTCACACTCCCCTATGACATTTAAATGCAGATACCAGCAAGCTTCCTAACACCAAATGGCAAACAATATTTTACTACTTGTTTACTAGACAAGTTAGAAGACACACTATATAATCCACTCGTTGTATGAAAAAAGACCAAGTAAAAGAGCTTCTAGTCTCTGAAGGCCTTGTTTGGAAAAGCATTTGAACCTCTAAAACGCAGCTTAAAATTCCAGAACCATGTTTAACTAAACAAACTCATGTTTAGAGAGATGTAGCTCCAGAGTTGCTTCTATGTTTAGCTTGTGCGTTGGAGGCATTAATAGCTGAATTAAAATTCTTCAAAACCAACAATACCCTTATTTACCAGAACATGTAGGCAAATATCTTGAGAATTTTCTAAATTGATGATAATATAAAGAGATTAATAAACAGAATGCCAAAACACAACCAATTCACATTGCACAACAAAACAATCCAAAGCATATAAATCGCTAGTAATCAAAATACAGAGGGCAGAGATATAATAGCCGATTACACACCCTTGAAGCAAAAACTAGTAATCAAAGTTTAAAAAACATAAATAAATTCAATCTTCATTATTTTTTTTTCTGAGGAAAAAAGCAATTTATCTAAAACAAGTAAAACGATACATAATATATTGGGCCATGGTTACACTGCTCACAACAACGGTCTAAAAAGAGAAGTCAGGCAACGGTCTCAATTTTCATTCAAAAGCGTCTATATTCAAATGATTACACGAATAGATTCTGAGCCAAATTAAAATGAAAAATGTAAAACAAAACAAAAGATGGAGCGACGGCGTCCAACACAGGCTTGACAACCACGCAGGGAACAAAATTCAACGGCAGGTTGAACAAATCAATCTCACAGGATTCTGGGAGTAGTAGTAGACAAACCCTAGGGCTCAAACCTTCTTCAATACTTGCCGGAGAACAAAAACGCTGGGCTGACAACAATTGACGGCGTCTGACGGCGAGACCGGCCAAAGTGTGGAATACTCGACTAGGAAAAATGGAACAGCTTCCTCCTTACCAGACGAGATTGTGTTTTGCCGTATAAATTTTAGGAACAAGTGTTTTGTGTGTGCGCCGAGGATATTTGTATACTGATCTTATTTATAACTCTTTTTAAATAATTTTCATGTGTAAATAAGAATTAGTTAATTTATTAATTATGAATTAAATTTTTTATTTTATTTTTATTTATGATTAGTTTCAAAAGTGAATAAATTCTTTTTATTTATTACAATTAACAAAGGTAAAAAAATACAAAACGTATTTAGGCTGTGTTTGGAAATATGTTTTGGAGATAAATAAGTCCTTATTACGCAGGCCGAGATAAAACTCCTCTCACATACTTACCTCGTATACCGTGAATCACGGTTTATAAGCATTTATTGTCAAAAAATAAGCTATTTCAAACGAGCACTTATTATCCTAAAACTGACTTATAAATAGGACCATATTTTTTTATACTTATAAATAAAATCAGGATGATTTAAAAAAAGGGATTACAATCTTTGTTATATATTGCAAAAATTGCATTGAGGTTCCAAGCTAGAAAATATCACTAAAAGGTTCTAAAAATCTCTAATTTGCATGCTAAGTTTTGTGGGACTTTTGAGTAATATAATCGAAATATCAAAAAGCCCAATTATCCTTAGGGCCCGTTTGGTACGCATAATTGATTTAGATGGATGGGTATATGGAAATGAATATGGAAATGGAAATAGAAATGGATATGGATATGAAAATGGAATGAGGTTTAAAAGTGTGTTTGGTATGTCATGAAAATAAAATCTAATTTTTACATGTACAAACCAAAATGCCCCTCTAAATTGAAAAAATAAAAAAAAATGCTCCCCAATATCCCATCCCTACAAAACTTTGCCATGTGGTTCGGAAATGTCAGTCAAAACCTTCGATGGAATACCCAGGAAAAAAACCAAATCAATAGCATCGAATAATTGCTTGAACCCACGATCTCACAGAAAAATCTTCCAGGTGATGGAGAAATTTGCAAATTTGGAGAAGTTTTGAAGTGTTGCAGGTGGGAGATTAGAGAGAGATCACAAAATTGAGCTCAGAATCGTGAATCAAAGGAACTGTAGAGTCATGGGTTGTCGTTGAGCTTGGAATCGGATGTGGGTTTATCGCTGGCGACTTTCTGAGACGAGGATGAGACATTGCCGCCGCTGCCGTGGGTTGCAACACGTCGCTGCAATGATTATGGGGATGGAGATGAGACGTCGCCGCCGCCGCCGTGGGTTGCAACACATCGCTGCAGTGATGATGGGGATGGAGATGAGATGACGCCACGGGGATGGAGCATAGATGCGGTGGGAGCAAATGAACGAGGGTAAAAAGAGAATTCTATGGAATTTGTTACAATCCCATAGGTTGTATGATGGAAATCCAATTCCATCACTTTTGATGGAATTGGCTCCTCCATGGAGCCCAATTCCATGACAGCTTTTTATACCAAACACACTTCATCATGGAAATAAATTCCATTTCCATATCCACCCACCCCAATTCCAGCGTACTAAATGAGCCCTTAGTGTTAGCTGTCTCACTTGTCAACACAGACACATAAATTTTTCAATGGCCGTTCATGGACTTATTAACAGAAAAAATTATTGACAAGTCCATGGGTGTCCATTGACAAGTAAGGCAGTTGACACTAAGGGTACTTGAATTTTTCGACATCTCAATTATATTACTCAAAAGTCCTACTAGATTCACCTGCATATTGGAAATTTCAAGGATTATTTTAGTAGTAGTTTTTCTAGTTTAAGATCTTCGTGCATATACGTTTAGTCATTTATGTTTACATCATGTTTCATTTTAATCCTTTAAGCTTGTAAATCGTATTTTCTAATCCTTTTAATTTAACACCGTTAATCATTTTAACAGAAAATGATGACTCGTCAAATTTAAAAAAGACTCTATGATGCTGACAAAACATATTTAAATTTTAATAATCTATTATAAAAAAGATCCTACTTAATTTCATAAAATCTAGATTGCGTATCCTCCTTTTCTACTTATAGCCTGTTTGGGAAGGCGGTTGGAGGGGGGAAAAGCCCAGTTGAATGGAAAAGGCCAGGTGCAACTATTTTAGCGGATGTTTGTTTGAGCGATTTGACAGCCAATCGGACGTTTGAATGGCCAAATCGGCCTTATACAATAATTTATCTCAAAGAGGGTGTTTGTTTGGACAATAGACTTATAGAAAAAAGCCAGAAAAAGCTCCGATAGATATAAGTTAGGAATTGGAGCTTATTAATGAGCCCTGAGTGTTGGCGTCTATTTTGAGGAGTATTTTTCATATCTTTGGGGATCAATAAGGTACTCAAAATCACTTATAATCACAAAAATTCTTTCATGAAAAATATTCTAAATAATTTTCTCTTTCTTTAGGTAGTAATTTTCTGCTAATTAGAAAATACTTTAGGATAAGAGTTTAGGTAAATTTTGAGTTTTTTCAATATATGACTGTAGAAATGTAGAGAATAATTAATAATTAATTTTAATTATTTTAAATTTATTATTTAGTTGTTTTATGATTTTATAATCAATTTCTTTTATAAACATGTAATAAATTAGTTTCTATATGGTATTTTTACATAAGTCACTTATCCAATCGTCAATACAAACATTTATATTTTACCTAAATGTTATTTTTTTCCAATCTTAAGATTTCATAAGTCAAAATAAAAATAAGTCACTTATCCAATCACCAATCCAAACACACCCTTAATCAACAGCCATCTCTACTTCTACGTACACTACTGCCGCATAAGCAATTGATGAGAGGACAGGTTCTATAATTTTCAACTGTTGCAAGTGATTCATTTTTATTGTAAATTCCTAAATATTCATATTATCTTCGGTCCTAAATATAAGACACAATTAATTTTTTTAGAGAAATAAAAGAAACTAATTAAATTACTTTAAAATATTTATATTTATCATTTTTTTCCAAACTACTTGTCTGCTTTATAAACTAATATATAATTTATTCATACACAACATATGATATGATTAAAAAATTTATTTAATTGTTTTAATTTCATAAAAAAATAAATTAAATCTTATATTTAAAACCGGAGGTGGCATTCCATAACCGGTTCCAATATTTTTTGGGGCCTGATGATATCGTCAAAAACTACACATGTCTATCCTAACTAGTTATAAAAACTTTTTTCCAGCTGATGAATACTTAGTGAGTGTTTGGAGCTCCAATTGCATGGGCCAATCAGGCTTAATTTAGCCTTAAGCCCAATAGGTGGCCGAGAAAAAGTTGTGGAGTGTTTGGTTGATCCAATTGCTAATTGAGCTTGTGAAAAAAAAAGAGCTTATAGAAGAAGCATTTGATTGGAGCTTTTTCCTCTTTTTTTTTTTGATAGAGAAATACAGAGAGACTATAAATTAGACTCCAATCTAATGGCTTCTGATATAAAGTCAGGAACTACTGTGAAAGTATGAATCCCGCAACCAGCCTTTAACGATTCTTTTGCTAAAGTGTCAGCGATAGTGTTTACTTCCCGTGGGCACCAATCAACATGCAGCTCCCAATCCATTCCCATCCATGAGGTGATCTAATGCAGTAAGGTACTCTCCACGTGATCTTCATCCCATCCTCCAAACACCAGCTCCACCAGTTCCAAACAATCGGTCTCAATAATAACTTTCCTCCAATGACAATCCCAAGCACGTTTTATTCCCCATAATACCGCCCAGATTTCGGCTTGGAAACAGCTTCCCCGTCCAACATTTGCCAAGAATCCTCCAAGGACTCCCCCATTTGAATCCCGTGCAATACCTCCGCAGCCAGCAACCGCACCACCGCCACAACTCGCCCCATCCACGTTGAATTTTATCCAATTCAGTTGAGGCGCACACCAGTTCTGGAAATTTCCTGGATCATGTCTTCCCGGAAATATCTTCGTGTCTGACCACTTTACAAGAGTGTGCGTTTGAGCCATTAACTGCGTTGAATTATGAACTTGATTATTGAACACTCTCCCATTTCTATGTAACCATAGTTGACGACATAGAATAGCAAACCAAGTCGGCCACCTAAATCCCAGTACTTCAAATTTTTGAGTAATATTCCATGCCACCCATTGTGCAGCTCCTTGCGGTGCGTAGAAAGATCCCCTGTTGTTCACTGGTAATAACTTATTCCAACAAACCTTTGCTGTCTTACAATCTCTTAAGACATGAATTGTTTCTTCATAAGACCCTACACAAAGGTCACAACCACCATTAACTTGCAATCCTCTGGCTACTCTTGCCATGTTCGTCAACAGCCTCCCTCTCACTGTAAGCCAAAGAAAAGTTTTGCAGTTTTGGGGTACAGGCAGTTTCCAAATTTTCCTCCAAGTGGATCTGGACGTTGGTGGAGCCCTGTGACAAATGCTACCATAAGCAGATCTAACTGAAAATGCACCACTATGTGTAAGAAGCCATCTAGGCGAATCCTCCTTCCCAGCATGGATAAATGGATAGGATCGGATAATAGCATTAGCTACGCTTGTTGGAAGAAACATGTTTATCATAGGCCAATTCCATCCGCCAGTCACTGTCAAGAACTCACATATTTTAGTTTCCCACATCTCCTCCGGTACACTCCTGACACTATAATCAAGCATCCTGTCATGGTTGGGAAGCCAAGCATCTAGCCAAAATCTGATTTTGCGACCATCTCCTAAGGCCCAGCCCATCCCTTTCTTAGTGTTGTCCCAAGACTTACATATCCCTTTCCATACAAGCGACGCATCCCTTCTTTTTATGACAGAGGGAATGGTATCATTCCCACATTTGTATTTTTCCCTCATAAATTTGGCCCACAAGGAATTTCTGTTTTTCACCAATCCCCAAACTAACTTCATCATGAATGCAGTATTCTGTGATCTGGCACTTCTCAAACCAAGTCCCCCTTCATCCTTCCGACGACATACATCCTCCCAAGCCACTAAGTGAACCTTCTTAGATGCTCCGGAGCTGCCCCACAAGAACTGACGACACCGTTTGTCAATTTCCTCCCACGTGTGCGCCGGTAACAAGGAAGAATAAGCTGGGATTGCAGAAACGACTGACGAGACCAGTGTATGCCTAGCCACCATAGACAAACAATTCATCTTCCACCCCGCTAGGCGCCTATCCATCTTATTTAGGATATACTTGTATGTCTATTTAGTGACACGTTTATGATGTAGGGGTACCCCTAAATATTTCCCCAAATCCGTCGTCACTGTGAACTCCAAAAAAGAACTAATCTCTTGTCTTCTACTATGCGACACGTTAGGTGAGAAGAAAACTCTAGACTTAGTATTATTAACCTTCTCTCTAGAGACAGAGCAGAAATCATCTAAACAGGCTTTCACTATTGCTGCTTGGTCCATTGAGGCTTCAGCAAATAAGAAGAGGTCATCGGCAAAAAACAAATGGGAAACCGGAGTACCATTTTTCTTCAGTCTAAACGGGAGCCAATTTCCTTCATGTACCTCACTCTGAATAAGATGAGAAAATTTCTCCAAAATTAGGACAAAGAGGTAAGGTGATATTGGGTCTCCTTGACGAACACCACGTTTTAGGGTAAACACTGGGCCATGCGCTCCATTCCAAACTACTTGCATTTCAGCAGAGGATAGACAGTGCTTTATAAGGTTTACAAAAATTGTTGGAACCCCAAGCTCTTGTAGACATTCAGACACAAACACCCATCGGACTCTATCGTAAGCCTTTTCAAGATCAATTTTCAAAACCATGAAGCTCTTTTTCTTCTTCCATGATCTCATAGAGTGTATAATTTCCTGTGCAAGAACAATATTGTCAGAACCTTGTCGCCCCGGCACAAAACTACATTGATTAGGGGATACAATCAGAGGCAGTAATATCTTCAAACGATTGGCTAACACTTTAGTGACTGCCTTATATACCACATTACATAGGCTAATTGGTCTAAAATCTCGAAAGGTCTCTGGGGCATCCACTTTTGGGATCAAAACAATATTCGTATTGTTGATTCGCTTAACACTCTCAGGGTACCAGAAAATATCTTGCACCAATGCCACAACCGAATGTCCCACCACATCCCATTGGCTCTGGTAAAATAAAGGATTGAGGCCATCTGGACCAGCGCCCATGCTGAAAATAGCCTGCTTGACCTCACCCTCCGTAGCCATACATCCCAATGCCTCCAATAGCCCAGAATCCATTGTCGGATACGTACAACCATACACTAATTTCCTATTACTTCCCTGTTCATCAGAATATAAACCTTGGAAGTAGCAGGTGGCTGAGTTTTTGATTTCCTCCTCATCATACATCCAAGACCCATTTTCATCTATGATAGCTTCAATATGCTTACGGCGACGACGAGCATTAGTTATGGTATGGAAGTACTTTGTATTTTTATCCCCATGGAGATACCAATTACATCTCGAACACTGAACCCACATAAGCTCCTCCTGAACCAAACACCTTTCTAGTTCCTCCCATGCCCGCTCTTGGATCGCCTTCCAATATTTAGAGGAACCGCCATACCTGTTAGCTTGCTCGAGCTGGGCCAAAAGCTTTGCCTTCCGATGATTAATGTTGCCAAATACTTCCTTATTCCATGTTAATACTTCCTCTCGGAACCCTCTAATATTTTCTTCCCAGCTACGACCATCTCTCCATGAATTACGAACCACCGTATTAAAATCCTCATGAGTAACCCAAGGTGCAAAGAAGCGAAAGTCACGGTGATAATATTGCCTTTTTGGCTGTATTTTATTCTTCAAAAGCTATGGGCAATGGTCTGAACAATACCGAGGGAGAACAAGGACTTTCGTGACTGGAAATGACTGTATCCAATCATAATTAGCAAGCATACGATCTAATTTGCTAGCCGACGGGCCTCTGCACCACGTAAGATTAGGTCCATCTGAAGCTACATCAACCAATTCATTTTGTCTAACCCACTCAACAAAGCTGTGGTCTGGTCGAATAATCGTTCTTGAACGTGAGACACGGTCACTTTCCTTCAGTATAACATTAAAATCTCCGCCAATACACCACCTTCCCACACCCAAACGGTGAACCTCCTGCAACTGGTGCCATAGAAACCGCCACTGCCCAGGATTTGGGTGTCCATATACAACAGATAAATCCCAAGACAACGCTGTACATTTGTTAAAAGTACCATGAAGTACCTGCGAAGCTTTATAACTAACTGAGAAATCTACTGACTCATCCCAGAAGCACCATATACCTCCACTAAACCCCGTGGCCTCAACTACTTCCACATTTTTCAAACCAACACGTTTAGCAATCTTAATTGCCTTATTCCAATTCTGACGAGGTTCAAGCAATGCTAGAAAATCAAAACAATATTGTTTTCGCAAATCTATAAGAAGACTAGGAAAAGCCTTCCGTCCAACCCCTCTTGAATTCCAAATAAGTATATTAATATCCATAAAAAACTGTAGGGAATTAAGCACACAAACTTACTATGCTTTGGAGATTTCATCCAATTCCACGACCATGTCGTCGACACAGCTTTCTGACAACGGGTTCTGATGGCATTGGAAATCCGTCGTTGGAATTGAACCAGGATCGGGTGGTCTATCAGCATATGAAAGGCTAGCCGTAGTGTACAAACGTTCACATCCAGTATTGGCGGGTTTCATAGATGTCTGCAACGCCCACACCCCAAGGCCATGTACATTACGTTCTTTGGTAATTGTAGTATTCTTCTGCACGTGATCCTACTGTTTTGGAAGACCTGTGGGCTTCTTCATATTGGACTCTTTTTTAATCCCCATGTTCAAGCTCACTTTTTCTGTAGCCCTTGGAATATCACTAATATTCAATTCTGTCACACTGGGTCCTAAGCCACTATCCCCTTTCTTTATTGCAACAGTTTTGCTCTTTGACCCAATTCCACTCCGGGGCCCCGAAGATTTTGTCCCACTTGTACTACCCTTTTCCTCCTGAGTTCCTACATGTCCCACGTCCATCTTACCACTCTCTTTTTTATTTCCTACCTCCATAGCCATGATTTCTTCTTGGGACCTACCTGCTTCTATTAAACCCTTCTCGGCAGTCAAAAAAGTGACTTTATTAGAAATATCCCCCAGCGGAATTCGCGCCTTAGATTGCTCAACAATAGCTTCTGACTCATCCAAGTTTAAAGTACTGTAACGAGATCCACTCCCCCCATTATAGGAGTTTGCCCGTGAATCACGCTTGTTTCCGAAAGCACTTCAATCGGGTATACCTGGCCGGCGAGATCTCCTTTGCCGTTACACCACCATCCAGCTTTCGAATTTAATATTTGACTCCTCCTCCTGGGCACCCCCCATGTTATTTTCATCGTCAACCTTCAGACTATCTATGGATTCGTGTTCCTTTGAAAGCTTGTCTTGGTTCACGTCATCATCTGTAGGGGTAATTTTCCTATAAGGACAACTGTGTGTTTCATGTCCGTACCTTCCACATCCAAAACATATTAAGTGGATCCCTTCGTATTGTATCCGTTTCGCCTTGCCATTCACTAGAACCAGCGGTCGGAGTGGAGCATTGAGATCAAGCTCCACGCATAGTCTAGCAAAACGACCCTTCTTGCGCTTAAGAGTATTCATATCCACTTTCAAGACACGTCCCACCTGCGATCCCAATACGTACAAAGCTCCCCTATCATAGTAATCAAGAGCTAGCTTATCTATCCGGATCCATGCTGCCACTTTCGTTATTTTTTCCTCATCCGGTTCAAAATCTTCCTTCCATGGTTGGACGGATAGATAATGGTCAAACAGGAGCCACGGTCCACCAGTAAGTGCTAGTTCATAGTCACTCACTTCCGAGAACTGGACGACAAAGTATCCTGAGCCCACATCGATCGTTTCCACTTCACCCTGTTTTGCCCATAACCTCTGCACTCTGTCTTCCAGGTACTCAGGATTGATCATACGTCCCAACAACTTGACTATCACTGCATTCTTCCACCTAGCAGCCAGGCGCGCTTTCTCAGTAGGAGAGAATACAACGTTCGGCCCCAGCTTTGTCATGTTCACCTCCACCCTGTTCTTCCAGCGTTCCCCACTCCACCAGTCCTCCTCTACTTCCTCCTCCACTTCCCTTCCCTTCAGAACCACATGCTTGAACGATTTCCATTTCATGGAACTCTCTTTTCCAGCATCCTCTGTCTGCTCAACAACAGCAGCTTTCCCCTGTTTCGCATCTGCTCTCCCCTGTTTCGCTGAAGCTTCATGATCCTGCATCCACTCTTCCACCCGAGGAACAGGATGCTGAGCCTCGGAGAGTATAGGCTCCCCCGATCGAATCTTCTTCCGACTACGTTGCAGCGCATCGCTTTCCTCCGACGTCGGCGCCGGATTTGAGCTCTCACCCGCCACACGCTCTCGACTCCTGCTCCAGCTCCTGTCTCGTTCGCTCATTTAGCTTTGAATTTCAATCCTTATTATATTCTTTTTCCTCTTTCAATAGGGCTTATGTCTCATAGTCCCACCTATTTTTTCTTTTCTTCTCTCTCTCTCTCTCTGCTATTACAATTGAGGGTGAATAATTTTTCAGTTGTGCCCAGTATGCTATCAGACTGATTGCAATTTTACCCTTAATGTACTTTTTCAGCTACAAAAATTAATTTAAAATATTTTTTGGTGCTTTTAACCCCTTAAAATATTTTTCCAACTGTACCCAGTGTGTTATCAAACTGATTGCAATTTTACCTTTAATGTACTTTTTCAACTCCAAAAATTATTTTAAAATATTTTTTTGTGCTTTTAACCCTTTAAAATATTTTTTCAGTTGTACCCAATCTTAGGAGACTGACTACACTTTTACCTTTAATGTATTTTTTTAGTAGTAAATAGCAGCCAAAACTTAGAATACTGATTTATTGATTTCTACCAACTCTAAAATATTTTTCCGGTAGCACCTAATATTTTAAAGTAATTTTTAAATATTTACTTGTTTGTTTAAATATTTTTCCACCCACTCTTTCTTACCATTATCACAAAAGCCCTTATGCTTTAGTCAATTTAAACAAGTTTTATTTTTGCAAAAGTCCAATTGACAATCGCCAATCCAAACATAAATCACATTACACAATTTGGCCTTTACCAAAAATAATATTACAACAAGCTCAATTGAAATAAACCCAATTATTAATTACTGTTCCAAACACACACTACATTGCAACGATTTTGATACCTGAAGGGTGACATTGCTTTAATGAATACCCTTTAGTGTTTATTTATTTTAACTTCTTAAAAGTGCTTTTACAATTTACAAGATAAGTATGTGATAAAAATTTTATTTTGATTTACATAAAAAGATTACTAAAACTGTGATTTGATTGTTTTCCAAACATAAAGCTCTACGTACTCGTGCTGACGTCGTTCACAACTTCAAAAGGTTTGGCATGATAGGCTTCACGGTTGGCCTTTTCAGCTTCGCTTGCTCTTTGATGCCAATATTGATCAAACTCAGCGGAATGCTCTTCCCAGTAAGTCTCATCCTCTAACACATTTGCATGCAGTGTTGGAATAACAACTACCCAACACATCGACAATAAAATCAAAGCAAATAAAACCTTGTTTTTGTTTCTTTCTTCCATATTCTTGTTCTAATAACCCTTTGGTTGAGACTGGTTTTAGATTTAGAATAGTTTTCTCCACCAATTCTTGAACTCAAATTCAAATCAAACAATGAAATATTTCATATTTAAAGGAGAAGGTTTTTGAAGATGATAGAGTTGGAATCAGCAGAGAATATCTAATTTTTGATTGAGTTCGAACAACATAAGGCTAAGAGAACGGGCAATGGCCAGTTATTTGGTAATTATTTATTTATTTTATAATTAAGAATAGTTCATTGGTTTGAAACTACCTTGAGATTTGGGTTGCAAGAAAAGAGGGAACGGAACTTGCAATCCAACTGTTGGAAAGATCTAGTAAGACCTCAACTTCATATAAATCATCAATTTAGAAGTAATTTAAACATTTTCTTCACACTTGAATTAGCTAAAAAGTTTTTTTGTAATAAACGGCTTTTGCTTCGGGAGAATGACAATTAAGTCCTTGAAAAAAGTTTTTTTTTTTTTTTTTTAAAATGACTTACAAATATCAATTCAAAGTAATTGCAAATTTAGAAGTGTCAATTGCATACAAGAGATTGAAGTTTTAAACGTAAATTTCAATTTAAAACTTATTTTTCAAAATTATTTTAAAAACCCAATTATCTTTGAATTAACCTTTTGGAACTTACACGTCATTCCCCTTTTGCCATGCAATACATGAGTTTCATAAATTTATTCATACATCCTATACAAGTTTGGATTTAAATTACATAACAATCATGGAGATAATTTTAAGAGAACATTGTTTCGACCTTCAAGCTGTGATAAAATCTATTTTTACTATCATAAAATATCATTCACATTAAGGACATGCTATCTCCACAACTTTTGACCAGGTTGACCACAACACACGTCATCCAGCATTCAAGAAAATATATAAACAGGTGAAAAATCAGAAGAACTATAATACTTGCAGGAATTCTGTACACCTACACTTTGCGTGCTCTTATAATTAAAAATAAAGTTATCATTCATGCCAATAACACACTTAAATGAAGTTCATATATGAATTAAGAAATATAAAGCACACTATGTATTATACAACTCATTCCTGATGAGTCTGCATTTGGCTCAAATGCTACCATCCTCTGCAACTCGCTCCATAATGCTTCTTTTATGGCCCTAAATCTTCAGATTCTCTGCAACAGTATGGCATTACTTACACAACTGCTATACAACCATCCCATTACAATAACCTGTGCTTGGGCATTTTTAAACTTTTTCTCTGTTGAGACACTGTTACATGAAGAGTGGAGATTAAGCAAATCGAGTTGATGATAGGTAAAAATGCTTGCATGTCAAAAAAGTCCACTTTTGACATGCTTTGACTTGATCTATACTTGGTCTAAGAATCATTTTGTACTTTGAATTAACTTGAATATCCAATAAGATGCATTTGATGTGATTTGGCCAGTACTTGTGATGCCTCCCAAATCTTGTAGTCTCTTCCTTCAAGAGCTGAGGACCATCTTTGAGATCCACAAGGTGGGTCAAAATGTCCAGGTCCAATCTTCATAGCAATTTTGTCATCAATGATGGCTGCATACACATCCCTTTCTGCCTTACAAATTCGAACCTTGCATTATAAGCAAAACATTAGCGTTCTATGTCAATTTGCAGCTGAATTTTCATCTCAATTACATATTCTAAAGTTTACTAGAGAAAATAAAAGCAACCATGTAACATCAAACCCCAAAAGAAAACAAAAATCATAGGATGTTTTGACTCCCATCATTAGAGAAAGCTACAGCCAAAACATGAGGCATCATAAGGACACCATGTAGTCGTCCAATTACATCATCATCCATGAATTATATTTTATTTAAATTACATTCACTCTCTTCTCCCAAGTTGAAAATCTAAACTTTGAACTGGTTTGACATGCTAAGAAAAAGGTTTCTTGAGCATGCATATCAGAGAATGTCCACTTACAAGCTAGTGTTAAGTAATCAAGGCAATATTCTAATACTTACTGTACTCCTGCAGTGGATCTTGTTTCGTTTCCTGAGGGATACAAGCGCTTCTATTTCACTCTGATAGTGAGAGAAAACGTGGTCAAAGAACACCGTTGGGGTGCCTGGGTGAGTAAGAATGTAAGCATATCCCTGCATTTCTTTTCCACTGGGAAATCTCCAATGACCCTTCAAGACAATGAGAGAAACAGTTTATAAGATAATAGTTGAAACCTCTACCATGTCAACAATATTACAAAATGGTTATCCCTGCAAAAGGAGTGGAACGAGAGATCAATACTTATTTGAAAAACTTATAATTGCATCATTACATAACAACAAATCTACATGTAGATATATACATCTTCATCACAAGACAATATGAAGATAGATATATTGTTCAATTTGAAAATTTCTGATGGTATTGGTAGTATTATAGGTGAAGCGGCATTAAACCAGAGACGGATAGAAACAGATAAGAGAAGGCTTCAAAATTGAAAATATTCCTTCCCTGCTTAGATTCATTCATAAATTCTTTATATATTCCACCAGTAAAAAGTGTCTGCGTGTCAGGATTTTTAAATAGAAAAAGTTCAAACCTGGGTAGAACCAGTGTCATGGTTTTCTATAAAGGTAACAGCACGAGAGGCCCACCATCCAACAACACCAGGGGGTTTTCCTTTCTGATCTGATAATCGCCAATATTCACATCTTTCCAAAGCCTACATGAATTAGAATATGTGATAGATACTGTCAGAGTTTTCAATAAGAAATGGCAACCGGGAAAAAGCAACACAGTTAAATAAAGTTCCTCAAGTTTTTCTGAAGCCACAAAAAAGGCTCCATACGTTTCGGTTACAAGAGGCTAAGGTTGTTTACATCAGTACCATAGCAAATATTTCTCGAATTTTAAAAAGACATCGGATTTATGACAGGAAAATATCCAACAAAGAGAGCCTTATGAAATGAGTAAGTTAATATTTATTCAATGGAATATATATAAAACTAGCAATATAGTTCTCTCTTGTCCAAGCAACCATCAAAAGCGCCCTATCACTGATCAGTATGGGATTCTTTCAAAAGATATATCATCATGAAAACAGTCTTTATTCAAAAAGTTGCCAACAAATTCCAGAAGAGAGACCCAGGATGTCATGAAACTATCAGAATAAGAGCTTACAGCATGAAGATCAAATGCACCAGCAGTACCATTGGTAGCATTGATCCAGTCCACGATCCTCTGCCTGTGCGCATCTTGATTATGATCCATTTCACCATATGTATAACTGAGGGAATCCCAGTACTCTCCTACAGCAAAGTATGGTTCACTTGCATCCAAGTAGTCCTTTACATAACCACCCCAAAACCCCCTAACAAAGTCAAGCCTCCATCCATCATACCCTATTTCTTTCCTGAGAATCCCACAATAAAGGAATTTTTTTTTTCTTATTGCAAGGTTCATATAAACGTACAAAATACACGAGAAAGGATAAATAATTAGAATATGAGCAAAAGATCAACAGTTCAATAGGCAGGAAGAAAAGAAGAGGTTGAACATGATTTGGTATGCATAAGAGATGGCCTGCTTCAAAGCACATCCATATCTATAGTGATATTCAGCTCAGCCTCCTTAAAAGATGCATACATAATACCAATCGATCTTGTTAGAATAAACAATAAAACTAGTTAACAATATGACATAAAAAATTGTCAAACAATAGAGACACAAAATAGTTCCTCATAGACACTATTGTTTTTCACTTTTTCAAGTTCATGGGAAACGCCAAGCGACTTAGTCTAGTCTCCACTTAGCAATTAGCATACAGTTTCTAAGGTTTCAACTTTCAATATAAATCAGGCCAGACAATAATTGAATCTATCCCGATAATACTGGATATTAGAAAATTGTACTAAAAAAAGCTATAATCTACTTAGGAACTAATTGGGTACATTTCCTCTAACACAACAATTTGTCCTAATAGACAGGAATGAGAATCCCAAAGCATTTAAGCAGGATATTTGTAAATTAAGAAATGAAATAGCAACCTCAACCAGCATAACCATTCTTTTAGATCCTTTCTCACAAAATCCTGTGAATGATCAATGTTTGGAGCAGCATGGAAATTGTCTCCACTACTCTTGTTGCCCCTTCCCTGTAAGGAAAACAGGACATCTGTCATGTGTTCCCGATGCACCCAGAAAGATTAAAGTATTGAAGTATTCACATTAACAACAAAAGCATTGAAGTTAATAGAACATATCAAGCATATCATATCTAGTTCTGAAAAGAAAAGGATACTTACATACTGATAATTGTCTCAGTTTTGTATAATAAAGTTTATAATGAAGTCAACTGTCTCATTAATGCAGTATACTTGAAAATTTGCTTAAAAAATGTAGTATGAGTCTTTGCTTCATAGAGATAAGTCACTAAATGCATGTTATTTCATTTATTGGCCAAAAATAACATATTCTATTCATTAACCATTGAAAATCTAGTAGAAGGAAACCAATAAATAATGGAAGATGCTGATTATAAAAATATATACTTAGCTCACTTATTTAGAATGGCGTTGAAATAATAAAATTAACCACTTATTTCAAATCTTTGTATTACTTATTTAGCTCACTTATTTAGAATGGTGTTGTGTTAACTACCGAATGGAAAAAGCGGAATTGTAGAGAACAAAAACGGAATTAGAATACTCTGTGATAAAAGAATAGCAAGTATCTCACTAATCCCTCTAAAACAGATCAGGAGGATCTCCACACTTAATTAACTCTCTGAATATTTGATGCTTTATTGAATAGGCAAAACGCCAATTTATAGAAGTACAAAGAGATAAAATCTAATTTAAAATTCAAACTAAGAAATCCAAATAATATCTAGAATCTAGTAACTAAATCCTACTTGTGGATATTCCACTTATTCTAAAATATCTAAAATAATAAATGATATTGCTGAACTATTTAAGAAAATAATAGATACTACTAATTAGTCCTAAGACGCTTATTTTTTCTGGAATAAATCAACCTATAGTGATTTGGGTCACTATCATTTCTCCCTCCTTAGAAAGTCGACTTGTCCGCAAGTCGAAAAGAAGGAAACTAGGCTGCAACTAGATCATATTCCTCCCAAGTAGCCTCTTTAGGAGGACATTGTTCCCATTCTATGAGTAATTCCAACCGGTGATCAGGGGTCCAACGATGTCATACGACATTGGAGGGTGTAAGGAGAAGCTCCATATCAGCAGAAATTGGAAGTGAAGGAGGGGGTGTGGCGGTGAATTGCCCATTTGCAGGGCGAAGTAGAGAAACGTGAAAAACTGGGTGTATTTTGGCATTAAGAGGAAGTTTGAGTTCATATGCTATCTTGCCAAGCCGCCGATTCACCTTAAAAGGGCCAAAGAATCTCGGGGACAATTTCTCTAACCTAAAGCGAGTCAAAGAGCATTGGCGATAAGGCTGTAGTTTAAGCCAAACAATGTCCCCAGGAGCAAATACAAGGTCCCGTCAGTGTTGATCAGCATGCAACTTCATGCGGTGTTAAGCCTTGAGTAAGTTCCCCTTTAAAACTCGTAACATTGCGTCACGGGTTTCGAGTTGTTATTCCAACTCAGCTACCCCAGTCTCGCCTCGTACATAAGGAAGGAGGGGCGGTGGATCCCAACCATAGACTAGTTTGAACGGAGTAGTGTTGGCAGCTACATGATATCCTGTGTTAAAAGAGAATTCGGCCCAGCAAAGAACTTACTCTATTGCTTTGGTTGTTCATGCGCAAAACAACATAGGTAAGTTTCGAGGCATCGATTGACCACCTTTGTTTGTCCGTCTGATTGGGGGTGGTAGGCTGTGCTCATATTCAAGCGAGTTTGGCTTAAACGGAACAACTCTTGCCAAAAGTGACTAAGGAAGAGAGGATCTCTATCAGAAACAATAGACCGTGACATGCCATATAAACAAACTATTTCCTGGCAGAAAGTGCTGGCGACAGATTTAGCTGTATATGGATGAGAAAGAGCAATAAAGTGACTGTACTTGCTGAGGCGATCCACCACTACCAAGATGACATCAAATCCCTTTGATTTGGGAAGTCCTATAATGAAATCAAGAGATATATACTCCCAAATTCGGTCTGGGATGGGAAGAGGCTGCTGAAGGCCGGCCGGAGCTAATGTTTGATACTTATTTTGCTGACAAGTAGGGCAGCATTGGATGTAACGCTTGACGTCATTTTTTAGCCCTTTCCAATACAATTGATCACCTAATTGGCGAAGGGTTTTAAGGTAACCACCATGGCCTCCAGTTGGAGTAGAATGAGCTTCTACCAATAATTTTTCACGGAGTTTAACTTGATTGGGTATGACTAATCTTGTCTTGTAGAATAAGCGACCATTAGAAAAGTGGAAGTGGGAGTGTTGATCCAGATGGGCTTGTAACTCTGCTATCTTGCCCCTTGTGTCAGAATCTTCCAACAAGGCCTGAGGTAGATGATCGAGTTCATGGGCCATGGGAATGACCATTTGGAAAAAATCTGCCTAAAGGGGGCGTCGAGAGAGGGAACCGGCTGCTGCATTTTCTCTCCCTGGTTTATAGTGGATGGTAAAATTAAAGGGGAGAAGTTTTACCATGAGTTGTTGCTGGGATGTGGTTACAATTTTCTGATCCAATAAGTACTTTAAACTGTGATGATTTGTTTGCACATAAAAATGATGCCCAAGCAGGTAGTGGCGCCACTTCTGAAGGGAGAGCACCAAAGCAAGTAACTCACGATCATATGCAGATTTATAGCGGTTGGAAAAGGAGAACCCTTTGCTGAAATAGGCGATAGGATGACCTTGCTGCATTAATACTGCCCAATCCCATCCATGGAAGCATCACATTCAACTGTAAAAGGTTGCTGAAAATTTGGCAGCTGAAGAACGAGGGTGGTGGTGAGTGCAATTTTTAGTGCATCAAAGGCAGATTGAGCTTGTTCAGACCGCTGGAAAGCATTTCTCTTGGTTAGATCAGTTAATGGTCGAGCGATGATTCCGTAGTTTTTTACGAATCTCCTGTAATAACCGGTGAGCCCTAGAAACCCACGTAAATCCTTTACTGAGAGCAGTGTAGGCCAATGAGCAACAGCCATAATCTTTTCAGGAACAACCTCAACTCCCCCACCAGTAACAATATGCCCCAAATAGTCAATCCTAGTCTGTCCCAGAAAACATTTTTTAGCATTTGCATAAAAGGATTGATGTTGCAAATGGTGAAAGATAACTCTGAGATACTCGAGATGGTCTTGTGCCATGGCACTATATACCAGTATATCATTGAAAAATACGAGCACAAACCTCCACAAGAATGGTCAGAACAAATTATCCATGATGGCTTGGAAGGTAGCCGAGGCATTAGTAAGTCCGAATGGCACGACAATGAACTCATAGTGTCCCGAGTGCGTTCTAAATGCAGTTTTATGAATATCCGAAGGCAATACACAAATTTGGTGACACTCAGACTGTAAGCCAATCTTGGAGAAGTATTTAGCACCATGCAATTCATCCACCAACTCATCAATATTTGGTATAGGATACTTATCTGGGACTGTGATTTTGTTGAGGCGACAATAATCCACACATAATTGCCAAGTGTCGTCTTTCTTACTAACTAGCAATACCGGGCTCACAAAAGGACTGGAGCTAGGATGGATGAAACCTTTGTCTAATAAAGTTTGTACCTGAGATTCAATTTCATCCTTTTGAAAACGAGAATAACGGTAGGGCCTCAAGTTTGGTGGAGAAGCTTCGGGTATAAGGGAAATTGTGTGACAGTGCCCACGAGGAGGGGGCAAGGATGTGGGCTCATCAAAGACAGTAGGGAATTCCTGCAAAACCTGCAATACATCGAGTGCAATCTTTTTGGCTGTCTCGGTTTGGTTAAATTCAAGACTATGTAGGCAGATTGATGTGTCAGTGTTAGGGGTTACCCCCTGTAATTTATATCTTTTGCCTTCAACCCAAAATATCATGTACGTTTCATTCCAATTTGCTTGTACCGTGTTGAGAGATGCGAGCCATTTAATTCCAAGTACTAAATTGGAGCCAACTAGAGAAAATGGATAAAAGTCTTATTTTATAGTCAAACTTGGAAGTTGAACTTCTACGTCTTCGCAAATTCGGTTGCACCTAACGACTCTTCCATCCCCAATTTGAACACCAAAAGTCGAAACCTCACAAGTGGATAAGCCAAGTTCTCTTACCAATGAGTCTGAGATGAAATTATGGGTTGATCCATTGTCAACCAGCAAAAGTACCTGTGTAGAACTGAGAGTGCCACTTGATTTCATGGTGGCCGTGGAGGGTTGCCCGAGGATGGCATTAAAAGAGACCTCCGTATCTTCAGGTACCTCATAATCGACTTCTTCAATGGGTTCAAGCGAATCTATCACTGGGTTCCCGTTCTCATCAATTTCCATTAAAGAAAAAGAACTGGTACAACGGTGACTAGGTCTAAATGGATCCCCACAACGATAGCATAGGCCTTTATCACGTCTGTATTGTCATTTGAGGTCGATCACGGTGCTTCTAGCAGTGGTGGAGAACAACGCAGGTGATGTCGATGATGATGCAATCATGGGTGTGGAATTCCCGTTTCCGTATGGCGTCACGGGATTCCCTCTTGTTTCACGTGTGGTATGATTTTGTGAGTAGTTCATTCCGAGTCGGGTCCATGGATATGCGAAACCAGATTTGGGTCCCTAGATCGTCGTGGCTTTTCCTTCATATTCCAGTGCCAGACTTGTTGCTCGAAACACTGTTCTGGGCTTGTGAATACGCACATCGGCTCTCAACTCTTCTTTTAGTCCGTTTAGAAACACCCCAAGCAAGCAATGGTCTGGCCAATCTGAGACACGGGCAACTCACCTTGCCCATTCTTGGCAGTATTCGTGTACAGAACCCGTTTGTTTGATGTTGTAAAGGTGCTCGTCGGGATTTTGGTACACCGGTGGACCATAATTTTCCTGCAATATTTTCACCCACTTGTCCTAGTAGAGTGTCGACCGTTGTGCACTAACCCATGAAAATAGGTCCAATGCATCTCCGTCGAGATACATGGACACCACCTCCACTTTATCCTTTTCGGGTGTATCGTAGAAGCAGAAGTATTTTTCTTCCTTGAGAATCCAGCCTCGGGGCTCACCTCCACTGAATTTTGGGAATTCGATCTTTGCATATGGGCGCCCGAATCCTTGTCCATACCCATCAGAATCCTCCTCGTTGTCTTCAGCATAACGCCGAAATTTGTCTGTTTCAATTCGGGTGAGATGCTTTAGCCTCCAATGCACTCACCTTCTCGAGTCGCGAAGCAATGGCAGCCAAGGGATCGGTTGCGAATGGGTTGTTGTTAGCACTGGAGGATCGTGTTTTAACCATGGCTCTGATGCCAATTTGTTAACTATCGAATGGAAAAAGAGGAATTGTAGAGAACGAAAATGGAATTAGAATACTCTGTGATAAAGGGATAGCAAATATCTCACTAATCTCTCTAAAACAGCCCAGGAGGATCTCCACACTTAATTAACTCTCTGAATATTCGATACTTTATTGAGTAGGCAAGACGCCAATTTATAAAAGTATAAAGAGATAAAATCTAATTTAAAATTCAAACTAAGTAATCCAAATAATATCTAAAATCTAGGAACTAAATCCTACTTGTGAATATTCCACTTATTCTGAAATATCTAAAATAATAAATGACATTGCTGAAATATTTAAGAAAATAATAGATACTACTAATTAGTCCTAAGACGCTTATTCTTTCTGGAATAAATCAGCCTATAGCGATTTGGATCGCTATCATGTTAAAATAGTAAAATTAACCACTTATTTCAAATCTTTGAATTACTTATTTACATAAAACAGCAGCAAGCATTTCATGGTCTCTCACAGTGTTGGAAATTACCTTAGGAAAGGTTATTAAGCTTGCAAATAGCACCAGCAAAACCAATAGCTATTTATAAACATTTAGCTAGTCCCCAACTAGGTTCTCTGTTTAATGACCCAATTGCAAGGATTGAACTAGAGTTCTTCCCTATATTGGAAATGTGAGATTTTAATGAGGCTTATATGAACCTTGAGTTTTCCAACCTCACATACTGGCCCAGACCCACATGTCTATCATTAGTTGAAAAAGTGATGAAAATGACAACACTCAATTACGTAAACATGAATTGAAGATAATACATTTTGTCTACTCTATTCTATGTCAGGATGATTACTAAAACTGTGTAAGGGACGAAAAACAAAGTATCCAAAACGATCACAAACCTGAAAATGTGGATCATCAGAAACAATGGCCCGATCATCCCAGTTTAGACGACCACCAAATATGTTCCAAATACCATTCTGATTCTTACGGTGGGCACAGCGGTGATTTAAAACAGCATCTCCAAGAACTTTGATCCCAACTTCATGAAAACTCTTCACTAGATCTTTCAGTTCATCAATGCCTCCATATCTGATATAGTATTAAAACAGTCACATGTCATATGCATTAAGTGATTTTTAACAATATGTAGAGTTTCTTTTAGTGTTTTCCCCCTTCAGTTTGCTGAATCAAATCTTGAAAGGGTATTGCTTTCTATCCAAGTGAGTGACCAATGCAAAATGTTAGGGTGAGAGTGAGCAGATGTCATATACAAAATGTTAGATTTTGCCTCCACTGATCTTTTGATTTTGAACCCCCTGGTTGTAAACTCTTTAGCATACAAAAACAACAAAGCCTTCATCCCATTAGGTGGGGTCGGCTACATGGATCGCACGACGCCATTGTGCTCTGTCGAAAACCATATCCTTAGGTATATTATTAATCAAAAGGTCTCTCTCAATGACCTCATTTAGCGTTCGTTTCGGCCTTCCGCGACCTCGTTTTACAGGACTCCATACGGCTTGATCAACCCTCCTCACCGGTGCATTCAACGGCCTTCGTTGAACATGACCAAACCACCTCAAACGATTTTCTACCATTTTTCCTTCAATAGAGGCCACTCCAACTCGTTCACGTATATAATTGTTATGAATCTTATCCTTTCTTGTATGACCACACATCCATCTCAACATCCTCATCTCGGCCACCCCCATTTTATGCTCATGTAATCCCTTTAAAGCCCAACACTCACTACCATATAGCATTGCTGGTCTTATAGCAGTGCGGTAGAACTTCCCTTTTACTTTATTAGGTACTTTCTGGTCACAAATAACCCCAGTGGCTTTTCTCCATTTATACCATCCAGCTTGGATTCTGTGATCGACATCTCCATCAATTTCACCATCTTGTTGAATAATTGATCTCAAATACCGAAATTTTGTCACTTGCGGAATAACTTGCCCCTCCAATATAACTTCCACTTCATTTCGACCTTGTCTCTTATCATACTTACAATGCATATATTCAGTTTTGCTCCTACTCAAACGAAAACCCTTCACTTCCAAAGTCCGTCTCCATATCTCAAGTTTAGAATTAATTTCCTCCCTGGACTCAGCCAACAGAACTATATCATCCGCAAAAAGCATGCATTTAGGGATTTCCTCTCTTATAGGCTCAGTTAGAACATCTACCACTAGGTTAAACAAATAAGGGCTCAAAGTTGATCCCTGATGTAGGCCAATCCTTATAGGAAAGTCCTTTGTTACACCTCCAGGCGTTCTAACATTGGTTGTAACCCCCTCATACATGTCCTGTATGGCTTTGATATATGCAAACCGCACCCTCTTCTTTTCCAAGGCTTTCCATAGTAAATCTCTTGGCACACGATCATATGCTTTTTCCAAATCAATGAAAACCATATGCAAATCTCTTCCTTTGCCTCTATACTTTTCCATAAACCCCCTCAATAAATAAATCGCCTCTGTTGTAGACCTTCCTGGCATAAATCCAAATTGGTTTTCAGCAATTTCAGTCTCCAACCTCAACCTACGTTCAATCACCTTTTCCCATAATTTCATTGTATGACTCATAAGCTTAATTCCTCTATAGTTTGCACAATTTTGAATATCTCTTTTATTCTTATAAATAGGAATCAAAGTACTTTTCCTCCACTCATCCGGCATTTTCTTGAATCGTAAAATCTCATTAAATAGTTTTGTGAGCCACAAAACACCTTCTTCACCCAAACATTTCCAAACTTCAATAGGAATCCCATCAGGCCCAACAGCTTTACCATTCTCCATTTTCTTAAGAGCTTCTCTAACCTCACCAACTCGAATCCTGCGGTAAAAAGACAAATTGAGATCACCTTCTCGAGTTGTCAAATCTTCGCAATCACAAGGCCCTCCCCCTCCCTCATTGAACAACTTATAAAAATAGGCTTCCCACCTATTCTTAATATCTCCATCAGTAACCAATACTTTGCCTTCTTCATCCTTTATACACCTCACTTGGTCCAAGTCTCTCGATTTTCTCTCCTTGTTCTTTGCAATCTTGTAAATCTTACGCTCTCCCGCCTTTGTTCCTAACTCCTTATAAAACTCCTCATATGCTTTATTACGAGCTTCACTCACTGCCTTCTTAGTCTCCTTTTTAGCCAAACGATACCTTTCCCAATTGACATCATTATTACACAAGTGTATTGCTCTAAAACAATCTTTCTTATGCTTGGTTTTCTCTTGAACAGTCTCATCCCACCACCAAGTCTCCTTATCTTGCCGACCAAAACCTTTTGATTCTCCCAAAATTACTTTAGCAACTTTCTGGACCTTTTTAGACATATTCTCCCACATGATGTTAGGACTTCCTTGTAACTCCCACACCCCCTCCTCCAAAAGAGTTCTCTTAAAAACCTCTCTCTTCTCCCCCTTTAACTGCCACCACCTGACCCTTGGATTTAAAACTTGCCGATGCTTTTGTTTTACACACTTAATAATCACATCAAGGACCAAAACCCTATGTTGTGTTGTCACGCCATCCCCAGGAATCACTTTGCAGTTAGTACAAAGTCTTCTATACGAGTTCCTTACCAAAAAGAAGTCAATCTGTGTCTTGGCAGCTCCACTCTTATATGTTATTAAATGCTCCTCTCTCTTCTTAAAGCAAGTGTTGACAATCTTGAGGTTATATGCGAGGGAGAAATCAATAATAGATTGACCTTCACTATTGAGCACCCCAAATCCAAAACCCCCATGAGCCCTTGCATGAGGTCCTGCCTCCTTACCGACATGTCCATTAAGATCTCCTCCAATAAAAATCTTTTCGGTTAGTGGGATACTCTGAATTAGCCCCTCCAAATCTTCCCAGAACTTTTCCTTAAGATGTGCTTCTGCCCCTACTTGAGGTGCATACGCACTGATAGTATTTATAATATCCTTCCCAACAATCATCTTTAAGGAAATGATTCTGTCGTCAACCCTTCTAACTTCCACCACATTCTTTCTCCATTCATTATCAGTGATGATACCAACACCATTCCTTCCGTTGACCTTTCCAGAATATATTTGACATTCACGGAAAGATACAGAGTGGGGGATGGATTTTCGAGATTTAAATATAGGGAAAGGAAGTGAAGAAACCTAAGAAACTGAGAGTCAGAAACACAGGGAGAGAGATGAAGGTTGGAAAGTGGAGAGCAGATGGAAGATATTAGGTTTTAACCAATAAATATAAAATAGAGCCATATGCGAATTGCTTTGTATATTGATCTTTATGTTTATTTTATATTAAGTATTTATTATTTTTCTTGTAATGAAATAATTTATTCAACGATTATTTAATTTTCATTTATTCTATATGCTTTTTAGTGAACTCGTTAAGCCTTTTATTTCACTTTTTTAAATTATAATTACTAATATATAATATTCTTAGCAATTTTAAATTCCTTAAATGTATTTTTTTAATGTTAAAACTTTATTTATGAAAGGTGAATTATAAGTTTTTGAATTTTCAACATAAAATGAGAAATTAAGAGAAAATTTCTAATTAATAGCCAATTGTTCAACAATTTATCAAATGAAACATATATAATTATCATATAATTCATTTGCTTCTATACACACACACATATAAAGCATAGAGCATATGCATTTTGTGAGCAAATTGTCTAACACTGAACCCTCAATTGAAAACTTAAAAGATAGCTGCCATCAGTAACTACAAATAATTAGAGTACTAACAACGTATTAATTCAGTACCTGGAATTCAAATTATATAAATCCGTTGGCATGTACCCTTCCGGTGAAACAGATTCTGTGGGTGGTGGTAACCAAATTACAGTGAAACCAAGGGATGCAAGCTTTGCAGCTTTCTCTTTAAGCTCCTTGTACCATTTTCCTGATTTATGAGATTCCCAGTTAAACCCTTGGCATAGTATTTCATACCCTGTGCCTGTTCCTGAGCAAATATATGGAGGTGGTGTTAGGGTTTCTGATTCCACGGCAACCTCAGATTCCACAATAGTTTCCTCAGGAAAAGTTGGAACAGAGCTTCTGAAGATACTATACGCTTCAGCAGCCAGTCGTTCAATTTCTTGAAGAATGCTTTCCTGAGCTTCTTTGGATTTTGTCTTTTGATTCCTCTCAGAGGAGATGTCTGTCACTAAATTCCGTATTTCATTGATTATTCCATCAGTGAATGCAGAGATAGGAGCCTTTTCACTTGCATCTTCTTTCGCTTCCCTCTGCATACCTTCTAACTGATCCACTCTGTTTTCAATCGGTAACCCACTAGAATTTGGAAGAGGAACGTAAAAATCATCTCCCTCTGAATTGAACCAAGTATTTTCATTTAGTTTAAGCACAAAAAGAAACCCTGAAAATTCTTCCCCCAAGGTGAGCAGTACTGAACATCTTCCATTTTCATTTGGCTGCAGAACAGGGTCAGCAAGTAAATAACTGAAGCTCAAATTTTCAGTTTCAGAAAATAAAAGAAGTGAAAGATGGAGAGAAGATACATTAGTATATGATATAACACAATCAAAATCTAGATACGTTCATCAAGACATAAACTTACATCAGTATTTAATAAGAAACAGCAGCATTAAAATAAAATAAAAAATTAATAAAAAGGGAAGTGGGAGGGTGACGAGGACAACATGCGCCACGTTGGTGGCACACATTTGCATACAGTAAATTATCTACAATTTAGTGGTACTGGACTTAACTCCAGAGAAGGAAATAAGTTTGAACCCTAGTTAGAGCCAAATTTAACCCCAAAGGAAAAAAAAAAAGTATCTACCCTTTAAATGAAGATGAAATTTATTCAGAACTGAGCAGGCTTTGTGGATTATATCACCTAGTGAATAAAATAGTTTCTGTCTGAATCTATGGAAAGAAAGAACATTATTGGAAGGGTAAGAAGACACAGGTACATCCACAAAACCTATAATTTGAGTCAGCAAAGAATACAGTCAAGATTTTAGGGTCCACCAAGACAATAATTTAATGATGCAGTACAACTGAAAATTCAATATGGGTCCCGCAAGAAAGTATTGGTGTAACAACAATTTAAAAAGAAATTTAATGAATTGCATCAACTCTTAAATCTTAAAACACGAGAGAGAGAAAATTTGTGAAGTCTACCTGAAATTTAGTTCTCAAAGCCCTGCCTTTAAATATTTCTGTTTCTACTGGAAGATGAGCAGGTGGAACTTCCCACCTTCTAGCATCATCCCTGCAAACCCCCCAATGAAGGACAATATCTCCAGGAAGATCTGTTTCTAAATATAAAATATTCTTAGCTGTTTCAGAGCACTTTCTAACGGAGACACTTATGGAATTATTGACTGAAACCTCTTTTATAACTGGCTGTTCTATGTAGAAACCTTCTAGTTGTCGTTTTTCTTGATCAGGAACTCTGGATTGGCTTCTGTTCTCTTGACCTTCATAATGTGTTGCTTCTGATTTCAGGAGCATATCAGATAACTGCCCCAAGGCCCCTTTAAGTCAACATATACCACAAATCATGTCTCAGTTTAATCACAAAACATTGGTGCTATGGCACAGCTCAAAGGATAACTAAGCATTGTTGAAATATAAATATGCATAAGAACATCCTTTCTGCCTATTATATGCATGATGAATGAGCTTTCTGTTAGCATATTAGAGGATTTACTCATTAATGTGTAGATATTGTAATCTGTAACATAATCATACGGATAGGGTAGTATCCTGTCATTATGAGCCATTAAAGCCTAGGCTCCTCTCTGTTGTAAATATATCATCTTCCTCATAATGAATAAGAGTAGACATTCAGAACATATTTGTCTCTACTTTCTAAAGGACAGGTCACAACACAATATTCAACATTGTGCCAGCACATGGAATGGACTAGATAAAGGGTTCTCTTAGGATATAATCAAGTTTCAAATCCTCTAATACAATAGAGATCAGCATGATTGGTATCATCGTCTGAAGAACTAAGGAGCCAGAGGATCATACTTTCAGAAAAGTACTTTTCCCTAATAATGTTAGAGGGTAGTCCGTTCTATTCTCTTCTCTTCTTTTACATGCTAATTAATGGCTATTGACTCTGCCACTACTAGCTTACATGCATCTTCTCAAGTGAATCCGAGAAAGAGAAAAATCCTTCTTGTATCATGAACAATGTGATGAGAGCTTATTTATAACAATGAGAGGACTAAACGGTACTCCCTCTGTTGGAAATCATAAAGCCTGATGATTTCAGATATGTTAGAATATTAGCTTTAGAGGAATTAGTGGGTTGTTAGAGTGGGTCACCAAAATTCTCTCATTATTGTAAATCCCTTGATTCCCTCCACCAACTCCACCAATATCTCATATTTTGTAATCTTATCATTATTGCTCATTATGTACTCTTTTCGCTGCCTATATATAGACTCTGTAATATGCATTGTTATGAATAAGATTTTGTGCATTATATGTTTATACTTCCAATATGGTATCAGAGCTTGAGTGTGAGTGAGTGCCCTGGCTCTTCACCCATTGCCGGTGGCCATAACAGAGAATGGCGAGCGACAGAAACAGAGAGAGAGGGACGCTGGAATCTGGAAATGCGACAGTAACTTTTCCGGCGAAGCACCCACTGCCGGCGGCCATAACAGAGAATGGCGAGCGACAAAAACAGAGAGAGAGAGAGAGAGGGACGCTGGAATCTGGAAACGCTACAGTAATTTTTCCGACGAAACTACAGTAACTTCCGGCGAGCCCAGTTTTTAATTTATTTTTTTTTTTTTTTCCCCTTCCAGAACCATGAACCCCTCAGAATTTCCTCCTCTTTTCGGCTCTATCCCTGGACATTCATCTAAGACCGGACCTCATCCCGCTGCACTTATGTCTAGTACCAATTCCACCACCTCTTCTTCCAATCACTCATCTTCCACTACCAACAACACCTTCATGACCTCAGAATTTTCAGAACCTCAGAGTATGGTTATTAAATATAGGTTTAATGGAAAGAATTACCCCCAATGGTCTCAAAGTGTGCTAAGGTATATCCGTGGAAAGCGGAAGGAGAAATATATCAATGGGGTAGCACCACAACCAGCCCCCGATGACCCAAACTTTGATACTTGGTTTGCTGAGAATAATCAAGTTATAACCTGGCTATGTAATTCTATGAATGCTGACATCAGTGAAGGCTATCTCCTAGCAAACACTGCAAAAAGAAATTTGGGATGCAGCCAAAAGAACCTATTCCTCTCTTGACAATACTGCAGCCTTATCCATTTGAAGCGCCAACTTCGCGATTTAAGACAAGGTACTCTGTCCGTCACTGATTACTATAACGCGTTGATCAAACTTTGGCAACAACAGGACCTATTTGAAGTACATCCATGGAAAAATGTCGAAGATGCTCAGTTATACTAGAAAATAGTAGAAGAAGGACGAGTCTATGATTTTCTCCTTGGACTCAATGACTCATTTGAGGAGATACGGGGTAGACTAATGGGCCTAAAACCTTTACCGCATCTTTTTGATGTTGTCAATCATGTGCAGTTCGAGGAAAGCAGAAAACTCTTGAATCAAAGCCTCCCAAGTCCAGTTGAGAGTTCAGCACTTGCCGTTCACGGGCCACAAGAGGAACGGAAAACCAAATAGTGCAATTATTGCAAGAAGAAGGGTCATATCAAGGAGGAATGCTGGAAACTACACGGTAAACCGTCCACTAGCAAACCACAGGGTCATCTTACCTCAACTGAACCAAAGGCTGAGGAAACTACTTCGTTGAGTCACGACGAACTACAGATGCTCCGTCGGATACTTGGAAAACAGAATAAGTCCAACTCTTTGCCAAGTGTTAATCTTGTTCAATCAGGTAATTCTATCATAGCCCTCAATACAATACGGACTAGTGACGATGCATGGATAGTAGATTTAGGAGCCACGGATCATATGACGGGTAATCCAACCTTATTTACTAATCTTAAATTATGTCCGGAACACCTTCATGTCAAAGTTGCGAATGGGGTATTTACTAAAGTTGAAGGAATTGGCACCATCACACTATCCAATTCACTCCGCCTTCACCATGTTCTATTTGTCCCAGCACTTGTGACTTAATATCTGTAAGCAAAATAACAAAAGGACATATATGTAGAGTGATATTTGATGTTGATGTGTGTCTATTTCAGGATTTACACTCGGGAAAGACGATTGGGACTTCTAAAGAGTGGGATGGACTTTTCTACCTGGAGAGATCGAAGATGGCAAATAAAGCGATTTGGAATGCACAATGTGCCCTAGTTAGCTCCAGTTCTCAAGACCAAGATGTACTTTTATGGCATTGTCGTTCAGGACATCCTAGTTTTGATTATATGAGACATGTGTTTCCAAATTTATTCAATAAAAATTCTGTTCCCTATCACTGTGAAACTTGTCAGTTGGCCAAACAAACCCGATCCTCCTATCAAACCCAATCCTATCGACCCACCGCTCCCTTCCAACTCATCCATAGTGACATTTGGGGTCCTGCCAGAATAACCACCCAGAAAAATGAAAAATGGTTTGTCACTTTCATTGATGATCATATTAGACTCACGTGGGTTTACTTGATGAAAGAAAAGTCCGAGATGGCTCAAGTTTTCCAAAGCTTCCACAAATTTGTTCAGACCCAATTTCAATCCTCTATCAAAGTCCTTCGAAGTGATAATGGTCGGGAATATCTCAGCCATACCTTCAAAGAGTTCCTTGGTCAGCAAGAAATTCACCACCAAACTTCCTGCCTGTACACCCCTCAGCAAAATGGGGTTGCCGAGCGAAAGAACCGCCATCTGTTGGAGGTAACCCGAACACTGTTGATGGAAAGAAATGTGCCCACAACCTTCTGGGGAGATGCAGTCCTAACTGCAGCCTACCTCATCAATCGAATGCCCTCTAAAGTCCTCAATTATGTCACCCCTATCCAAACACTTCTCACCACCTTTTCCAATTGCCCTCTCATCAATCCCTTACCCCTTAAAGTGTTTGGGTGTGTTGTCTTTGTCCATGCCCCTGATGGAAGTAAGTTCGATGCCCGGTCCCAAAAATGCATCTTCCTTGGCTACTCCTCCACCCAAAAAGGTTACAAGTGTTACTGTCCGACTTCCAAGAAGTTGTTTGTCTCCAAAGACACCGTGTTCTACGAGGAGCACACCTATTATCCCAAATTACCCGTTCAGGGGGAGTACTCAGATATTGAATGGCTAATTTCACATGAAACAGCTTCCAAAGCCACTGACACCCTACCTGTGACCCCAGAAATTACTGATACCTTACCTAACTTCCTTGATGCCAAGGATACCTTACCACAAAACCCTGAGACCTTACCTTCTACACCTCCTAACATCAATCCTAATGGCCCAGAAACACAGGTTGAGATCATGCCTAGGATGGATGCAGAGGATGGATTCGAGGTAGATGCCAGGCAACAATCTTAGGAGGCAGAGAGAAGCGTCAATCCCACTCTAAGGAACGACCATGAATCTGACTCGAGAGTAGATCCTAAAGAGATGGGCTGGCCTATTGCACTAAGAAAAGGGGTAAGGTCTTGTACTCAGCATCCAATTCAACGGTTTGTTTCGTATGGTAATCTGTCTGTCAAGATGCAGAGTTTTGTTGTAAACAGTTCACAAATTGAAATCCCTAACACCTTCCAGCAAGCAATGGTTGACCCAAAGTGGAAATAGGCTGCGGAAGAGGAGTTAAAAGCACTTGAGGAAAGTAAGACGTGGGACATCATATCTTGTCCTCCTGGAAAGAAACCTTTCGGGTGTAAGTGGATCTTTAACCCGAAATTCAATCCTGATGGCAGTATCAACAAGTACAAAGCAAGACTAGTTGCGAAAGGATATACACAGACCTATGGAATAGATTACCAGGAGACCTTTGCCCCAGTAGCCAAGTTCAACACAATCCAAGTATTGTTGTCAATAGCAGCTAACTTATATTGGTCACTACATCAGCTAGACGTAAAGAACGCATTTCTGAATGGTGATTTGGAGGAAGAGGTCTATATGGAGGTTCCAGAAGGAGTCCTTGCTCCAAACGGGTCAGTATGCAAACTTATCAAGTTACTGTATGGACTAAAACAATCTCCAAGGGTGTGGTTTGGCCGCTTCAACAAAGCGATAAAGAAACTTGGGTACACCCAGGGGCAAGCAGACGACACATTGTTTATCAAGCGTGACGAGGAAAGAATCACTATCCTGATCGTCTACGTGGATGATATAGTCATTACTGGAAATGATGAAAGCTCTATTGCTCAACTGAAGAGGGATTTGTCCACTGAATTCTAGGTTAAGGATCTCGGCCAAATGAGATACTTCTTGGGTATGGAAGTGGCAACAACAAAGAAGGGCATCAATATATCCCAGCGGAAGTATACCCTAGACCTGTTGCATGAGACAGGAATGTTAGGGGCACAACTTGAGGGAACACCAATGGAAGAAGGTTGTCGTCTGCAAATCAAAGAGAATGGTGTCCCGGTTGACTCTGAACAATATAGAAGACTTGTAGGGAAGCTGATATACCTGACCCACACACGTCCATATATCAGCTATGCTGTCGGAATAGTAAGTCAGTTCATGCATCAACCACAGGAAGAACACTTGGCAGCTATCTACAGGATCTTAAGTTATCTGAAATTCAACCCAGGAAGAGGAATCTTCTTCAAGAAGTGCACGGCTAGAAACCTAGAGATCTACACCGATGCAGACCATGCAAAAGACAGAGAAACCAGAAGGTCAACTGGGGGATACTGTACATATGTGTGGGGAAATCTTGTGACATGGAGAAGCAAGAGGAAAACTGTTCTGTCTAAGAGCAGTACGGAAGCAGAATTGAGAGCTGTGAATGATGGAACATGTGAAGGACTCTGGGTTATCCGGCTACTAAAGGAATTAGGAATTCCGTATGAAGGTCTAATGCAGGTTTGGTGTGACAATAAATCCAGCATTGAGATGACAAGAAACCCCGTTTATCATGATTGAACAAAACATGTTGAGGTAGACAGGCACTTTATTAAAGAGAAGGTTGAAGCAGGCATTATGACATTGACCTATGTACGGTTTGAAGAACAGATTGCAGATGTAATGACCAAACCACTAGGCAGATCTAAATTTGAAGAGTTTCGACGCAAGCTGGGAATGTTTGACATATATTCTCCAGCTTGTGGGGGAGTGTTGGAAATCATAAAGCATGATGATTTCAGATATGTTAGAATATTAGCTTTAGAGGAATTAGTGGGTTGTTAGAGTGGGTCACCAAAATTCTCTCATTATTGTAAATCCCTTGATTCCCTCCACCAACTCCACCAATATCTCATATTTTGTAATCTCATCATTATTGCTCATTATGTACTCTTTTCGCTGCCTATATATAGACTCTGTAATATGCATTGTTATGAATAAGATTTTGTGCATTATATGTTTATACTTCCAATACCCTCCTTCACTATTTTCAAGAGGATTGTTGGACTCTCATTTTTGTCTCAAAATATAGGAAAATTGGAGGAAGTTAGTGGTGTAATTAATGCACTTTTTCCATTTTTCCCATTATTTAATTATCGTGGATGAATTGAGGTGTGACTCCATTTAATGACTACTTAGGGGCATTTTTGGAAAGGAAAAACAAATTGTAGCATATTTAGAGCATTTAATCAACAAAACTAATTTTTTCTTAGTATTGAGAAAAGTAGTAATTAGTTTCTTATATTTTGGGGACAGAGGGAGTAGTAACTAAAAATAAACCAAATTGCTAAAAATATGATTCTATACTAATGACTAGATGATATAATTCTATACTAATTACAAATCAACACAGAATATTCTCCAACACAAGAAATCATCAAAGAAATTTATGGCAACATACAAAAACAGGAATCTAACACACACACGGGGACTCTTTCTGAGGATATATTCAAATTGTATAATGCAAGACCAATTAGGAAGCATTGAAGAAGTAAATAAATTATGATGCATGATGACTACACATACCTGGCCATAAACTAAATCCCCTTTTAGGTCCAATTATATTTGCATCCTCCTTGAGGCAGCCAATAAGAGGAACCTTAAAGTCCCTTCCTTTGTGTTGATACCAAGCTCCTGTTTCCTTGTCCTGCATCAACAAGACCACTCATAATGGGTAAGAAAATGATTTATTCATAAGGATCACATAGTATTCACATGTATCATAAAAAATAACATTCTCAACCGCTAATTATCAAAAATAAACCTTCAGAACAAAATTAATTGCTGAAATCTGGTTGTTGGGCTTAATATTAATCCTGACTTCATGGAAGGCATCTCCTTCAGAAGTTGATGATGACGTCTTCATTGGTGTCTCTATTGCATAGTCCTGAAATTTGACATGTTTACTTTCAACTCAAACTTTCCGCATGCCTACAATAAATGGGTTCAATATGTGATCATGAGAAAAACCATTCCATACCTTGATAGGAACAGAACCAGGGGGTATCATATCACGAGGAGGCTGATCCCATTCACTACAAAACCCAGCTTATATCACCATGACATGATGTGATAATTCATAATCAGAACTAAAAATTAAATCGGCAATTAATATCAAGATTTGGCGCTTATTATGGCATCCGATGAAGTAAAATCACAAGATAAAGGGGGGGGGGGATCAAGCGCTTAACATATCATACCTGCCAACGTCATCAACAAGGGAAACTCCCCAGTGAAGAATCCATTTTCCAGGTAGACTGCAACCTACCGTAAACTCCCAATCATTCAAATCCTTTCCCTGGTCTAATCTTACAAAGATCTTTCCCTCCACCTGCAGATTCACCTTATCTATTACAATAATTCTACATATGCTAGACACTAAAATATGCTAAATCACTGACGAGGCATTAAAACAAATAAACAAGAATTTAGCTTGACTCCTCCGAGAACGAAGAAAAATAAAAAGAAAAGCCAATGACCCCAAAAGTTAATAAAATTCCATTGAACCTATTCAAAAAAAAGAAAAGAAAAAACAATCAACCGCTCTAGTTCTTGGCTTTGTTTTTTGCATTGGAAAGAACAGGCAATATTTAAAGATTATAAAAGAATTAAACATTTCCATTTTCCTCTACACTTTCTAGAAATCAGACAAGGAAAATTGCAGGTTTCGTCAAAGACCTTATCAGTTCGGCTGATGGGAAAAGTTTCGTCGAAGAATACATCAGCTGATTGAAATGACTCAAGCATAGCTGCATCTGTAGATGCAGCCGCAGCAGCAACAACAGGAGTTGACGGAGAACTGTAGGGTGACCGTAAGTTGCAGAACCGTTTGACATGGGAGACGACGAACTTGGAAGAGCAATTCACAAAGCAAGGCTTCAAGTTTCCGACATGATCGTTTCTTTTCGGCAATAAGAACATGAGAAGGTTGCAGAAAGCAAATTTGGATCACAAGTGTGAACCAACAATTCTTATACGAAATCTATAAACGTCGGTCCAATAATTTTCCGCCGATATGGATGAACCCCCCCCCCCCCCCCCCCCAACCCCCCTCTTCTTGGATGGCGCTATTTTTCTGATGATGATTCTATTTTTTTATTATTATTCTTTTTGTAAAATGCGAGAGCTTGTGTGTGATAACTGATAAGGATAAAGATACATTTTATGGACTAACGTGGCGTGTAAAAGACTAAAAGCGCGAAAAAGACTTCCGCGAAAAGTATGATGGAGACAAAATATTTTTGTTGGGAGAATCATAATTAAGTAATTAACTGTTGGTTTTGTATGTAATAAATACATAAAATATTACATAATAATTTCCGTTGAATATATCCCCTCATGGAAAACGCTCTGTACAATTTATATGAAAAAATTAGAAATTTGGATGACAAACTAAATTGAAGTATTACATTTATTATTAAAATAAACTATTCTTGTAGCTCTTATATTTAAATTTAGAAATTAGAATCGAGTAAGCTCGTAGGATTCTTAGGCGGTGGATAAGATAGGACTCACCATACTTAGACATATGTACTATTTGTGTTCCTTATCCCTCTTTATTCCCCAAAAAGCGAAAAAAAAACAAAAAAGCGAACGATTATCTAATTTTATTGATGGGTTAAGGGGTAAAAATACCCATAAACTTTTTTAAAAAATGCATCCACCACCATAATTTTTTTTTAAATGTAAAAGTAACTATAAACTTTCAAAAAAAGGGTAAAGGTGACACTTCCGTTAAAACTAACTAACGACTGTTAACTCCAGTGTAAAAGTACCAAAATACACCTATTTAAAAAAAAAGGTTAAGAGGAAAAAATACCCATAAAATTTTTTCAAAAATGCAAAAATGTCTATAAACTTTTTTCAAAAGTGTGTTCACCACCATAAACTTTATTTTAGATAGGGATATTTTTAGTATTTTTGTACTGAAGTTAACGGACATTAGTTGTGTATAAAAAAAACAGACGTTAGTTAGTTTTAATTAATGTTACTGAATCCGGACTGGTCCGGCCCAGGAACCGGCGAACCGGCCGAGAAACCGGTCCAGTTCTAGGTCCGGTCCGGGTTCACTTTTAAAAAAAAAATAATTTTTCCTTTAGAATTTTATACTATAAATCTAAAATTTTCAATTTCTCACCCGTTTGGTTCCGGTTTGACCCACTGACTCTTAATCCAGCACCCCGACCGGTTCAATGCCCGATCCGAGTTTTAATATCTTGATTTTAACGGAAGTATCATTTTTACCCCTCTTTTAAAATTTCATTATTACTTTTATATCCAAAAAAAAATTATGGTGGTAGTTACAATTTTTTAGAAAAATTTATGAGTATTTTTACCCCTTAACCCTTTAATAATTGCCAAAAACTGCCGATAAATGAACAAACTTCTTTGTACAGGTTAGGTGTCCGTAGAAACATCGTTATTCAACGCACATTTTTTTTAATTTTGTAACATTCTATGCATATACTTAAGAATTATTACATCTTTTGAATCAAATTTGGAGTAAAGTCCGAATGTACTTGATGGAAACTTGAATGACTAATAGGGGATATAGCTAATGACATAAATCCATGGGAGTAGACAAAGCCAAGCACGACTTTGCTACCCCATTAAACCAATGCAAACAAAAACCAGAAAGGAAGAATATATCGATATTAAAACAAAAAATAATAAAATATTGTCACAAAATTTACTTATTCATAAGTCATATTGTTGGTCCAAAATTTTACATAGCACATGGAGTATGGAGATACCGTGTCTTGTTAATATAAAATACTTGTAACTTCTAATTCCATATTTTGAGTATATACATCTGGCTGCCTTGCACAAGGCAGGACAAAAAAGATAACATTAAAAAAGGAAAAAGACAGAAAATTTCTGTCAAAATGAATAAAGGCAAATAAGGGTGATGAATTTCAATAGTTCTAAACTGATTTGAAATTTTGAAATTTGGAAAAATATGAAAAATTACATAACTACCCTTAATTGTTTTTAATACTCACACCCCCTTGCCGGCTACCAGCGCCAAAATGGTTATCAGAGCTCCGACATTCATATATATATATATATATATTAATTTCTCAAGCAAAAGTTATTAATATGGATACTTGAATTGTTAATATTTATACTAAAGTCGTAAATAGGGTCGACCAGAGATCCAATGGTCTCATATATTTTTTACGACTTTAGTATGTATATTAAAGGCTTTTGCTTGAGAAATTCAAAAGAAATATAAGACTGTCGGAGCTCCGATCGACCCTATATACGACTTTTTTATAGATATTAACTCAAATATCCATATTGATGACTTTTGCTTGAGAAATTCAAAAAAAAAAATATGAGACTATCAGAGCTTCGATCTGTCAAACCCCTTAACATTTCGATATACGCAAAGTAATAAGCTCACAGTTCCGTAAGACATACAGAAATAGTGGAAACATATTGACATTATATACTTGTTTACAATACAGGAAATTCTCCGTAGGGTTTGAAATATATATACAAATGTATAGAGTGTTCAAAAGAAACTAAATTACAAGCTAGATAACCAACAACAATTTCCACATGCATCGGGACTCTACTGGCCAGTAGCCACGGATTTGTTCTTTGAGCCGCTACCTTCAGTTGGAATGTATTTGAATATTTGAAAAAGGGCGAGATTCAAATGAATCTCAGTAGTAACATACAACCAATCATATAATATGTGAAAATTAAATATGTCATGCTCCATGTTATGCAATATATTAACAACACAAACAACAACATGGCATATATACATGAGTCGGGACTATTTCCCCACTATTCATACACCTCAGTGAGATTCTTACTCAACAACTAAGTAAAAGTGCATACTCGCATAAATTGCCCTACTCAGCAAAACAGTATTCATCAATTATATCACAGAAGATGACATACACAAACATATAAAACATTCACATAATTTATGAAAGATAGAGTTACTACCTGTCTCCTTTCTCAATTTTTCAGTCGTCCTAACTTTAATTTCAGCTTGGAAAAATTCCAATTGTTAGAATTGGCAAGCACAGCGGAAGTTTAAAATTTCGCCAATCCCAATTGCGGATCTATCAATGACATTTAAATCAAGTTATAAAGATCCGTACCTTTTTCAATTTAGGGTTTTCGATTTCTAGAAACCAACACCTCCGATCGGCTCCCTCTAGTGGTATCCACACGAATACGACCCCAACACTGACTGCGTGCTAGCGCCTCCAATGTCTCCCGCCTCTCTAGGGTCTCCTTAGGGCTCCTCAGTTTCTTATCAGTGTATGAGTTTTTTCTGCTCCATCATTCTTATAACTCATGAGGGCAATATTCGAATTTCAAAATTAACATGATTAATTTTGAAATTAATTAACCCTTAATTATCTTGATTAGCTAATTAAATAAATTTAGTTTAAATTAAATCTGTCCAACAGTTTTAATTTAACCTATTTATTAAATCCAAATAAAGAGCCAGTAGATTTAATTTATCTTCATAAATTAAATCTGAGATACATATCTCTATCATGTTAGCTATTAAATTTAATTTATTTTAATAAAATTAAATTTAAAACTAACACAATATAATAATATCATAATATATATATATATATATATATATATATAATATTATTAATTTTCTTTTTACAAATTACACACACACACACACACATAACATACATACATCGTCCACCCTAGATTAAACATTATATTGATTGAATCTTAGACATATCTTAGATTCAATGAACCTGTACATACATACATACATACATACATACATACATACATACATACATACATACATACATACATACATACATACATACATACATACATACATACATACATACATACATACATACATACATACATACATACATACATACATACATACATACATACATACATACATACATACATACATACATACATACATACATACATACATACATACATACATACATACATACATACATACATACATACATACATCGTCCACCCTAGATTAAACATTATATTGATTGAATCTTAGACACATCTTAGATTCAATGAACCTGAACATTATAGTTAATGTTAGGCTATTCTTGTGTGTGATCATGTAGGCCCATACGTAGTTAGCTGTGGGTCAAACATACATACATACATACATAATTCGTCCACCCTAGATTAAACATTATATTGATTGAATCTTAGACACATCTTAGATTCAATGAACCTGAACATTATAGTTAATGTTAGGCTATTCTTGTGTGTGATCCTGTAGGCCCATACGAAGTTAGCTGTGGGCCAATAATTATACTAACTCATAAGTTGCTAGCAGCTTCTAGCAAGACATTATAACTACCTAATTTATATAAGAATCGTTAACATGATGCAACATGTCATACAACCATGTCACGTCCCTTTTGTCACACGATATTTCGGTCAAGGATGAGGCATGGATAATGTTATCCTCCTGTTCCTAACCATTACTTTCCCAATTCTTGAATAGTTTGGTAATAGAAATGGAAACTCATTTCCATCGTAGTATGACCATACATTTCTCAGACTCACTCATCAAGGGGCCCAATAATATCTCTTTACTAATTTGAGGGATAAATTCCATCTTGACCATTCATATTCCTCTGCATGAAAAACCATTAAACTCAATCGTAGCCTTTATCATCATCTACTCAAAGGTGACTTTTGACTAGTTCAAAGCTTAGCAATTCTCATATAGGAATCTATGATGGCCTCAGGTCAAAGGGCATTATGGCGTGATTATACATGAGATAAGCTTATGACTTGATCCATGTAGCTTTCTCATAGTGGGTCGGTCCATCACCTTGTACTCTTACAAGTGCCTAAGACTTTGATTCGTATCTCCATATCTTATCAAAGTCATACTGGTCTTACTTCATTTTTGTTCCCACGTAGATGATCGACCAGGGACATGTAGAATAATATTAATGATTTATCCAAGGATACAATTATTACAGTTAACATGCAAATAATATGATAACAGAATGAAAAAATTCATTAAATAATAATATTCAAAGTATAATGATTGGCCTCTATGGCACAATTTCCAACACCAATTCCTATCAAAATTAAAGTTAACAAGAAAATGATTATTACTTGTACCATTACTGCCTTTAAATCACAGTTTGTTGGTTATCTATCACAGTTTCAACAATTTCTACTCAATACAACTCTGCTCAATGCAGTTTCACAGTTTTCCAAAAAGCTGGCAGATTTTTGGTTAACTTTGAAACATCACAATTAATTCTAAGAAATTCTAAATTGACTGATTTTGAAGTCTAAGTGAAGCTATTTAAGTGTGTTTTCATGGAAAAATGTCAAGTCTAGCCATTACAACCATAGTATTCCCAGATATTCGCCAAAACCCTGCTGTTATAGATTGTACTTCAGAAACATGGTCAAACTTTGAAAAATCATAACTTTCAATCTACTAGGCCAAATTGCTCTTATTCCTATCAAAATCGAAGCCCAAGATGTCTAATTTCATCTTGTAAAATATCATGCAATTTGGATCAAGTTTGACTACTAAAAAACACGCCACAACAATACTGGTTTTCAGAAACAAATTTGGACAGCAACAACTCAAACTTCTAAAAATTCTAGAATTATGTATAATCATCCAAAAATCACAACCACATGTGATTTCACATAATTTTTCGTGTAGAATCCAATGGAATACTCAAAAATATCAAAATCCAGCTTCTTCCCCAGATTCTATATAGAACTGGACAGAACTTCTTTTCCCCAAGAATCCACTTTTGCAAATTAAGCTTCAAGACTTATAATCTAACGTCATTAAACCTTCTTTAACCCATTTATCATGATTACAAGACCATTAAGTTTCATATTCATGGTGTTATAAAATCAGGGAACTCACACAACTCTATGAATAATTACTCAAACATCATAATATTCGGCTCAAATCGAAGCTTATGCTTACCTGAGTATGATTCTGCAACCAGTTCTTGATTCCGAAAGTACCTCCCCTAAGTAGATGACACCAAACTCCACCAATCAAAAATCTAAAAATCATAGAATTGAAGCTCATGGTGATGAGAAGAAGATTTGTAAAGGACTTTTAGAGCGAAAGCTGCGATTCAGTAGTGAAATTGGCGAATTTTCCCGAGAGTTTTTACTATTCATCACCTTCTTTCCCCTTTCGATTTTTTTTTTCTTCTGATTTTTGGTAATTTTTCCTGATTTTTATGAGCTTTTGGACTTCTTAATAGATAGAGGAAAGATAATTTTTTTCCAATTTTCCAAAATTTCCCATACATTTTGTGATTGTTACACTTTGCTGGAAATCCGGCATAATTTTCATCAAACTTTAAAAATTTATATCTTTATTTGTAGACATTCAATTGAGGTGCTTCCAAAGACTACTTAACCTTTGTTGAATCTAGTTTCAAGGAAAAATATAGACTTTAGCCAACTAAAAGCCCAACATTCCCAGAATTTAAATATTTTGACGTTGTCCCAGAAAGTAGCCAGTTTCACTGGGTAAATTTTAGAAATTCATAACTCTTAGTGTACAAATCCAAATAATTCATATGACCTATCAAATTAAAGTTTGGAATGTGTACTTTCATTTTGAAAAAATTCCATAATTTTTGGATATCATTTGATCATCCAAAACCACATGACAAACATCACTTCCTCATAGGAAATTTTCACTGGCAGCATAGTCAAATTCTTCAAAATTTACCCTTTATTCTATTTGTTGAATAAATATACATTGAATCTTTGGTGTATGAATTTTGGGATATTACACGGTCGACCCGAATTATGACTTTAGTATACATATTAACAATTCAAATATCCTTTGGCAAAAAAAAAAAAAAAATTCAAATATCCATGTTGATGACTTTTGTTTGAAAAATTAAAAAAAAAAGTATATGAGATCATCGGAGCTCCGTCAACTCTAGTTACCACACACACACACACACACGCGCGCGCGCGCGCGCACACACACACACACACATATATATATATATATAATAACAATTCAAGCATCGATATTGACAACTTTTACTTGAGAAATTCAAAAAAAAAAAAAATTGAGACCGCCGAAGCTCCGAGGACCGATCACCGGCAAGGTCGCCAGAGCTCCAATGACAAGCGGCTGGTGGTTGGCAAGGGGGTGTGGAGATTTTTTTAATAAAAGACTAAAGGTAGTTAGTTAATTTCCCACATTTATCCAAATTTCAAATCAGTCAATTTAGAATTATTGAAATTCACCTTCCTCATTTATCTTTTGTCTATTTTGACAGTATATTTCTATCTTTTTTCCTATTATAAATTATAATAATGAATTCACAGTACACTTGAATGTGAGAGAATAACATTTAGGTCCCAAAGGTGCAACTTAATGACAATTAGGACCAAAATATTTGGTTTAATAGCAATTCCAATTATGATAAATACAAAGAGGTTAGTGTTATTATCTGTGGCTATTATTTGTTTAATATTGTGATTTTTAGTCACTATAGTTTTCTAAAGACCTTATCTAAATTTAATTATAGGAACCACCAAATCAAAAGTTTTGATTCTTATCCCTATATTTTTAATGAGTTTTGGTTTTATTCTCTAAGAGTTTTAGCTTTAATTATACTTAGCCACGCTAACACAAACTAAATCTTTTTGAAGCTATAGGAACTAAAAGCTATTATTTGAACTTAAAACGACTAAAACTAAAATTATATTAAATTGTGTAAAAACCACAGTAATATTAAAAGAAAATATGAAAGTCAGAATCGCAAATATGAGCCAATGACACTATAGTTTGCGATTGTTTTTTTCAAATAAAAATTTGTTTCGAAGTACTATGATTAATTTTAAATTTTGGGACCTAATTATCATTTTCCCTTTGAATTAGAAGGGTGAGTCAAAAGTTTCAGGTTTTAAATAAAATTGTTGTTTTACTTTCGGCATCTAGTGGAACGAGGGGCATTAAGTTTTAACTTTTTAACATAATTGGACCACAACAAACAATTTATATACCCATAAGATAGGAAAACCTTTGCCACATCATATGGAAATTGATTAATAGATCAAGGAAACAGATCTTTCCCCTGTTTCTAATTTCTACGAACACAAGCCTCTCAACAATTGTGTAAGGCAGATGTACCGTTAGCAAAGACTAGAGAAAAGAAATCATGAAATGATATTTCAGGGGAGAAATGAAAAATAAGTGGTGGAGGAAGGGATGATATTAATCTTCAGCGTTTCCAAGAAACCTGAAGAAAAATATTAGTGGACAAATTGACATAGACATACTTGCTCAGTAAGCTTTACCTAACACTCATAACATACACCATGAAGCAGAATGCTTTTTAAGCTCTCAAGATATCCATGAATGGTTTCATTTGACACAAAGTACATCTATACTGAGAAAGCAAGGATCATGGAAAAAAGAAGAGGAGAAAATGAGACAGAAAATTCCTTAACTCTATGCTTTGCCATTAGGTTTAGGGGATTGTAGGGGAAACTGGTGGTGATAAGGAGAAGCATGAGTGCCATGAGGTATAGAAAGGCTCCTCTGCTGCTGCCCATTCCGGCTAAGCAGTGTTCGCCCGTTTCGAGAATTAGGGCTGGCACCGAATCGGTCGGCTTGCATTGTCTGAAAATAATATGATGAGCTCGCCATGTCCTTGAGGTTTGGCAGAGGCTTTAGAGCTGCTACAACTTCACTCATTAAGGGTCTGGCTTTTGGATCTCTGCTAAGGCAGTGAGCGGCCAGTTGGGCAGCTTTTTGAGCTCCTTTTATAGAAAAGTGACCTTCTAACCGAGGATCTATCAACCTATAGAACCTTCTTCTCTCTCCAAGATGTGGCCGAGCCCATTCAACAAGGTTATGTTCACCATTGGGTCGGTTTTTGTCCATAGATCTTCTGCCAGTCAACATCTCAAGAAGAACTACTCCAAAACTGTACACATCGCTTTTTGATGTAAGATGACCTGCCGCAAAATGAAAAATCCTATTAAAATCAGTCAGATAATTCAGATGTTGGGTAACAATAAGTAAGATTTGAAACGAATTCAACTACAAACTATATGCACAATAAATCTGCAGGTTTTCAAGGTTATAACACATAAAGAGCACAGATTAACTTGGCAAGGTTATATGCACAAAAATGCAAACTACGATAACCAGAATCACAGGAGTGAAACCATAAACTCTGAAATGAGTCAGAGAAATGCCATTAATCCATAAATCTTACTTACAAGGTCATCAAAGAGGATAACACTTAATATCACTGTGTAAAGATCATGAACATCGTATCAAACAAACAGTCCCACATGGAATTGCATTTTTATAATTTTGTTATTAATTTTTGAAAGAAAAACAATATATGGAACAGAACCAATGACTTCAAAATATGAACAAGAGAGCAAACCAAAAACACAAGTGCCTGTGTTACTTTAATGAAATAATAAAACTTGTGAGTTTGGACTCAGCAATTTGAACTAAAATTACCTGTCATGACATATTCTGGTGCTGCGTAACCATAGGTTCCCATCACCCGGGTGGATACATGGGATTTATCACCCTCTGGACCATCTTTGGCAAGTCCAAAATCAGAAAGTTTGGCATTGTACTCCTGGATTGTTACACCTTTAGAAGGATTGAAAGCATGGAAAATGATAGACTTCTATAGCAGTTTTTGGCACTTACCGCATCCAGTAGTATATTGGAAGTTTTAAAATCCCTATATATTACAGGTCGTTCAGCTTCCTCATGAAGAAATGCCAGACCCTTTGCAGCTCCTAGTGCAATTTTCATTCGGATGGACCATGGAAGCGGCAGGGATCCTATATCAAACAAGGATATAATCCAAAGAAAGTATTGTCACAAAGCAGAAGTTTTATATTCCAGTCCACTGTCTACCCATGTGGGTTCTAAACATTATTCTGACACCATGAACCATGTACACTTGGGCTAACAGAAACAACAAGCTGACGCATGAACTTCTACATGTTATGTGTGCGTATCAGTATTTCAAGTTTTCAATACGTGATAGATCACTTATACAGAGAAAAAAAAAGCTGGTGTTATATGCATGCATCAGTATTTCAAACTTCCAATAAGTGATGGTCTAAAGGGGAAAAAATAATTATCTTGTCATGATGAGTTATCTAGTTTTTAGTTTTACATTTTTCTATGGTATTTCCCCCTTTCTTTGGGCTCATTCATGTCCCAGCAAAGTTTGGCTCAATTCTAATCCATACTCAGCACATCTCCAGTCAACATAGGACATCCAAGCCAATAAATAAACAATTGCTTTAATTTAGGCAGCTTTGTATATATGTTGGGCATATTTCGACAATGATTGTGCTAGATACAGCACATACAACATACCTAAAAGTAGGTGAGTCCATGCTTTGTAGTTCTTAAATGACACAAGAGTAGTCTACAACGTATTAAAAAAGGTGATTCCGCCAATGTTAGTTTGTAATGAGTAGGCACCATGTTTTTGAACAAGAGTCATCCAGCAGAATTCTAAATTAAGAGTGGCAATGGCAACCTTTAAGGTGCTCCAGTGCTCCCAATGTAACTAGAAGATAATCTGAGGAAACTCTATTTTTTTTTTTTTTGTGGGCGGGGGTTTTTGGACTTACTCCTAAATAGGTGGTTCTCCAGGCTTCCCCGAGGCATGAATTCATAAACTAGCAACCTTTGATCATCTTCAATACAGTAGCCAATGAGTTTAACAAGGTTGGGATGAATTAGATCGCCAAGAAAACTTACTTCAGCCTGTTGCACAAAACAAACAAGACAAGGAACACAATCAGAAAAGGAGTAAAATGGAATGCAATAAAAAATTATATAAAAAGAAAAACAAGACCAAATTCATTAGAAAAAACAGAATATCAAAGTTACAAACCAGCCATTCTTTATGACCCTGGAGCCCATCATGATTCAGGGTTTTTACAGCAACTGTAAGCCCTGTGCCAGGTTTCACTGGAGCAGTTTCATTTTCTTCAATCCATCCCTTGAATACACAACCAAACCCACCTTCACCAAGAAGACTCTCAGGCCGGAAGTTTCTTGTTGCCAGCTTAAGATCATTAAAAGCGAACTTTCGCAGCCTGGAGGCAACTTTAAGCTCCTCTTCAAGTTTGGAGGTGGATGAATTACTTTCGGCGTTACTTGTGGTTGTAGAAGAGACTACTGGAGCTGCTGGTTGATCTCTACTTGTACCGATAGTTGATTTACTTTCAGCTAATGAGAAGCCAAAACAAGGAGACAGGCTAAAAAATCAGAACCTAAAAACAGCAGTAACTTCATGTAATATTGAGCTTAGGCAAGATGAGAGGAAACTTATAGTTTCAAGATCAACATTACATCAAAAGGAACAAAGAAATACAGAAAGGCTATGAAGATAGACCCTCTGTGAAATAATTAGTTGTCAAGAGACAAGTCATTTAGGATGCATTTCACACAAGTAATGCAACTTGATTGCCATAAGTTAGTTCAGAATGCTATCATATAATTTATGAATTTGTCCCACCGCTCAATGAAGTAAAAAAACTTAAACCCGGAGTTAGTGTTGGAAATAAATGCAAGGCAATTGAGCATGGCAAAGTTCTAAAAAATACACTTGTTTTGACACCCTTGACCCTGGTACAAAGAACTGACTAGTTTCCACCATTAGTCAATTAAGCTATTTTAAATAGAGAAAATTGATATGTGAAATTCACAGTTAACGACTACAGCTATAACTAAGCCCTTGTGTCTTTAGTTGATCCAATGTGCCAATGTTTATATTTAGTTCTTTCCAAACAGGATTGAGCCTTGCGCCCTTTCTAATATTTACTCAACTAACGCTGACATTGATATCTAATTGTAATATGAATGTTGTAGAATTGGGAATTAGGGTAGAAGAGAAGAAGATTAGAGGGTTGAAGAAGAAGTAGAAGAGAGTAGAAGAGAGAGTAGAGTGATCTGAATTATTCACTAGACTTTGTTAGCAATGCAAATCTGTCTTTACAATGAGTAATCTGCCATATATATAGGCAGTAGAGGGGTTCATTAAAACAGGGGCACCTATCACCCTAAAACTCACTAATCATCAGAAACGGCTAAGGCCATGTCTGGCTAGGGCGCTCCTAAACGGCTAGTGCCACTCATGGTTAATGCCGCTCATCCAATTAACTAAACTAACTAACTTTCAAAATCATCTTATTATAATATCATATCAATATGACAATACCCCCCTTTTAGATATCCTTGACCTCAAGGATTAAGAACCATACGAGTAGGATATTGTTGTTGAAAAGAGTAGAGGGCCATCCAAGAGGCTTCTTTGTCTGGTAAGCCCTTCCATTGGACCAAAACCTCTGTAATCATCCTCTTTTGATGCTTCTTTGTCCTCCAGTTCAGAATTCTCTCTGGTTCTATGGCAGGAGGCAACTCTAGACACTCAATGGGAGGATGCCTAGGCCTCACAGTATGATCTGGGCACAGTTTCAATAGTAAGACATGGAAAGTAGGGTGAATTCAGAATCTGGTGGTAATTCCAGCTTGTATGATCTGATACCACTGATATCTAATTGTGATATGAATGTTGTAGAATTGGGAATTAGGGTAGAAGAGAAGAAGATTAGAGGGTTGAAGAAGATGCAGAAGAGAGTAGAGTAATCTGAATTATTCACCAGACTTTATTAGCAATGCAAATCTGTCTTTATAATGAGTAATCTGCCATATATATATATATGCAGTACAGGGGTTCATTAAAACAGGGGCACCTATCACCCTAAGGCTCACTAATCATTAGACATAGCTAAGGCTATGTTTGGCTCGGGTCGCTCTTAAACGGCTAGTGCCACTAATAGTTAATGCTGCTCGTCCAATTAACTAAACTAACTAACTTTCAAAATCATCTAATTACAATATCATATCAGGCATTAATTACTTAATAACAATTAGTTCCAACCCTAATTTTTCAGTATGAAATTCCCACCCACTGTAGCTTCTTACCCAGAGCAATACATATGCAAATGCGTACTATTCAAGAACATGGAAATCTGCTTGGGATTTAATTTTAAATGCACACTTTATGGAAGTAAAAGAAACTGTTATTTCACAGCATGGGAACCTCCTATGTATGTTCAACTCTCTTCTGACGCAACCCTCTGTAAGGGGCCGGAGCAAAATTTACCAAATACACTTGTTTACAACCATCATTTCACATTTTGCAGTACAATTTAAGCTTGAATTGCTACAAAAATCAGTAAACTTGCACTTGATGGTCAAGAAAGATTTTCCCCCCTAATGTAAAGGATCATATGATGGGAAAGTACATAAAAATCATGCTACTCAGACTAAGGGAACAATATAAACATACAGTAAAACATGCACAAAAGCAAAACAGCATTTTTCTAAGGAAAACAGAAGTTACCGTAATGAGTGCTGATGCTGCTAACTGAGCTATCAACCTTGGATCTCGAAGAAATGCAACTGCCAATGAACCTCAACCGCACCCAACACCCAGTTTCTTCCTCTTCCACAACGCCATCATCTTTCTTCTTCTTCTTCTTCCCCTTCGATTTGCTGACATCCCAAGAATCCACCTTAGCATTATCAGCACCCAATCCCATCTCTCGAAAACCCTGAGGACTTAATCTCAGATATCATTAAATATCACGAACACCACCCCCTCCAATGCCCCCCTCCCAGCACAAGAAGCAGCAAAGAAGCGTCAAGCGCAGATGATAAATTCCCTAAAGAAAACCTAAAAAATCAAAACTCTACTCCTCCAAACTCCTCGAAACACAGAAATCAAAACAAAAAACCAGTAAATTAAACCTAGAAGAAAAACAAAGAGAGCAGATCACGTGGCGTAAATCAGCATCCAAAAGTCCCCGGTTCTTCTGAGCCCTCGATTGATCGACTTTGTGGAAGCTTGAAGGTAGTAGTGTCAGCTCTGCGCAGAAGGAACGCAGCACCGAACTTGAACAAAGAATAGAAGTAACTTTCTCTGCTCAAAGACACAGAAATCTCAGAGATGGGCTCCTTCTCTTGAAGCTGACCAGTAGAAGTAGAATACAATGCTGCAGAAAAAACAAAAATAGAGATGTCTTGCCTTTCCAATTTATCGATTCTCTCTCATTTTTCTCCCCTTCCTTCGCTAATCATTGTTTTTTTTTTCCTGTAACCGAATCAAAGACGAGAAAGTTGAGTTTCATCACAGATTGACAGAAGAACCACCAAGGCCGAAAATGACAGTCAAGACTAAAGACTGCAAAAAAATTTGGGAAACAACATAGAAAGAATAAATTTTTTATCCAAAAAAATAGTTGATATACAGACAGAAATGTTCTTAATTAGAAGATCACTTGTGAGTAAGGTGTAAATTATGGAGGCTTTATAAATCCTATTAAACGTTCAAAATTTTTAGTTGAGTTTCTAAATTCCACAGCTAAAATTTTAGAATATCTAAAACTGTTATAGGGAGTGAGTGTTTAGAATAGTTTATTTTTAGAAAATAAATATTTATTATATAAATTGAGACAAAATTCTTCTCACATACTTATCTCATATACCGTAAATCATAAATTATAAACACTTATAAGTAAAAAATAAGCTATTTCAAACAAGCACACAATTTATAATATATTTGTATAGCTTTCAAGATTTACAAAAGGGCCTATAATTTTCAAATCATTCGTAATTAATTTTTTAAGACTCAAATCATTTCGAAGTTGTTGAGCTTTATAATTCAATTTTTTCTTAAACTTTGGTCCTTCATTGTTACTCTGCAAATTCATGATCTTTTAATGTTATTTTTATTTGTCATGGTGGTCCTTGGGCCTCATTCTCCCCTTATCCGTGCTGTTTCTTAAGAAGAGAATCATAACTAATAATTAACCATTAAACCCCATGGTTTAGCATGCAACCATCGAAGAAAGAAATGCAAGCACAATTTAATATTCTCTCCGATCCTTAATATAATATATATTAACTTAATTTAATTAAAATAATAAAATTAATTAATTTTATTAATATGACATATATTTTCTAAAATATCCTAATCACCATCTTTAATTCCTTTATTCGTCCTTCTACTTAATTATTATTAAGAGAGCACAAATAAAAATAAATTAAGAAAAAAATTGACAAATGGGGGGATCTTATACTTAAAGATCAAGATTAATTCACCGAATATATAATATGTTAAGGACAGGAGGGAATAAATCAAAAATAAAAACTTCTATAAATTAGAATCTAATAGAAGATGGCATGGTGAGTTAGTGACTAGTTACAAGAAATGGGAAGGAACTTGTGCCATGTTTCAGCTCATTTTTTATTCTCTTGTATCACTCTATCTTTAAATTTTGATAGAAATGTGACAACATAAAAACATAAAAATCGGTCTCTTGAGTTGAGTCAATTTGGAGCAAATAAAATGCCCCCATGTGACAATTAAAATCCTAAGGTGCTTCGGTTGAACTGGCTATTTACTACACCATAAAACCAATGCAAGCAAAAACCACAAGTAAAGATTTCGTCCCGAAAAAATTTTAAAAATAAAAAGATGCATTTATTCATAACTCACCATGTCAACATCAATACCAAAATAAATAAAAAAATGTCACAAGATGAATTTATTCATAAGTTGCCAACAGTACTGGCTATTACATTCATGCAGTTAGTAAAATATATTGTCTAACTAATAGCAAACACCTGTAACAACCACTACTATTACTGTTTGAGTATTCACAACCATGAAAGACCAGAGAAGGATAGAAAATGTGCGAGTGCATAAGTGGCATACTAACTAGCACAAAAAAACTTGGAAAAGGCCAACCAAAAAAATTCCATATACTAAAAAAAAATTCAAGTACAGAAGAAGCCAAAGCCAAATTCCTGATATTTCAGACTACTGAGTTGCATTTCCTTGGAGAAGACCATCTCTAATTTGCGAAGCTATGTCTCTTACAGAACCAGGTCCATGTGGAATAAAGACAGAGTTGGATTTTGATGAAGCACCAATCTCCTTCATTGTGTCAAAATATTGGGTCACTAGAACCATGTCCATGACATCCTTTGATGTTGTCCCAGGTACATTCTCAGAGAAGGCTAACACACTGTCCCTCAACCCATCTACAATGGCTTGGCGCTGACGAGCTATTCCAAGCCCTGCTAAATACTTGGATTCTGCATCGCCTTCTGCCTTCTTAATCTGCAATATCTTCTCTGCTTCAGCCTTCTCATTGGCAGCCACCCTCATTCTTGCAGCTATTTGTAGGGATGGTTAAATCACGGGGTAAAGAAAAAAGAACATGAAAAATAAAACAACCCACATCAAATAAATTAAATTTTAGCTATAAGTCTTTGCAGGTTTTGAGAAAGCCTTCTATAATATTCCACGCAAATTCATCAGGCAAGTAATATTGGGAGGTATTCTCTACTTAAAAACTAAAAAACGGTCTTCGATGTTCAAGAATAGAAATTACAGTTCCAAATAAAAAATCATATATATGATCACATGATACTATAGGTATAGATTCATTTGTAAGGGAATCCACAAGGACTCTGAAAACATTTTGTACCAATTCCCGGCCAGGAAACTCAGGAGAAAAATAACTTGACATTTCTTCTATTTACACGTATGAAAAAGGAAATAAGTGTGCAATAAGCAATTTCAGCCGAAGAAAAGAAAAGCCATATAAACAGCATACCGGCATTTATCTCATTCATGGCTCTCTTCACGCGCTCATCTGGTTCAATATCCACGATAAGAGTCTGAACAATCTCATACCCATAAATTGCCATAGACTGCATATCCAAAAACGAAAGCCAAATGTTTCAGATATCCTACTCTAATCTTCTAGAAACAGAAAGGAAAGAAAGAAAAGGAAAACGAAAAACCTTTTCAAGTTCTTCCTCCACAGCCTTTGTAATTTCATTCTTCTGTTCAAATGAGGCATCTAGATCCATCTTTGGAACGCTTGCCCTGATAACTGAAATGGTATTAAGGATTTATCAGTTTAGTCCTAAATTTGCATCCATAAAAACTAATTCTTCCGAGAAGCCTAGTTACAGATTCACACCATCAAAGACATAGGCTTGTATCTGTTCTCTGGTATTGCTAAGCCTGTAAAAAGCATCCACTGCCTTGTCTTGCAGGGCACAATATTGGATAGAAGCAACCACGTTGACAAAAACATTGTCCTGATGGGATGTAATAAATCAGGGTCATATAAAGAGTGTTGATCAGGAGAAATATATGTTCATTATTAAGGGGAAATAAAAAGCACATACATGATATAAATAGACAATTAAACTAAAGTATATAATCACACTGTCAGGAAGATATAAAGACAAAGACAATATATGTTCCATTAACACAGATATCATAATACCAGAGACCTTTGTCTTTGTCTCACATTGAACATCTAGCTGCTGCACTCGCAAGGAAAGGTAACCGGCTAACTGACTGCCAAAGAACCAGGGCACACAGTGGCAACCAGGGTCGAGCACATCATCAAACTTCCCGAAATTTTCTTTGATAGCAACTGTTGACTGGTCCACTTGAAGACAACCAAGTGCTAGTCCCATCTTCAGAAAATTCAAAACAAAAGGAGCTAGACAAATCCAACAGAAGACAACTCAGTTGGCCTTTACTTTTAAAAGCAAAGTATGGTAATCCATATATTCAATACAGCATCAAGCAAGGCCTCTTAAGAACCCTTGTATACATTCGCAAAAGAACATGAGAAACATAAAGCCTACTACGCAGCATAATTCTAGCTTCTAACTGGGAGAAATAATAGGAAAAAAAAATCATGTGGGTACAAAACAACTATTACTATACTTTTGAGCTAACAATATTTGAATCTATAGACAACTGAATAAAGAGAGCAGAAAAAATTGCTAAAGGCAGAAGTGAATTTAATAAAGACGCTCCATGTCATATGAAATATAATCGTCTGAAATAAGTTGGATTAGCTTTTGAGAATAACTTTTATGATTTACTTACGTGATATAAGTATGTCTTGCAAAAAATAGCTTCTGAAACGACGGTTTGATGTTTGGGAAACACCCAAGGTGTGTGGCTGCAAAATTGCATCACTAGAAAGCCAGAAAACCACCGAAACAAGGTAAAAGAAACTAGAGTCACCTTTCTAATAATCAAAACCGCACATGTAAATTATTTCAAAAAGAAAACGAAAAATACACATCTAAATCACAAACCTCCGGCTTTGTTAAAACAAGTATCTTTAAAATCATATCGAAAATATGAATGGAAAAGAATGCATAGAAAATAAACTTGATCAAAATTTAAAACATAAAAGGAAAGAAATTAAGCCAGACACATACTCAGTAGCCGATATAGGCATAGAATTCGTCAGTAACAAAGGAAAAAAAAAAAATCTGAGTCAATCAAACTCCGATGGATCGAAGCGAACCCTAACCAATACAATTCTATATCTATAACAATTTAGAATTGAGAAGAAAAGAGGCGCACAAAGAAAAGTACAGTAAGTGGAAGGAAGAAAAAGGAAAGATTCTTTCACCTCAAAACACTCACAGAAGATAAGGTTAAGTCTCACAAAAATTATCGAACCGAGACTGTTACATATAACCCGTTTCAAAGAAGAAGATTTCTATGGAAAGAGAGAGACCCTTTAACAACTGTAACAATAACCATAAATAGGTGGAAGGGTTACTATTAATAAGTTTTGAAATTTTTTTAATTAAGATCTTAATATCATTTTTTTAAAAAAATTTAAGTCATATAAAAATATCAATAATTATTTATGCTTACCTAAGGTTTAGGCTGGTAATGAGGAGATCCAGTCAACCAAAAAAATAAAAGGCTGGTGATAACTGATAAGGCGAGAAAAAGATAGTGTGGAAAAGTCTAGGATAGAGTTGAAGCCCAAGTGAGAAAGACACCCCTATTGTAAATCAAAAAAAAAAAAGAAAGACACCCCTATTTAATATTTATAGGGACAGTCGGGTGAACTTCGTTTAGGAAGGTTTATTTTCTCTCATTAATTTTTGCATGATGTTTTTCTTGCCCTCCAAATAACAAAAAGGAAATTAAATGTGGATCGATTTTCTAACGTGGGGTTTCTTATTTTTCAATTAATACTAATTTGTGTCTACAATTTGATTAGATTTATGTCTATAATAGTTTTATATTTTTCACTTGTTATTAGTACTTATTAATAATTAAGTCCATTCTTTGGGATCTCATTGTGATTCTCCCTTTTTCCAATATTAGATGTATTATTGGTTTTTTCACAAATAAGATATAAATAAACAAAACAAAATATTTAAGTAAATAGGAGTTCATAGTTTCAATTATTGACGCTTACCTAAGGTTTAGGCGAGCAAGGAGGAGAGAAAGAGAGAGTGCGAAAATCTGCTTTGAGTAGAAGAGTTTATGCCCCGTTTGGTACGGTGGAATTGAAGGTATGAAATTGGAATTGGAATTCAATTCCATGAGTTATGCATGTTTGGTATAAAGAAATGCTCATGGAATTTAATTCCACATGGAAGCCAAATGGGGTCAATTCCATCAAACTCAATTCCACCCAAATAGCTAAGAAGTGCAATTCCATGTCTTCAATTCCAACCTTGCCCTTTCTGTGATGAGACTCAGGTTTAGGAAACCCGGACTGGACCGGCTGGTCTGGCCCGGAAACTGGCTAACCGACGAACCGACGAACCGGCCGGTGATCCGGTCCGGTCCGAGTTCCAATTTTTTTTAAAAAAATATATTTTTCTTTTATTAGAATTTCATACTATAAGCCTAAAATTTTCAAAGGAGAGGGATTTTTTATTTTTCAATTATAAAGGCATTTTGGTCTTTTCACATATAAATTAGGACTCATTTCCATGACATACCAAATATTTGAAAAAAATAAAATGGTGCAGGTTTTCGGGAGGAGAAGGTTATGGGCTTCTCTGAATGATGTTTTTTTGGGAAAAAAAATTGAAGGACATTTTGGTCTTTTCACCTAAAAATCATATCTCATTTCCATGACATACCAAACATACTTTTACACCTCATTTCCATTTTCATTTCCATCAAGATTAATTCCATCGTACCAAACGGGCCCTAAGTGAGAGAGCAACCCCAAGATTGCTTAACTTGTAAGTTTAAGTGCTCGTTTGGAATAGTTTATTTTTGGACAATAAGTGCTTATAAATAGTTATTCACGGTATACGAGGTAAGTATGTAAGAGGAGTTTTATCTCGGTTTACGTAATAAACACTTATATTAAAAAAATAAGTGTTCCCAAATATGTACTAAATAAACTCATGATAGTAACGTAAACTCTTATTGTAAATCCGAACCATAAACTACTAAATGTCATATGTGTTAATTGGTACAAACTTTTGTATTTAATTAAATAATTATTTAACTAAAAAAACTCTCCACACACTCTCTCTTCCCTCCACTCTCTTCCTCTTATCGTCTTACAGCAAAAACAACCCCCCAATTCTCATGTCTCATATGGAAAAAGTTTATGGGGTTAGGTGTACATATGAGAAAAATTCATAAGTATTTTTATATCTTGCTCTTCTTTAATTAAATAGTACGACCAACAATATAATAAAAATAAATTGACAAGAACATAATACTTCTTATAATCCTTAATATAAGACATATTTACCTAATTTGATTAAATTACAGAAGTTGGTTGAATTAGTTAACATAACATGTATTTTCATAAACACCTTAATCATCTTCTTTAATTCTCTCATTCCCTCTCCTTTTTTATTATTATTGAGAAAGCATCAATAGGGGTAAATTAAGAAATAATTGACAAATATAAAAACTATGTCTTATATTTAGGATCACAATAAACTTTTCAAACATGTCTCATATTAAGAATCAGATGAAGTATTAAAAAGGAAGGGATTAATACAATCTTTTATCTCTCAAGTTTAACCTTATTTTGGTTTTGATCTTTCAAGAGGTAAAATTGTCTAGGTTTTTATTAAACTATAGAGATCAAAGTTTAATGGAATAAAACTTGAGGACCAAAATCTATAATTTAAAGCTTGATGATCAAAATTAAAATGATGGCAAATTTGAAGGACCAAATATTTTATCAACAAAATAAAAGGTACTCCCTCTTGGAGAAATTCTTATACACTCTAGGAGCGCTATCTTATATGTACTTTAACTAATTAAAATATAACAACTCATCTTATTTTAATCCTACATAGTATATGAATCATCTGCAAAAATTTAAGTTTTATGATTTTAGGGATGATGTGAGGGAATTGCGTTTTTTGTTTTTCTAAATTAAGAAGTTTATGTATTTTAAAATTATAAAATTTAAATTTCTCCAAATGACACTAGTACAAAAAAGGGATTTTAGACCGGAACATTTAGACTGGTTATATCAGTTAAGGTTTTAAAAATATGACCAGTGGCATTTTTGTAATTATGATCAAATTTTAAGACCGATTTTTATTATAACTGGTCTTAAAAATAATTTTAAAATTGGTTCTAATAAAACCGGTCTTAAAATATATACAATCAAAAAATAAAAATATGTAATATATTTTCTAGACCGGTCTAGAAAAAATTATCTGAATTAAAGACAATTCAAAAAATAACATGTTTATTATTTTTAAGACCAGTTGTGAATAAAAACCGATCTTAAATATTAAAACTTTAAGACCGGTTATTATTAATAACCAGTCTTAAAAAGTTTTAATATTTTTAAAACTGGTTATTTATTTATAACCGGTCTTAAATATTACTTTTAAAATCGATTTTTTATTACAACCGGTCTTAAAACTGACCTAAATTTCAAATCGCGCATAATTTTAACTCTGAAATATGATACTCAAGTACATCAGCAAAACCCCTGGTCGGTTCGCGACAACTCCTCCTTTCCCCTTCTCTCCTCCGTCCTTAACCTTCGCCGTCGTCAACGCAGATCTACGGTTGAATACATTGCCGTAAGGCTATCGTCGTTTGTTTCCTCCGATTGGTTTTGTTTTCAACCTCTTTTTTTTTGTCAGGTTTGTGTTTGAATCGCTAGGCGTTCAATTAAATTATTGGTTTCGTTTTTGGGTATTTCATTGAAATTGTGAGATGTCTTAGCCTCCATTTTCTTTGTTCGATTCTTGCAGCAAGTCGTCAATTCACTTTTCAGAAGCGTCTATTGCCTCCTAAGAGAGACCTTACTCGATTCGTAAAGTGGCCAAAGACTGTTCAAATCCAGAGGAAGAAGAGGATCTTCAAGCAAATGTTGAAGGTACCGTTCATTATTCTGAAGAGTTTTACTATATGCATATGTCTGAAGTTAATGTCCTTATGCTTCTGTGGACCTGGGTTTATTTTAGTTGTGTATGAGAAGGGTTCTGAGTCTGCCTCCTAGTGCATTTAGGACTGTCTAAGTGTTCATGGTGCTTCATACTATATAAACTCTTGCAGGAACATTTTGATGAATGAAAACTTGCTTGTGTTCATATTTCCTAACTCTGTATTTTTGCTTCAATACTAATTCTGTATTTTTGCATTTATATTCAATATAGTAAATTACTTGGGAATTTCTTTTGAACTTGCTTGTGTTCATGTATGTTCATATTGCCTAACTCTGTATTTTTGCTTCAATACATTCTTTGGATTCATAGTGCTTCAATTCACTTTTTAACTTTCATAGAGGAATTTCTCGCTTCTCACTATCCGTAGATTTTTATCAACTTGTGTATTACAATTAATTATTTGTTCATATTTGCAAAACTTGGGAATTGCTTTTGAACGATGCCTTTGTAGATAGTGTTGTGTTATAGCAATAAGCACCGTGTAGCAAAATTTTCTTAAACCATCACTAGCTATCCTTAAATAGTATCCTTAAAGTGAGGATAATGAGTCATCCTAGTGAGGGTACTCCGGATCCAACTAATGTTAATCAAAGCGAGCCTAGCAATGCTCTGAGCTAGGAACACAGTGAGCCATGTAACCGGCCTAGACGAAAGGGTAGGAGAGCCACCCAATTGAGAGACATTCCTCTTAATCGGAATACCGGGGAAAACATTTCGATTCAGTTTGATAGATATTGGAAACCAATTTGGCCTAATACCCAACAGTATAGGAGTTTTGTTGGCCTCCTATCACGCAACAAGCCTAGCATCTTGATAGAGCAGTGGAGAAATGTGGATAAAAATGTGAAGCGATATATTTGGGAAACTATCCAGCTCACTTACGACATTCCTGATAATGAAGCCCTGTATTGTGATGAATACTGGAGGAAGTTTAAGACAAGTCTAGCCAACAATTACGTGCATATCGAGGTGGAAGAAGGTTAGCCTCGTCCTAATCTGTTCTTTTATTGACGAACACACTTGACAAGAATTTAGATGGCTTCAGACTTCTCTATAAGCATTGGTGTGTTGACTTATTTTTCATTTGATTTACTTATAAATTGTGAATTGTCTTTATTGATCGTACCTTAATTTTGATTTCTTATTTGCAGGAAAAAAGGAAAAAGGCCCAAAAGAGTGGTAGAAAGAATGATTGCCCCCATACAATGTCTCGTGGGGGTTATGCAAAGGCCAAAAAAGACTTGTCGACAGCTAAACAGAAGAGATTGGAAGAAGTATCTCAATCTGATCCTTATGTTCTTCTTTCTTCACCATCTCCTATACGTCGCGAAGAGAAGTGGTTGTTCGCACACCAAAAGAGGAGTGGGTCTTATATGAGTGAACAATCTCATATAGTTGGTGAGAAAATTGTAAGCAAGCAAATTGTTCTTCTTTCTTATTGTTGTTGACTTGTTGTTATTAATTATTTAGTAAACAGATTTTATTAGTAATGTTTGTCATCTGTATCTTATAGGATGAGCTTCAAAAAAAAAACAAGTTGAGGGATCATTTAGGTCGGATGGGAGGAATGACATGCAGACCGTAGCTACAGGAAAACATGAGCATCCCGGTCATGTCAGGGGGGTTGGAGGAGGGGTAGGCATAAGGGATTACTTTGAAGTACCCCCACACCATTCCTCAAGTAGTATGGTGACGAGGGAGGAGATGGATCATATATTGGCCACTGTGAGGGAGGAAGCTAAGGCCGAGGCAGAAGCATCATTTGATGCACCATTTGAAGAAATGTTTAGCAAGATGAAGGAGGAATGGATGATCAAGACGAGCACAAGACAAGCAGATACCAGTGCTCCCCAGGCTCATTCCCTAAACCCTAAACAGAGCACTAAAGGGAGTTGTGTTAGTCAGTCATCAGAAGGTCCTGGAAAAGAAATTGGTGATCCTTGTGACTTGTTTGTGGAGGATCCTTTGAGATGATTAGTTGCACGGGGGAGCGTGCACAACTTGGGATCAACTATCTACCACCAAGAAATAAAGGATGATCAAGTCAGAGTAGCAGTTGAAGAGGTGATCGTTACAGATGCACCTCTCCTTATCCCTGTTGATGACTTTAAGGTTGTGGGTGATGTTCACAACTCTTTCATCTTGTGGCCAAAGAACCTTGTTTCTGATCGAGTTGAGGAATCCCTGCCACCTCCACCTCCATCTCCACCTTCACCTCCCTCCACTCAAGATGTTTCATGGCCTCCATTGAATGTTATGCAGCAAGTAATTCTGATGACATATGATACGTCCTTTTGAACAAGAGATTGGCCTACTGAGTCAGCTATTGGCAAGTTAGGGACGCAATGCTATCTTGAGAGGGATGATTTAATATCCCTGGTAGCTCCTCAACAATAGCTTACAATTTTGATTGTCTAACTCTTTTAATGTAAGTATCTTCTCAAATTGAAAGTTAATATTTTATAAATTATGCCGTTAAACTTTGATTTGTGTGCTTGTATTATTGTAGGTATATGAATCATAGGTTGGTTGACTCTGACAAAACCAATAAATTTGGACTCCTATGCCCACTTCAATTCTATGACAAAGGAACCATTGCTGCTATCAGACACACGTACTTAATGCACAGGCTTAGTGAAACCTCAACTGAATGTTTCTTGGCTCCATATTTGCATGGATAAGAAGCAAATTTATATTTCATAATATACATAATGTTTTATTTTTGCTTAAAAGTCTTCCTTTTTTTTAGTGATCATTGACAATTGGCTATTTTGTGCAAGAAGAGTTATTTTGTCATCCTCCTATGCTCCCTCCACCTCAGCAAGCCAACTAGTGAATTGAAGAAGAGCTTGAACTTATAAGTTTTCTTACATTATTAATTACCTTTTGTATGTAAAATTTATGGAGTTTATGTAAAATAAGTAACCTTTGTGATTTTGATGATATAGGGCTATGTAGACATTCTAACACACTGCTTGTGGTAGGCTTATTCATGAAGTAAAAGACCCTACATGGATATTGTCAAGGTTAGTTACATATTGGTTTGTTTTAAGAATGTATTCAATAATAAACCATGCTTTAATTTGATACTTGTTTTGATGATATCATATTATTTTTCAAACTTGTAGGCAACCACCGGGGTCCAACTTGTGTGGGTTGTATGTTCTGAGGCACATTTATAATATTATTACCCTAAGCACGACAGAATTTACTCAAGAGGTAAATGTATATATATTTAAAAAAAATTGTATTACTTTTATTTTTTTTAGTGAAGTTAATGTTTTGTCTGGCTTTGGTGTTTCAGATGTTTGATCTTGCTGACCCTTTTCCAGAAGAAGATATTGATCACATTCGCAATTGTTGTGCTGAATTCATTTATGAACTTTTACAATAGTGAGTTCTTGTAAAACTAACAAATTTTTTGTATATATAGATGATGAATTGACATGTTGGTTGGTTGCAAAATTTGTTGGTTGCATGATTTGACATGTTTGTTGTTTTTGTGATTATGTGCAACCATGCATTTAAACATCATGTGAATCTGTTTGAGCTATGTCATTGGCCTGCATGTGTTTTAAACAATTATGCATATATATATATATATATAGATGGTTTTAAACAACACATTACATGAGGATATATGACATGTTATGTTACAAGTTCCCAAAGAGAAGGTTAAACAAAAAGTAAATGGTAAGAGGAAGCAAACTAAACACCTTATGACACTTAATAAGTATGACATTGGAAGTAGCAATTTTAGGATACGTTCTGGTAACTAACTTAATCACACACAATTAAAAAAAATTTAATACTTTTAAGACCGGTTATAAAAATAACCGGTCTTAAAAGTTGTTTTAAGACCGGTTTCGTATATAACAGGTTTTAAAATTGAATTTTTAAGACCGGTTTTACGTAAAACCGGTCTTGAAATAAAAAAAAAATTTAAGACCGGTTATATATGAAACCGGTCTTAAAAATGTTCTGTAATTAACTTACAAAAGAGATCTTTTAAGACTAGTGCTCATGACAACTGGTCTTAAAAGTATTTACTTTAAAACCGGTTATTAATACAACCGATCTTAAAAGTAAGAATTTTAAGACCGATTATTAAACCAATATTAAAAGTGACATATTTTTAAGACCGGATGTATTAAAACCGGATCCAAAACTGGTCTAAAAAGTCAATTTTAACCGATTTAAAAAGCCATTTTCCCACTAGTGTGACTCATTTGCCATATAGGATTAATATAAGAAGGGTTGTTCTATTTTAATTAGTCAGAGTACAGATGAGGTGGCGCTATTAGAGTATGTAAGTATTTCTCCTCCCTATTGTCCTTAATATAAAACCTAATTGGAGAGTTGATTTTGATCCTAAATGTAAAATATATTTCTTATATTTGTCAATCTTTTCCTAATTTACCCCTATTTATATTACCTCAACAATAATTAAGTAAAAAAGAGATTTAAGAAATTAAGAAAGATGATTAAGGTGTTTAAAAAAACAGTTATATTAACTAACTTCTATAATTTAATCAAAATAAATAAATGAGTCCTACATTTAGCAGCGATGGGAGCATATACAGATATCAAGATTCAGGAGAAATTACTAATAATTTAATTTAGTCAAAGTCATCCCCTTAGCTTTCTTTTTTTCCATGTCAAGAGTCCACCTTAATCCAATCCATCCACTAACTTGAATCATCAAAACATGAAATTGATGTGCTGTGTTCATTCATTTTTGTTTTGCATCATCATTTTGCAAGTCACAATACCATATAGAATCATGTATTTTTTTAAAAATGAAATTACCTCATGTAATAGCCTGGGATCACACACAGCACCTGCAGTTGGCCAAGACTACACACAGCACCTAGCAGGGTTTGTCCCCCCTCCGCCCGACAACTTAGGGATTTTTCTCTTGGGTACTCCTAATTTCCCCAAGAGTCGCCTCCCTAAGGATCGAAGGCTTGACTTGAGGGTCAAGTACAAACCTTATGTGATCCTTAGTAGCTAAGTGCGCTATAGCCCACTTGGTTACCAAGTGACTCTTGGGGTGCCTCTTATCCTCAGGGCTGGCCGAGACTATATCGTGCACTTATTTACCAAGGGTCAGATAAGGTTTGTACTTGACCCTCAAGTTAAGCCTTCGATCTTTAAGGAGGCGACTCTTAGGGAAATTAGGAGTACCCAAGAAGAAAATCCCTAAGCCGTCAGGAGGAGGGGGACAAATCCTGCCGGGCGCTGTGTGTAGTCTCGGCCAGCCGCGGGTGCTGTGTGTGGTTCCAGACTATTACACCTCATCTATTAAAAAAAAAGGATGAAAATGATAGAAAATCATCTAAGGTGATTTGTACATGTACAAAAAAAAGGCTTTCAAATGCATCAATGAGGAGGGCATATTAAGTAATATAGAGTATTTTGAAAATGGGTAATAGAAGACTAAAGAGAATACTTAATAAAATTATTGAGCGGGACTTACTTATCACTTTCTTTCTTTCTTTTTTTCCAGCGTATCAAACACATCTATAATTATTTCTCAAATATTGTTAAATATAGTATAATTAGAAGGATGAATACAAATAAGGCTTAGATTTTAGAAAAAATATAAATTTGAGATTAAATCTCAGCCATTGAAAGTTGATCTAATGTTAGATATATTCAATGGAAAGTAAATAGAGAGGGAAATCAATGGAGACGCCCCTCTCCCTTTTATTTTACATTGGAAACTATCAAATTACAAATTTAGTGATTGTTTGGAAGTGTATATCATAAGTAGGGTTGTTAACCCCTGCTCGTCCTGACCCTCCCACTCCAAACTCGATCATTTTAGGTTGGGACAAGACAAAAGCAAGGATAGGACAAAATTATTATTGGAATGGGATGAGATATGGAACAAGCTTTTTTGTCCCATCCCAAAATCATGTTATTATTATTTTAATATATATATATATATAGTATCTAATATTTTTATTTTTTACCGGAATATCTAATATTTTTATTAAAGATAAAATAGATATTAGTTATATAAAAAGATATTATCTTATAATATTTTTTAGATAGATTTTAGTCATATAAAAAGATATTATCATATATTGGCTATACCTTTAATATAAAATACTATAACTATAAATATTTAAGAAAACCTTTATAGTCCCTCATGTAACACTGGTTCCTTATACCTCTTTACTATACATCGAAAGTGGCGTCATTATTATTACAGCTCAGGAGAATCAGTAAATAATCTCCTAGCTAAAATTTTTCACATTTATTCTTGGGGTATTATTCATTTGGTAAAAAACATATTTATAAGATTGTTTAACTTTATTTATAGGATTACTTAATTTTTTTCATTCCTTATTATCAGAGTATCTCTCCATTTATTAAACCACTCTACTTACTTAACTAATGGGCTCGTACTATATAATTATCCATTACTAGTTCAATTATTGTGCTTCAAAAAAAAAATCCATCCGTCATGTAGGTTATACAATTAACCATTTCAAATATTAATTATACAGAATGGATTAGCGTATCTTAGTCTTCATCTCCTCATCGCAACTTCTTCCTCTGGCATATCGTCCTGCACTCCTCTTCTGTGCTTTCTTGCCTATATGGTTGGTTAAGGGAGGATGAGTGACAAGTAAAATATTTACATATTTATTTTCTCTTACATGATGATTTTGTGGATGATATTTGAGCTTAATTTAATGAATTTGGGTGTAATAAATAAATAAATAAAACAAGTTTGACCTTCGCCTACTAATTTGACTATAACTTGAGTTGCAAATGTTGAAATGAGGATCTCTCACATGCGTTTCCAAGCTAAGATCTAGATCTACAATTCATGAAGACAAAAACATGAAAAATCCATCGTTTTGACTATCAAAATTCAGTTGCAATCAAGAACTATGATTGCCACAAGGTTAGCATTGGTGGCTTAAAGTCAAGATTCATGCCTAACCAGTGAAAATTTTTGCACCCCATTTATCTATAGAGGAGTGGAAGATACAAGGAAGCACATCATCTTAGAGTTTCATTTCATGCATTGTATTATTTCTTGCATACCTACTTTATGGAAGGATTAGGTAAACCTCCTTCATGAATGGTATAGGTTGCCACCTACATAGAAGGTTTTACCTCCTATATGGAAGGCTGAGTTTTTCCATTTTCATGCATCTTGTAGTTGTATCTTTATGTTTTAGAATTTAATAATTAAGTTTTATTCAATGTTTATGAAGTTTTCAATTTATTTTGATTTTTTAATTTCATCATGAGCTAAATTTCTATTTTTTAATGGTGATGATGTAGCTTACTAATGACGGATTAAATCTTAAATTATTAATTTTAATTTTAATTTTTCCTTTATGATTGAGTTTTGATTATTTTTCTTAATGCTTTTAATTGATTTGCCATCTTTTAAATGATTCAATATGTATGTTGAGACAGGAAGGAGATGCATATGTGTAAATCCTATAATTAAAATTATAACTTGCATATGATATAATAATATATTCATATGAGTTGTGTGGTCTTCATGAGTTCTATAAATCTCAATGCATGATTAATTATCTCAATTCATATAAGAATATATTGGATTAACAATTAATTATAAAATTGTTTGACCTTGGAAGAGGCTAGTAATTAAATTAGAAAAACTCTGCTATCAATCACGTGGAATAAATTAGACTAGAATAAATAGGTGATTCAATCCGAAATTTGCTAAGTGAAATATGATCCCTAGGGCTTTTTCTCGTAGTTGTTTTCATTTCATTGCATTCATATTTAATTATTTTTATTTTGCATTCTCAATCACCAACTAATCGATCGATTAAATAGAATTAAGATTACCAACTTTGGTACTTAGTGATCAATCCTCGTGGGAATGATACTCTACTTATCTCTATATTACTTGTTTACGATAGTATACCCTTGCACTTATTAATAAACCATTTATACTCGTAACAAGTTTTTGATGTCATTGCCGGGGATTATTATCATTAATATTAATACTAAGTAATTTTAATACTAATTTGGTCTTCATGTTACATTTATTTTTCTTTTTGGAGTCTTGTGTTTCTTTTCATGCTTTTGCTTAATGCATGACCAGATTGAAGGAGACTGAACTACAGCCTTTTAATTATGAGATGAAGAGAACTTGTTGAAGAAATCAAAGAGTTTGAAAGTAGTCTACTTCAATCTTAAGTAATCTGATGGAAAATCCTGGGGAAAAAGCAATAGATACCAAAACACTCCATGACTATGCAACACCAACAATCATGGGGACAAGTTCTAAAATCAGAAAACCACCAGTAACAGTCAATAATTTTGAAATCAAGCCTGTAATTATCCAGATAGTGCAAGCAAATTAGTTCAGTGGTTTACCAATAGAAGATCCTAACACACATATAGCCAACTTCCTAGAAATCTGCGACACATTCAAATATAATAGTGTTACTGATGATACCATTAGACTTAGACTTTTTCCTTTTTCATTCAGGGATAAGGCTAAGAGCTAGTTACATTCACTACTAGTGAGAAGCATAACTACATGGGATGTCTTGGCCCATAAATTTTTGCCAAAATACTTTCTTTCAAGAAAAACTGCTTAATTGAGGAATGAAATTGCCTCATTTACCCAGCATGAACTAGAAAGCCTCTATGAAGTTTGGGAAAGCTACAAGGAGTTGTTAAGGAGATATCCTCATTATGGGTTACCAGATTAGTGGCAACTGCAAACTTTCTATAATGAGATGATACATACCTCCAGAAATTTTATAAATACGATAGTTGGAGGATCTTTAATGGAAAAAAGTCTAGATAATGCCTACAATTTACTTGAGGAGATGGCAGCCAATGCATACCAAGCAAGTGAGCTCATTTATAACCCAAGCAAATGTAATCAATACTCCTATTAAAACCTATGATCGGTATGGAGGACCTCATGTGAGCACACAATGTCAAGAAAGACATCCTTTCATGCCAGAGAAAGCTCATTACATTGAAAATCAAAGAAATGACCCATTCTTAAATACTTACATTATAGCAGAAAGTGAATGCGGAAGATACACTGGCTCAACTAACCACGAATACATCTCAATTTATGGCTAGGATTGACGCAACACTCAAAAGCCAAGAAGCCTCAATAAAAAACTTTAAAATTCAAATGGGTCAAATTGCAAATATGCTGAATTCCAAACAACCAAGAACTCTACCAAGTGACAATGGAAGAAACCCAAGAGAATATGTGAAAGCCGTTGCAGTAAAGAGTGGGAAAGAATTGAAAGATCCTATAATTAAAAAGAAAAACGACAGAGAAAAGAAAGAAAGTGAAGAAGAACAGAAGGAGGAAGCACATAAACCTAAAGAGGATTATGTACTACCAGGAAGAATAAGCTTTCCAGATAACCCTCCTCCATATGTACTACCAGCTCCATACCCTCAGAGACTTGTGAAGGCAAAGCTAGACAAGCAGTTTAAAAAGTTTCTAGAGGTTTTCAAAAAGTTACATATTAACATCCCTTTTACAAACGCTCTTGCCTAAATGCCCAGTTATGCAAAATTTATGAAGGATATTCTCGTAAATAAGTATAAGCTTGAGGAATTTGAGACAATTGCACTTACTGAGGAATGTATTGCTATCCTATAAAAGAAATTACCACTAAAGTTGAAAGATCCAGGAAGCTTTTGCATACCTTGCATCATAGATCGATGTAACTTTGAAAGAGCACTTTGTGACCTTGGAGCAAACGTAAATCTCATGCCTCTATCTGTCTATAGAAAATTCGATCTTAGAGAGATGAAGCCTACTGCAGTTTCATTACTTCTAGTTGATCGATCAATAAAACATCTGAGGGGTGTCTTAGAAGATATTCTGGCGAAGGTGGACAAACTCATATTTCCAATTGATTTCAGAATACTCGACATAGAAGAAGGCCAAGAACTTCCTATCATTTTTGGAAGGCCATTCTTAGCAACTGCGAGAACTTTAATAGATGTGCAACAGGGAAAGTTAACCCTGCAAGTTCAAGATAATCAAGTATTTTTTTAATATTTTAAGGCTTTATCCTTTCTAAATGAAGGTGACACCTATTACAGAGTAGATACCTTAACCAACTGTACAAAAGACGTGGTGAACAAAATCTGCATAGATCAACCACTAGCAATATGAATGGTGGATCTATCAAAATCTACTAATTCTGAAGTTTTGAAGCAGATTAAGTACCTTGAAGTAAATTTCTCAATTTCTATTAAGAAACTATTTGAAGATTTGAGAGAAAGGCTGAGGAAGCTAGTACTATCAATGAAAAAACCATCAATACTAGAGTTGAAAACACTGTCATCCTACTTAAAGTATACTTATCTGGGAGGAAATTCAATATTGCCAGTGATCGTCTCTGCAGCTCTTACTCCCTATAAATAAAAAAAGTTATTAAGAGTTCTAAAGGAGTCTAAAAGAGTATTTGGATTGTCAATAGCTGATATAAGAGAAATTAGTCTTTCAATTTATATGCATAAGATGCTAATGGAAGAAAACTACAAGCTATCAATCAAGCACTAGAAAAGCCTCAATCTAAATATGAAGGAGGTGATGAGAAATGAGGTAATAAAGTTGCTGGATGCTGGAATAATCTACCTAATCTCTTATAGTTAATGGGTAAGTCCAGTTCAAGTTGTGCCAAAAAAAAGGTGGAATGACAGTGGTGTCTAATGAGAAAAATGAACTGACTCCATAATGAATGGTGACTGGCTGGAGAGTGTATATTGACTACAAAAAGCTCTATAAAGCTACAAGAAAAGATCACTTCCTTTTGCCATTTATAGACCAGATGATTGACAGACTAGCTGAGAAAGCCTATTATTATTTTCTGGACATGTACATAGGATATAATCAAGTTACAATTGCACTGGAGGATCAAGAAAAAACAACTTTTACATGTCTATATGGCACATTTACCTTCAGAATGATGTCATTTGGTTTATGTAATGCACTAGCAACATTTCAAAGAAGTATGATGTTAATCTTTTCAGATATGGTAGAAAAGTTCATTGAGGTGTTCATGGATGATTTCTTAACTTTTGGAGAATCATATGATAATTGTCTTTCAAATCTTGCAAAAGTCTTATATTGTTGTGTAGAGATAAATTCAGTTCTAAATTAGGAGAAATGTCATTTCATGGTAAAAAAGGAATCGTGCTAGGTGACAAGGTATCTGATCGAGGCATTGAAGTAGATCGAGCCAAGATTGAAAAAATTAAAAAGCTACCACCTCCCTTCTTAATCAAGGGCATTCAGAGTTTTTTAGGACATGCAGGCTTCTATAGAAGATTCATTAAGGACTTCTCAAAAATTACAAAACCAATGTGCATGCTGTTGGAGAAAGACATCCCCTTTGTGTTTAAAGAAGAATGTTTATCAGCCTTCCAATCTCTAAAAAGTGTCTTGACTTCTGTACCAGTTATTATAGCTCCAGATCAAAACCTTCTATTCGAAATAATGTGTGATGCAAAGGATTATGCAGTTGGAACTATTTTAGGATAAAGAAGAGACAAGGTTTTTCATGCCATCTATTATGCTAGCAGCACACTCTCGGACGTACAGCTGAATTATGCAACAATAGAAAAGGAGCTTTTTAACAGTAGTGTTTGCATTTGACAAATTCAAAGCCTACTTAATCGAGTCAAAATTCATTGCCTGGACAAACCACTCAGCAATCAAATGCTTGATTGAGAAGAAAGATGCTAAGCCTAGATTGATCATATGGATGCTTCTGGTACAAGAATTTGACTTGAAAATCAAAGATAAAAAAGGGACCGAGAATCTCATTGCAAATCATCTTTCTCAATTAAAGCCATATGAACAAAAGAAAGAATTACCAATCAAGGAGAATTTACCAAATAAGCAACTTTTTGTCATTTAATCATAACCCACCCCTTGATATACTAATTCTGTAAATTACTTGGCAAGTGGAGTAATGCCTTATGAATTTTCTAAAGTAAAAAAAAAAGTTTCTAGCTGATGTAAAACATAATGTGAGATCCTCTCCTTAATAATATTATAATATTAACTTATCTTTAAGAATTACTCATTTCATTTTTTTTAAAGAAAGATTACCATGGTAGAAAAGAGTTCAAATAACTATTTGAAAACTCTACCATGGTAATAAAGGATTTAAGTCTCTATAGTTATCATATTAAACATTTCCATTTCAAAACCAAAGTCACCCAACTTTATATGATAAACAAAGTACGTAGATGAATTTAGAGTTTACAAAATATGGTCCCTGATAAGTGGCAATATACATTCACTCAACACATAATAAACTACAAGAGGCTATACAGATATATATAGAAATATATCTATGCCTCAGGAGCTCCTCCAGACATTCCAGCAAGAGAATTATCACCTGAAAAATGTTAAATTAACGGGGTGAGACAAAAGCCTCAGTAACCAGCTATCCGACTCATTACACATGCTAACATGTGTTCATGAGGTGCTAAGTGGAACAATTTATATAGCAATTTATAAAAATTCAATATCACGGTTTTATACATAAATTTCTTATTACAATTCCCATTGCCTCCCATCAATCCAACTGAACCGCCTTATTTCCACGCGACTAGACCCATGGGCTAAGTTACTAACCATATGACTGGCCACTCAAAAAGCTCACCGGTCACGTGATGAGGATCGGCCAAACCCTCAGAGCACGTGCCCCGGACCATGGGTCTTTCCCCTCATTGAAACTGGTGGGGTGTCGCAGCCCCTAATTGAAACTTGTAGGACAATAAACAGCCAACCATCGTGCACCAATGGAGGCTATATCACGTGGTTAAATAATATACTCCATCTTATCCCAAACCCATTATCACAATAATTTATCAATAATTATTTCAATAGGATTTTCCCGAATATATACATATTTTTCTCATTTCAAATCATAAAATTCCACAAAGCTAGTTTATATCAAAATACTTTACAATATAATGAAAACTTTCTCAATCATAACAAACCTTTACTCATTGGAGTAAATATCAAAATACTCACAAACAACATATCAACACAAATAATAAGTGGAAAGTGGTTACCTTTCGCCAAAGCAAAATTATAATTACAAGCTCCTAATCCAAGAGCTCAACTATACGCCAAAAATCAATCTACAATAATCAATTTATAAAATGGCTAAATTATAAATCATCATCCTAAAAAAAATCTAAACCAATTAAAACCTCAAGAATACCTCTAATAATCCAAATAAATTATTTAACCTAAATTTAATCGGTTAAGAAGCCTAATATAGAATTATTCATAGATTAGTTATATAAAGATTTCATTATAAAATTATATGCTAACTAAGTAACAAAAGTAACTTGAGTAAAATTAACTATTAATTATCCTCTACATTCTTATAGCCTCATAGTAACAAAACTCAAATTTATCCAAAATCATAATCTTAAAATTTTCTCTAATCATCATAAAATTATTATCATAAGAAAGAGAAAATTATTTAGAACATTTCCATAAAAACAATTCTGAGATGAGAAGTAATATTGAGTACCTTATTAAATGGTGCTTCACTCTACACCTTTCTTCACACTTGAGGTGTGTGAAGTGAGGACAGGGGAGAGGGGCTATTTATAGTACTCCCCCCTCATGAAAACTACGGGTGCCTTCCCCGGTTTTCATTTTGAGATTGTGGGCGTTATTAAATGGTGGGAGGCACTTTTTGTGCCTCCCCCGTTTTTTTCTTTGTTGTGGGAGCCAACGGGCGCCCACACTTTTCTTTCTTTTAAAATATATATATATATATATTTATATTATTTTATTGTTTATAATATTTATTTATTTATTATTATTATTATTAAATATATATATATATGTATATATTTATTAATTTTTTTAATATATATATTTTTATTATTATTTTAAAATATATTTTAACTAAATTCCTCTTTTCTTTTTACCCAAAAATTACTATTAATTTCATAATTATCTCTAAATTATAATTATATTCTAAAAATAAAAATCAGGATATTACAATTCTCCCCACCTAAATAGAATTTTGTCCCCAAAATTCGATTTAAATAATGTACAAAAATACAATCAGAATACAATAAAATAAACAAGCATAATCGCAACCTTAAGCAAACAAGTTAGGAAAATCACGACGCATTCTTTCTTCAGTCTCCCAGGTCACATCTCTAGGTGTCATACCCTTCCAAAAGACTTTTCACTAATCGGATGATCTTTTTCCGCAGTTGTTTGTTTTGGACATCTAAAATCCTCTCTGGTTCTGCTATATAAGTTAAGTTTTCTCTCAACTCAACTTCCTCAGGCTTAATGACATGAGACGGATCTAGATGATACTTCTTCAATTGTGATACATGGAATACGTTGTGCACATTAGACAAATGCGGAGGCAAAGCGATTAGATAAGCTACTGACCCAATCCGCTCCAAAATCTCGTATGGTCCAATGAATCGGGGAGTCAACTGCTTTGCTTTAATAGACCTTCCAATGCCCGTTATGGGTGAAACCTTTAGGAAAACATGATATCCTTCATTAAATTCCAATGGTCTCCTTCGACGATCCGCATAACTCTTCTGTCGACTTTGAGCTGTCAACAATTTCTGTCGTATCATTTCAATCTTTCGCGATGTTTGGTCCACCAAATCTGGTCCAATAATGGTTCTTTCACTCAATTCGGTCCAACACAATGGCGATCTACACCTTCGACCATATAAAGCTTCAAAAGGTGCCATTTAAATACTGGAATGTAGCTATTATTGTATGCAAATTCTGCCAATGGCAAGTGCTTGTCCCAACTACCTGGGAGCTCGATGACGCATGCTCTCAACATGTCTTCGAGAGTCTGAATAGTCCTTTCGGTTTGACCATCTGTCTGAGGATGATAAGTGGTACTATACTTTAACTTTGTACCCATGGCCTCTTGCAGGGACTTCCAAAAGTTTGAAGTGAACCTTGGATCACTATCCGATATGATATTTTCTGGCACTCCATGCATACGAACAATCTCTTTAATGTACAGCTCAGCCAATTTCTCTAATGAGTAGCCCACTCTGATCGGTAGAAAGTGTGCTGACTTGGTTAATCGGTCTATGATCACCCAAATAGCATTGTAAGTGTTCCGAATTTGTGGTGGACCTGTAATAAAGTCCATAGAAATGCTATCCCATTTCCATTTAGGAATATCCAGGTTCTGGAGTAGTCCTGGGGGTTTCTGGTGCTCGATCTTGACTTTCTGACACGTCAAACACTTCAAGACAAAGTCGGTCACATCTCTCTTCATCTTTGGCCACCAATACTGTTGCTTCAAATCATTATACATCTTGGTGATTCCCGGATGCATAGTATACCTGCTCCGATGAGCTTCTTCCAAAATAGTTTTCTTGATTTCATCGTTGTTGGGAACAAAAATTTTCTTCTTGTATCTCAAGATATTCGTATTCCCAATATCATAATCTAAAACATTATCATGTTCTAGTTCTTCTCGAATTCTTTTTAGCTGATCATCTTTCATCTGGGCGTCTCTCAGGTCCTGATAAAATCCATATTCACCAAGGACTGCATTTAAAGTAGCCCTTCTTGGATCTGGGACTACATGGATATCTCTTAATCCATTTAGCCAACTCTGTTCTTCTAAGCTCATTTGAAATAAGTGTATTGACTTCCGACTTAAAGCGTCTGCAACCACGTTAGCCTTGCCAGGATGATACTTCAACTCGAAGTCATAATCCTTCAAGAATTCCATCCATCAACGTTGTCTGTTATTCAACTCCTTCTGATCAACAAGATACTTCAGACTCTTATGGTCACTGAATACTTCGAATTAAGACCCATACAAATAATGCCTCCAAATCTTCAGAGCAAACACCACAGCTACCAATTCCAAGTCATGAGTTGGATAATTCTCCTCATGAGGTCTCAACTGTCTAGAAGCATATGCAACGACTTTGCCTTCTTGCATCAACACGCAACCCAGTCACTTGAAGGAAGCGTCTGTGTACACTATGTATGGACAACAAGGATCAGGAAGGGTAAGCACAGGGGCTATAGTCAACTTCACCTTCAACTCTTGAAAAGCAGCTTCACAATTGTCAGTCCATATATACGGTCAATCTTTCTTGGTCAACTTGGTAAGAGGCATGGCAATTTGAGAGAATCCTTTAATGAATCTCCTGTAATAGCCAGCCAATCCTAAAAAACTTCTTACTTCAGTCACCGACTTTGGGGCTTCCCATTTCAACACGGCATCTACTTTACTAGGATCAACAGCTACCCCTTCAGCTGACACCACGTGGCCAAGGAAATTCACTTCCTTAAGCCAAAACTCACACTTACTCAACTTAGCGTACAACTGGTGATCCCTCAATATACGCAATGCAATATGTAAATGCTCTCGATGCTCCTCCTCATTCTTAGAATAAATGAGAATATTGTCAATCAATAAAGACAATAATGAATCGATCTAAGTATGGCATAAAAATCCGGTTCATATAACCCATGAAGACGGCTGGAGCATTGGTTAACCCGAAAGGCATAACCAAAAACTCATAATGCCCATAGCGAGTCCAGAAAGCAGTCTTTGAGATGTCCTCAGCCCTAACTCTAAGCTGGTGGTAACCCGATCTTAAGTCGATCTTAGAGAACACTGCGGCTCCCTTAAACTGATCTAGTAAATCATCAATTCTAGGTAATGTATATTTATTCTTAATTGTGACCTTATTCAGCTGTCTATAGTCAATGCACAGCCTCATACTTCCATCCTTCTTTTTGACAAACAACACTGGTGAACCCCAAGGAGAGACACTTGGTCGAATGAAGCCTTTCTCGAGCAACTCTTATAGCTGTTTCTTCAATTTTGCCAACTATGATGGTGACATCCGATAAGGGGCCTTAGAAATTGGGGTTGTACCTGGCACCAAATCAATGGAGAACTTGACCTCCCGCTCTAGAGGTAATCCTGATATCTTTTCTGGAAATACCTCAGGATATTCTTTTACTACATTGATATGATCGATCCCAACTTTTCTATCTACATTGATAGAGAAGAAAACTATATAGGCTTGACACCCCTTTCTGATACACTTATCCACTCGAGCTGTTGACAACATCATTGGGACTATAGGGGCTTCTACGGATATGGTATTCATGGCGTAAGTGGCCACCTTCTTCTTACAATGAAGTATGGCATCATTGTCCACTAGCCAATCCATACTGATAATAGCATCTATGCCTTTTAGTGGCAGACACACTAAATCTACTATAGAATCTCAGTTTTCAAACCGAAGGGTAATACCCACACAAGCATGTGCGGTCATCACAACAGCCTCGGAAGGGGTAGAAATTTTCAAGTCATATGGAAGAACAGATATAGGGAAATCATACTTCTTAGCACAATCAAAAGATATGAAAGAATGTGTAGCACCCGAGTCAAACATTGCAATAATGTCGTGACCATGAAGAGAAATAGTACCTCTAATAACATTAGGGGATGCTCCTGCTTCTTCCTGAGTCATGGCATATACTCTGCCAGGAATAGTGGGACGGACACTTTGGTTGGTCTGCTGTTGCTGCTGCCCCTCGGGACAATATCGCATGGTGTGGCCAAACTTATGACACTGAAAACACTTCCAACATTGACCAGTATAAGACTTCCCACATTTTGAGCAAGGACTGTTAATGCTTGGGGCTGATATTGCCATTTCACGACGAGGTTGTTGGCTTACTCCAGCATAGCTCCTCTGATCCTGTTTCCTCTGGAAGTTACTCTGGAAATTACTCGGTCGAGATCCACTCCTTTACCCTTGACTCTTTCTACCAAAGTTCCTTGTACTCCCAGGATGAAATCCAAATGGCTTATTTTCTCCACCCATCGGTCTAAAAGTGGAGAACTTACCCTGATTATCTTGGAGTTTGGAAGCCTCAATTTCACGCTTCATATGTGCAGCTATCCTCAAGTTGGTGCAAGTTTCCTCAAAACTCTTTATATCACGCATTGGCACAAAAGGTTTTAACTCTGGCCTGGCCCTAGTAATCAGTTGACATGATTTCCAGTCCGGGTCATCTTTTTATTGTAAGTAGGTCACATATTTGGATAAGTCGATGAAAGTAGTAATAAAATCATCCTCATGCATGTCATCCTGTCGAAGGGCATAGAATGTTGTCTCCTTCTCATGTCTTAATGCTGGAGGGAAGTAATGATCAAAGAACTTAGTTCTGAACTCCGTCCAAGTTATCCTTGAGTCATCTAAACCACCCGTGCTTTGCCACCATCTTTGAGCACGATCCCTTAACAGAATAATAGCCACTCTGGCCTTTTGATATTCATTACAAACAACAGCTCTAAAGATAGTCTCCAAACTCTCGATCCAAGCTTCAGCCTTTAGTGGATCTAAATCTTCATGAAACTTTTCAGGATTATGATGATGAATATCTTTCCATACCTTATTAATAGCTAATTCTTCAGGATTGGGTTGTGATGATCCCTCACCCCCAATATTCTTCCCAGGGCCTTCATAATTAGTTGAGCCGACTGGATCGTTTTTCTATGATGCTTCTATACTGGGTTCAGGAGTCTCATGATCTTTTGGCTTTGGAATGCTCCCCTCTTCTCTTAACTTCTTTCAAAGATCTCCCTCAAAATGTTGAAATCGTGGATCCATAGCTGTAAGTAACTTATCCAAAAGAGTCTTATTTTCCTGAGACAACTGTGGTTCAGCATTTTTTGGAAGTGGGTTAACATTGGAGACAGTCTTTCTTGTATTTACCATTTTCTTCCCACCTAAGGATGAAACCCTATAATAATTAGGATACAACCTATAGCAATACAAAAACACAAGGAGGTTATGTGTGAAAGAAGATATTGCCACTAAAGCTCTGATACCAAGTTGTGAGATCCTCTCCTTAATAATATTATAATATTAACTTATCTTTAAGAATTACTCATTTCATTTTTTTTAAAGAAAGATTACCATGGTAGAAAAGAGTTCAAATAACTATTTGAAAACTCTACCATGGTAATAAAGGATTTAAGTCTCTATAGTTATCATATCAAGCATTTCCATTTCAAAACCAAAGTCACCCAACTTTATATGATAAACAAAGTACGTAGATGAATTTAGAGTTTACAAAATATGGTCCCTGATAAGTGGCAATATACATTCACTCAACACATAATAAACTACAAGAGGCTATACAGATATATATAGAAATATATCTATGCCTAAGGAGCTCCTCCCGACATTCCAGCAAGAGAATTATCACCTGAAAAATGTTAAATTAACGGGGTGAGACAAAAGCCTCAGTAACCAGCTATCCGACTCATTACACATGCTAACATGTGTTCATGAGGTGCTAAGTAGAACAATTTATATAGCAATTTATAAAAATTCAATATCACGGTTTTATACATAAATTTCTTATTACAATTCACATTGCCTCCCATCAATCCAACCGAACTGCCTTATTTCTACACGATTAGACCCATGGGCTAAGTTACTAACCATATGACTGGCCACTCAAAAACCTCACCGGTCACGTGATGAGGATCGGCCAAACCCTCAGAGCACGTGCCCCGGACCATGGGTCTTTCCCCTCATTGAAACTGGTGGGGTGTCGCAGCCCCTAATTGAAACTGGTGGGACAATAAACAGCCAACCATCGTGCACCAATGGAGGCTATATCACGTGGTAAAATAATATACTCCATCTTATCCCAAACCCATTATCACAATAATTTATCAATAATTATTTCAATAGGACTTTCCCGAATATATACATATTTTTCTCATTTCAAATCATAAAATTCCACAAAGCTAGTTTATATCAAAATACTTTACAATATAATGAAAACTTTCTCAATCATAACAAACCTTTACTTATTGGAGTAAATATCAAAATACTCACAAACAGCACATCCACACAAATAATAAGTGGAAAGTGGTTACCTTTCGCCAAAGGAAAATTATAATCACAAGCACCTAATCCAAGAGCTCAAATATACGTCAAAAATCAATCTACAATAATCAATTTATAAAATGGCTAAATTATAAATCATCATCCTAAAAAAAATCTAAACCAATTAAAACCTCAAGAATACCTCTAATAATCCAAATAAATTATTTAACCTAAATTTAATCGGTTAAGAAGCCTAATACAGAATTATTCATAGATTAGTTATATAAAGATTTCATTATAAAATTATATGCTAACTAAGTAACAAAAGTAACTTGAGTAAAATTAACTATTAATTATCATTTACATTCTTATAGCCTTATAGTAACAAAACTCAAATTCATCCAAAATCATAATCTTAAAATTTTCTCTAATCATCATAAAATTATTATCATAAGAAAGAGAAAATTATTTAGAACATTTCCATAAAAACAATTCTGAGATGAGAAGTAATATTGAGTACCTTATTGATCTCCAAAGATATGAAAATACTCCTACTAGTGCTTCACTCTACACCTTTCTTCACACTTGAGGTGTGTGAAGTGAGGACGGGGGAGAGGGGCTATTTATAGTACTCCCCCCTCATGAAAACTACGGGTGCCTTCCCCGGTTTTCATTTTGAGATTGTGGGCAACGCCCACAATCTATTATTACATGGTAAGAGGCACTAACCAAAATGTAACCCCCTGCCTTTAAACACGTAATTATAATTCGATATTATTTAATTAAATTGGTTTAGAGATCGTCGAATAGTTCAAAACTCATTTAAAACTCCCTTTTATAGTAGGTACTTTACAAAATTTTCAAAACTTCTTTCCTATTCCGGTCTCAAGTTCAATTATCGAATATAATGACCTGTGCAGTTAATTTACATTCATTCATATCAGAATATCTAATAGCAATCCCGGCAACCCCCGGGTTCCATTCATTCACTAGAAGGTTTATAATTTCCATATAGGGGATTACACAACTATATTCAACTACCAATCACAACCCAAACATAATTTACAGATTCCCTGTCCAACAGGTTTAACCAACACATCCAAAAATAAATGTCCCTCTAAGGTTCTAGCCGCTCCGGGTCGTACGCTTCTCCTTAGAGCCACTTGCCCTGTCTGAAAGGTTAGTTAAAGGAAAGAATGAGATTCAAAAGAATCCCAGTAGTAACAAAACATTTATACCACACATAAGCACACAACATGTAAGCAAATCATCATACAGCAGCAGCAGCACAAATCACATTCCACCCTCATCCCCTTTCTCCGCTGGGAAGGCACACTGTCCTAACCCAAACCGTTGTTAGCTACTCAGGGACTATTGGCGTGGCAGTGTATACACATAGCCTTATAGCTCATATAGCTATCCGGTTTTCACAAATGGCCCGTCGGCCTTCACAAATAGCCTTTCGGCCCACATAATCACATATATCACACCTCATCCCCATCCCCTTTCTCCGCCGGGAAGGCACACAACCCTTGCCTGATCTGTTGTTAGCTACTCAGGGAATATTGGTATGACAGTGTTTACACATATTCACAATGTCACAGCATACGAGTTTATCACAAATCAATGATAATACACACATACAATGCATCACATATGGTACGAAAGAAAAGTTACTACCTCGTTCCTTCCTGACGTCCTTTGGCACAGTTGGCTCATGAGGACGGCAAATGTCGCATCCTATAAACCAAATTAGAGACAATAAATCAATCTCTTTTCCAAGTTCTTAATAGTACTTAAGTTGGTTATCATTTAGAATCTTTAGGTGTCTATTAAAGGCCTACACATATACCCAAAGGGTTGGGAAAAGCTATACCAAAAACCACCTTTAAAAAAATGCAAAACACTGATTTTCGGGGGTTGGCCGCGGCCCAGAAAATCCAGTTTCTTGACTGAACTTCCAACAATCATAACTAATTCAGGAAAAATCAAAATAAGGTGATTCCAAAGCTAAATGAAAGATATTTAAGTCCTATTTCTAGGAAAAATATTGGCCATTACTAGAAATCACCACAAAAGTCCAGATTTACCAAAAACCTAACGTTGTGCCAAAACAGAGTCCAGTTTGGATGCTAAACTTTGGTCAGTTCAAACTCCCAGCTCAAAAATCGCAATGACACAAAATTTATGTCCATTTTGAAGCTTGAGATGTGAAATATAAGACTGAAAAGTTTCATAATTTGCGAACATCATTTGCTCAGTCAAAACGTCCACGCCATCTGACTGTCCAGAACAGACTTGCCAAAACAGGGTCCAGTTTGGATGCCAAACTTTGGTCAGTTCAAACTCCCAGCTCACAAAGCGAAATGACACAAAATTTATGTTCATTTTGAAGCTTGAGATGTGAACTTTAAGACTGGAAAGTTTCATAATTTTCCAACATCATTTGCCCAGTCAAAACGTCCACGCCATCTGACTGTCCAGAACAGACTTATATTGGACAAATTTTCCAGATTTTCACATTTGATCTCAAATGATTCCCATTCCAACCCAAAACCATTCTCTCACAATTTTGCTCAAGAAAACCATTGAAATCATCAAAATGACCAAATTCAACTCCCATTGACATATTACACAACAACCACAACATGTCTCACAATGTCACAACACAATTCACACATTGTCACACTTTCCAATCCAAGTTCCCAAATCAATTCCAATGGCCAAAATGTTCAACAAAAGACCAAATTCTACACAGCACATAAGCCAATTCATTCCATTCGAAAATTGCACAAAATCAAGGCAAATTCATAAATTCCCAATACTCAACCAATGATTACAACAACTATACCAAAATGCTTCTAATTCTTACCTCTTCTTCTTCCTAAAGCCAATTCTTCAATTCTCCAACTTCCAAATTTCCACAAGTTCTCAAACTTCACCAACCAAAATTCTGAAACCATAGGAATATAGCCCACAACCTCATGAACAACATTAATGAAAGACACTTGAGCATATGAAGGCATTAACTTACCAAAAACTCAAGCTTTTCTCTTGCTCTTTCCTTAGCTTGTTCAGCGAAAAATGGAGGAGGATGAGAGAGAAAAATGAGATATTGGTGATGATGATTCATTTCCTCACATATACATAAACCGACTAGGAAGAGAAAAGAAAGAGAAAATGGTTTGAAAATTTGACTTTAATCTAAGGGTCCTTATTTTGACACTTGGCACCATCTTGTCTTCCCTACTATGATTTCACATGCATTTGCATGCACAAGATTCCACCTCTTGGTCTTTCAATCTTAGCCATTAATCTTGATTACTAAGAAGTGTTCTTAATGGTATCTAACCAGTCGGTCGGTAAATTTACCGTTTTGCCCCTGATTATCACAATGCACGATATATACTTCAAAAGTGCTCAATTAATATTAATTACATTACTTTAAAGTTGCTAATCCTTGATTACAATTTGAGATCTTGCTACACCGGGGCTTCGCAATCCATTTATTTCAGGCTTATTCTCTAGCCTCAAGTATCAGAATTCGGGGTATTACATTTCTCCCCCCGTTCAATAAATTTCGTCCTCGAAATTTGTCAGACTACTTAATCCACAAACTACAGATTCTTCTTCACGACAGCTTCCGTTTCACAATCATTTCTTATTGGGACGGTCTCCTCTAGACCACCCATACACAAACGGTACTCCACAGATCCGATTCTCGCAAGAATCTCAAACAATGGATGCAACTCAGTTGCCAAAAACTGCAATCGGCCCATTTCAAGATTGTCGCATAAACACAATCACCATACATTTTCCAACAAATGCAATCACCTACACATACGATTGCCACAAAACTCTATGATCACATAACCACAATCGTCGCAAACCCCCCAACTCATGAGTGGTTAGCGCATCGTAATGTCTGGAGGCTCTAATTCATGAGTCATATCATAAGATTTCGGCAGTTAGGTGGTATAGGCCACCACTCTGCCCAACTCAATCTAGGGATTCCATCCTGGAATAACCCAACAACATCACAAACTCATTTCACAAACGACAACCTCAGCTGTATACACAAGCACTTTAGCCTTCGATGTATCTACTTTCACAGCATTACCCTCACCCGTGCACCCACCAGTAACTCCGTTAGTGGTAACCGGGACTATTGGGTTTCCACAACAATATCACCTTGCCGTATCAAATTTCACAGTGTTACCCTCACCTAACAGGGAATTTTGGGTATCACACAACATCCGCAACAGATTTGACACTGATGTGTGACCAATGTCACAGATTCACAATCACACAGCTTACTGTTTGCAAGAATACCTTGGCTTTCGCCACTTGCACAAATACAAATTACCTTCACAATAATACACGTCGCAGATTCTAATTTTACGCACCGCCTTTCGGCCTGGGGTCAACACCAGTGCAACCAGCCTGGTGGCTAGCCATGCTGGCCATGCCGGGATAAGTGCCCTCATGAGTGAGCATTCCCGATCATGTAGTCCAATTAGCCATCAGCTGAATTAGCTCTTCTTTGCTACACAATCATACCCCCAGTCCCAACTTGTACACATATAGTCAATCCCCCGTAAACTACCACCCAAGTGGAACAGTCCTCCGCCATGGGAAACCCCATGCGGCCGCAGGTGAAACTTCACCAACCAAAATTCTGAAACCATAGGAATATAGCCCACAACCTCATGAACAACATTAATGAAAGACACTTGAGCATATGAAGGCATTAACTTACCAAAAACTCAAGCTTTTCTCTTGCTCTTTCCTTAGCTTGTTCAGCGAAAAATGGAGGAGGATGAGAGAGAAAAATGAGATATTGGTGATGATGATTCATTTCCTCACATATACATAAACCGACTAGGAAGAGAAAAGAAAGAGAAAATGGTTTGAAAATTTGACTTTAATCTAAGGGTCCTTATTTTGACACTTGGCACCATCTTGTCTTCCCTACTATGATTTCACATGCATTTGCATGCACAAGATTCCACCTCTTGGTCTTTCAATCTTAGCCATTAATCTTGATTACTAAGAAGTGTTCTCAATGGTATCTAACCGGTCGGTCGGTAAATTTACCGTTTTGCCCCTGATTATCATAATGCACGATATATACTTCAAAAGTGCTCAATTAATATTAATTACATTACTTTGAAGTTGTTAATCCTTGATTACAACGGGCGCCCACACTTTTCTTTCTTTTAAAATATATATATATTTATATTATTTTATTGTTTATAATATTTATTTATTTATTATTATTTTTAAATGTATATATGTATATAATTATTAATTTTTTTTAATATATATTTTTATTATTATTTTAAAATATATTTTAACTAAATTCCTCTTTTCTTTTTACCCAAAAATTACTATTAATTTCATAATTATCTCTAAATTATAATTATATTCTAAAAATAAAAATCAGGATATTACACATAACCTTTGGGAGGATCCTTTTTTATATAAATAATAACCAGATTAAATTATCAAGCGATGTGTTGTTGAAAAAGAATAGCCAGCGTCTTAAATCACTGCACTCATCCCCATATAGTAGTCATTTTAGAGCAAATAGAACAGCTACTAAATTTTTTCAATCTGTGTTTTATTGGTCTACACTTTTCAAGGATAACCATAAAATTGTGACAACCTGTGACAAATGTCAAAGATCAGAAAATATCTCATGGAGACATGAAGCCCCTTTAACTAACATATTAGAAGTTGAGCTTTTTTATGTATGGGGATCGATTTTATGAGGACTTTTCCATCCTCATTTAGCAATCAGTTTATTTTAATAGCTGTTGATTATGTCTCCAAGTGGGTTAAAGTAGCTGTTTTTCCTACAAATAATTCTTGAGTGGTTGTGAAGTTTTTTAGGAAAATATTTTTATAAGACTTGGAGTGCCTGGAACTATTATCAGTGATAGAAGAAGGCATTTTTGCAATCAACATCTTTAATCAGTGTTAGCTAAATATGGAGTAACTCATAAAGTTACAACTCCATATTATCCACAAAGTAACGGGCAAGTGAAAATCTCAAACAAAGAATTGAAATAGATCTTAGATAAGATAATGAATTCCAATTGGAAGGACTGGACAAGGAAATTAGATGGTGCACTTTGAGCTTATAGAATTGCCTTCAAGACACCAATTGGTACATCCCCATATCAATTGATCTATGAAAAAGTATGTCATCTTTTAGTAGAAATGGAGCACAAAGCATATTAGGCAATAAAAGCCTTAAATTTAGACTTAAAGGCTGCTGGTGAAAAGAGACTTCTCCAACTCAATGAGCTTGAAGAATTCGGACAATAAGTTTATGAGAATGCCAAGTTATACAAGAAGAAGATAAAAATGTGGCATGACAAAAGAATTTTGAGGAGAAAGTTCACATAAAGACAAAAAGTGCTTTTATATAGTTCAAGGTTAAAGCTATTTTTAGGAAAATTGGGATCAAAGTGGTTAGGACCTTATACTGGGATTTAAGTATGGCCATATGGAACTGTGGAGATTCAAGATGTTGATTGAAAATTCAAAGTGAATGAGCAAAGGCTGAAAGAGTATAATGATGGTACACCGAACATTTTGAAAACTATCATCACGTTTGAGAAACCAATAGGTAAGCCCTCCTTGTAGCGCAAAAAATATATAATAAAAAAAAAAGGTCAATTGGTTTGGTTTTATCTAGCTAAAGACGTTTAAGAGGGGCGATTATTTGGGAGGCAACCAAAAACTTCTTTTCTTTACTCATTAATTTTTCTTTCCTACTCACTGAAGCACACTGCATTGAGTTAAAATTTTTAATTTTCATTATTTTTATTTTAAGTTAATATGAAGGAATCTCTTGCAAAGCTTAAAAAAAGGTTTCTCACTCTTCCTAAAGATGTGATCAAAAAGATCTATAGCTGTCGACTTAAAAGAAATGAAGATATTTAAGCATTTGAGCCTTCCTAAGGATACATGTTGGATCATTGAAGCTAAAGTACGTTTGACAGATGAGATTCATGAGTCATTTATTAAACCTATGCCAAGAATGAGAAGAAGTTCTTGTTCCAAAAAAAGAAAAGCTAAAAGAATGAAGGTCTGCCATGAATGTGCAATATAGACATGTGATAAGCGCTGTAAGAGAAAATGAATGGTTTATATAAATCAAGAAGATCAAATTCAATTTATAGAGGATGGACTGAGTAAGGAGTCATTGGATAATATAATTCAAACTCTTGAAATGCATCCTGGTGGTGATGTTCATGGTATTCTTCTTGATTTAATGAACTTATTTAACAAAGAAAAAGAGCGCTACTATCTTAGGAATCCAATATTAAAAAACCCTGTTTGTCAGTTTAGAAGAAAACTAGATGGGAAGCAAATTCTCGATTCATGGAAAGCGTTTAAGTTGTTACTGGACGTAAAACCAGAGGAAGATGTGAGCCACAATCACAACTACTATTCATAATCATGCTTTTGTCTAATCTGTCTTATCTTTTCAGTTACTTTTTACTATCTTTATTAATTTTGTTTAATTTCTTCACGCAACATTACGCCAGTTATTCTTGTCAAAAAAATTTTCAAACTTCTTTGAAAATTGCGTGATTTGTATGAACTTATTGTCACTGTTTTAGTAGTATAAAAATGCATTCTTCCACTTGTACACACAAAAAGTCTTAGAGTAAAGAAGAGAAAATGGTATCACACTAAAATATAGATTTAAATCTATCTGAATTTTTTGGGAAAGGATTGAGAGTTTTTAATTGCAGCAAAAGAACTTGGAAATGTATTAACGGCTAGAAGGATCAACTTTATATACGGGGAAGGCATCCAAAACCTAAGGGGAACTATGATCATTTATGTAACCATTAATGGAAGTAAAGGTTTGAGTGTAAGTGTGAAGGAGTTGGATGGTCACATCTTTTTCTTAGGATAAGAGTTATAGGTCTCAAGCTTGCCTGAACGTATGGGATGTATGTTCTACCATGCTAAAGATTTTATCGCTCTACTCAGTGGTTTGGAAACATTGGATGGATTTCTACCGTTGGATATTGGGCTAAGCTAAACTTTCACAAAACATCATTAGAATTGTTAAATGTTAATAGTTTTTATGATTATTTGTTGTCTATTTTTAATCATGCTATGAAAATGGGATTTATACCCTAATTGACTCGCCATATTATAATTTCTGCACCAATTGCTGATCAACTGATTGATTAACTGCAAATCTATAAACCCAAACTAGATTTATTAGTCAAGCAAATCGGTGGAAAATATTCAGACAGTGGTTAAAAGTAGAATCCAGATACCACTATTCGGTTGTAACTTTTCTTAATCTTTTGGTTTTACTCTTAGCATTTTTTTTACTTTATTGTGTATTTAATTTTTTTAAAAAAAATTCTTTAAACTCTAGAAAACATTGAGGACAATGTCTAATTTGAGTAAGGGGAGGAGAAATAATAATAATAATAATAATAAAAATAAAAAATTAGTTAGTTAGTAAAACCATTTGATTTATATGGTGTATAAAAATGCCAGAGTAAAGAGTTATTCTTAATTCTTGAGACGCATTTCATTAATTGCATGTTTTTGTTTCATTTTATGGAAAAAAAATCCAGTTTAGGTGCTTTTTAATAATTTTAAGAAGTATATAAGTTTTAAGTATGGATCAATTGAATTTAGAGATTTCAAAGCATGATAAAACAACTGATTGTTGGAATTGGTGATGAATTTTGAGTTTGAAAGACCTTGACTTACTTTGATAATGATTATTTTTTCTTGTGTGATTCCACCTATTAAGTTGTTACTCTAAAACTTGCTTTAAATATGGTTGAGATTACATTTCACATGCGCATTCAAAAATGATAAAGACATTCATTTTCTTTCTTTAGTCAGAGCTAAATAGCCAACCTTGTAATTATATTATTAATAAGCCCCTTTGAGTCTAATTGATTGTTTCTTTATTCTCAACCCATTAACATATGTTTTAATGATATATCACGTGCTTTTACATAATTCAGAAGATTAGCAGAGCATTTGAAATTTTTGTGAAATTGGCTTTTAACAAGTGTGAGTGTATATATTATCAACTTTAGAGTTTCAGAAAAAAGAAAGAAAAAGAAAAGATATTGAGTATTTGAATTAAAATTGTGGGTTGTTGTGATGAAATAGATTTTTTCATAAGTTGACCCATTTTTTAATTGCTTTATTAATTTATTAAATGTAGCCCTTTATATCACGTTTTACATTCATTTTACCTTAACCCCATTACAAACCTCATTAAGTCCTTTTAATCTGATTATGTATGTGAATTAGATAGTGGTGATTGAGATTTTTAACAAGCTTATGGTAGTGCAATTTTTTTTTATTGAATTTGAGCGAAACACTTACCCTTAAGTACTTGAGAGATTGAAAGAATAAGTCACAATTACGAACTCAGTTCATTATTTTGAAATAAAGTTACCAGTTTATATTTTTGTTGATTCAAAAATGTTATGATCTTTTTATTCTTTAACTGTGTTTTTTATTATGACTTAACACTTCTGATTTTATTGGAAGTATAATAAGAACTTATTAGTCACTCCTTGTTGTCCTAGGGCGTCCAAGAGCTAAGTATGGGGAAATTTGATAAGTAAAATATTTTCATATTTATTTTTTCTTATATAATGATTTTGTGGATGATATTTAAGCTTAATTTAATAAATGAGGGTGTAATTGATAAATAAATAAGATTTTTCCATAAAATAAAAGTTATCAAAAAATAATAAATTTTAACCTTGTTTCAGTTTTCAGGCTATACCTGGAGCTGTAGATGTCAAATTGGGATGTTCTTTATATGGATAAAAAGCTAAGAAAAATCCCTACAACTTTTATGTTAACACCAAAACCTAGTTCTGTCTTCAAGAGTTTCGAATTTTGCTTGGAAGTTGAGAATGTGGATTTGTCCAAGTCTGACCTTTGTTCACTAATTTGACCATAACTTGAGCTGCAAATGTTGAAATGAGGAGCTCTCACATGAGTTTTCAAGATAAGATCTAGATCTAAAACTTTCATGAAGACAGAAACATGAAAAATTCACCATTTTAACTATCAAAATTTGGCTTCAATCAAGAAGCATGATTGACATAAGGTCAACATTGTTGACTTAAAGTCAAAATTCATTCCTAGAAAGTGAAAATTTTTGTGCCCCATTTATCTATAAATGGAGGAGTGGAAGATACAAGGAGACAAGCCATCTTAGAGTTTAATTTCATACATTGTATTATTTCTTACATGCCTTCTTCATATATAGTAGGTTGCCACCTATATGGAAGGTTTTACCTCATATCTTTAAGGCATTAAAGAAAATAAAATGGTTAATTTTGAAGAAAGTGATTATGCTTATGGTGAAATCGCCTATGAGGCAGTGAGTTTGTCATATGATTTTGTATGACCGAATGATGAGAAAAAATTATGAAATTTTATAAGATGAAAGTAGACATCCTAAGCTTTAATTTGATAGGTCATATTACTCAATTAGAGCTATATATAAAACGATATGAATTTTTGAAGTCAACATAGAAAAACTGTAAAGTTTCTAGAATAGCATGCAAAGATTAAAATTTTGGGGATTGTGTGCTTCCATCTAGCAAAAGGCTATATTTTTTTCTTGAAACTAGACTCAATAAGGGTTCTATAGGCTTTGAAATCACTTCAATTCAATTTTTCTAGAATTAGTTATGAATTTTTAAAGTTTAGGCAGAAATCTGCTAGAATTTTGTAAAAATATGAAAATTGGGAAATTAAATTAATAATTAAATGTCATATGATATTATAATATAAACATCATCTTCCTCCTATCTTCAGCCCAAATTGACGTACACAGCTGAATATAGAGAGAGGTTGTGTGAAATTTTAGAGAGAGGAAAAGGGAGGAAAAAGCTTACAAAGGTAAGTAATTTCTTTGGTAAATCGGTTTCTAATGCGTATAACTCCGTTCCTAAGCTTCCTTTTCATATGATTTAAGGTTTGGAGGCTCAAATTTTGATGTTGAGCACCTAGGGCTCAGCCAGCTTGAGAGAAAGTTAGAGGGAGCTTGAGGTAACTTCCAAACTCTTATATATTGACTATTCTAGCTGTTGTGAACAATTTAATCGGTAACATTTCATCGGATTGTCTTTGTGTGAAGAAATGGAAAATAGTTTGTGGGGGCTGTTATACTGTCCAAATTGGTACTACATAGTAGTTGTAACCTAACGGAATAGTCAATAAAGTGATTGGGAGTAGAAAGGAACGCGTTTACGTAGCCAAAACTGAAAAACCCCAATTTTTCCTGTGCAACTGAGAATTTTGGCCAAGGATAGTTTGGAGGGGTTAGAGTTGGATTTTCAATGATTTGATGGTTCCATTGAGTTCAGAAGGGAAAATTAAGTAGGGTTACAGTTGGTCACCTTTTCGGAAAAGGCCGAGAAAGCATAATTATGAAAACGCCCCTGAAACCCTTAAAGCGGGGCTGTCAAGGATATTTTCATAATTTGGCAGTGAATTTGGTAATTCTGAATCCGGAAATGGATTCCTTGGGCGAAAATTTTTTAGGATAGCCTAGATTAGAATTTTGGGAAAAGTATAGCCGGACCGGTTATGGCGAGGCCTGGCTGGGTCCCCGAGGGCATTTTGGTAAATTTTCAATATAGACTCATATAACCCCCAGAAACACTATGGAAGTGTCTAAATGGTATATTTGGAAATGTAGGATCGAATATAGAGCCTGAGCTGTTGGCACGCTTTACGAGGCACAAATTTCGAGGCGGGAAAGGGTTAAGGTAGGAGACTTACCTTACTTGCATGTATTTGATATTTTTGCTTATGTAGTGATTTATGTGATTGCTTTACTTAATTGTGTAGAGCATATTTGAATAAATGAAGTTTTATTTCTGTTTTTGTTGTGGCCATAGTTTTGTTACATGAAACATTGAGCATACAGAATGTCATTATGAGGCATACATCTAGTTAAAGCTAACGTGTCATACACATAGCATCTATCATGCATGCATTAAGGTATCTGTTTCCTACTGAGATTCTATTAAATCTCACCCTCCCCTACTAACAAATTAGGCAAGTGAAAACAAGTGGGGTACTAAAAGCAGAGAAGAAAACTACACAGGAGGAATGCAATGGCAAAACGAAGAAGGAAAGATGTCTCTATTTCACTAGGACAGGTTTAAACTTCATAGTAGCCCTATGTGGCTACATAAATTGTAAGTATTATGGACGAACCTTTATGGAAAATTTTTGTAATTAAGCACTTTTCATCAATATATTTATGCTATTCCTGTGTTGCCCACCGAATCGCATATCATTTTCCGTGAATACTCTGATAAAGCTGAAAATGAGATAAGGGTGTAACATTTTACCTCCTATATGAAAGACTAGATTTTTTCATTTTCATGCATCTTGTAATTGTATTTTTATATTTTTAGAATTTAATAATTAAGTTTATATAATACTTATGAAGTTTTCAATTTATTTTGGTTTTGTTTTTAATTTCATCATTAGCTAAATTTTTATTTTTTTAGGGTGATGATGTAACTTACTAATGACGGATTGAATTTTAACTTATTAAATATAGTTTTAATTTTTTCTTCATGATTAAGTTTTGATTATTGTTCTTAATGCTTTCTTCAATTGATTGGCTATCTTTTGAATGATTTCAAAATGTATGTTAAGACCAAAAAGAGATATATGTGTGTAGATCCTATCATTAAAACCATTACTTGCATATGAAATAGGAATATATTAATATGAGTTGTGTAGTTTTAATGAGTTTTATAAATCCCAATGCATGATTAATTATCTTAATTCATATGGGGATATATTAGATTAGCAATTAATTATAGAATTGTTTGACCTTGGAAGAGAGTAGTAATTAAATTAGGGAAACTCGGCTATCAATTATATGGAATAAATTGGACTAGAATAGATAGATGATTCAATCTGAATTTCCTAAGTAAATATGATCCCTAGAACTTTTTCTCATAGTTATTTTCATTTCAATTGCATTCATATTTAATCATTTTTATTTTTTAGTCTCAAGGACCAACTAATCGATCAACTAAATAGAATTAATATTATCAATTTTGGTACTTAGTAATCAATTCTCGTAGGAATGATACTCTACTCGCGTCTATATTACTTGTTTACGACAGTATACACTTGTACTTCTTAATAAACCATTTATAGTTATAATAGTGAGATTCGGGGGAATCTCAATAGCAAACATACCACTTAGCATACAAGATAAATGCTTAATGCATGACATGCTTGCCTTACGTGAATTTATGCTAACACAATGACATATCTGCATGCTTAATGTATTATACATCATACTCATGCCATAGCATATATAGAAACAAACCTTCAATTTGTCATATATGCATCACTTAATCAAGCAAATCAATTACTCATATCAATACATAAGCATAAATATCAAGAACATGTAAGTAGGGTAAGTCCACTACCTTTTTTCTTCGAGTGCTATTTTTGGTACCTTTTCTTCCAATCACTAAAGTTACTTCCATTGTCTCTTCTTTATCATCTTATGGCCCTAGAAAAGTGGCCATATTATTAGAGCCATGACAATTAAATGTCCAATAGGCTACTTTAGTCTTTAAAACATGTCCCTTATCTTTGGACCTATACTTATCCCAATTTTTATAACTCAAGACATTTTGGTTAGTTAACTTTAAAGTTAACACATTAGGTCTAATGGGTATTTAGTGGGCTTACATTAATTCCAAGTGTTTAACTTAACCCTTAGAGGTCAACTTAATTACCAAATGTCATAACCTTTTTATTTTCGCACAATTTTCAAATTTTGGCAGAATTTTCAAAAACTTTGAACATTCATATCTTTTTCTACAAATATCCAAATTAGATTGCTTCTATTGTTTTCTTTGTCATTGGTTTCAACTGTACTCCCATTGTTTTCTTTTTCTACAAATATCCAAGATACTAACCTTGTCACTTAAATCATAATCATCCAGGTCTCTGAAATCTGAATGAGTGGGTTTCTCCATTGTGGCTTTGATTTCTTGACACTCTCGTCTCCTCCGGCGTCCATTCTCTCACTCCTAGACTCTCAAGTATATGAATTTATAACATTGGAAAATAAAATTGATTGTGGTAGTAATCTGAATTCTGAATTGCTTGGTAGATTTTTTTTTCCAATAGTACTACTAATCTTGATTTAAACTGTGTGTGATTATTGCAATGTGCTAGACTTTTTGATTAATTTGTTGTTATGAAAATATGGCTACAATTACAAATGTGAATGATGAGGATAAAGATAATAAAAGAAAGAATGTTGGCGGTACTACAACTTCTGTAATGGATGTTGACGATGTCAATGTGACTACACAATCTGAACAACATGCTAAACATGACTCTTCTTGTTTACAAACACAAAATAAAGATGCTTATGCTCCAAGTAAAAAAGTGAGGTGTACCACATCTGATGTTTGGAGATATTTTACCAAAATTGGCATAGTTGATGGCAAAGAACAAGCTAAATGTAATGGCTGTGGGAAACCTTATGTTGTAGGAAGCAAGGATTGTAGGACTTCATACCTTCGGCGTCATGTTGAACATTGCAAGTCACTTCCAAAATATAAGGATGTTGGTGCCATGATGATAAACCAAGTAGGGATTGTAAGATCTAGAAAGATTGACCTGAATAGGGTACGAGAAATCATTGCATATTGTATCATTAAACATAATCTTCCATATTCTTTTGTGGAGTATGATGGAATTAGGGAGTGGCCTGCATATTTAAATCTTGATTATAGGAACATTACTAAAAAAAACTATTGTGGTTGATGTCTGGAATTTTTATCTTCATCAAAAGGATAACCTGAAGAAAAAACTTTTAATTAGTCCAAGTAGGATATGCTTGACTTTTGATTGTTAGACAGCAATAACTGCTGAAGGCTATCTTTGCTTGACTCCTCACTTTGTTGACGAGCAGTGGAATCTTAATAGCAAAATACTTTCATTTTCTAAGATTGAGCTTCCTCACACTGGATCTGAAATGGCAAAAAGGGCACATGAGATATTGGCTGAATGGGGGATTGAAAAGAAAGTATTCTCGATCACTCTGGATAATGCTTCGGAAAATTTTCAGATGCAAAGAATTTTGAAGGAGAATTTGAACTTGAGTAATAGCTTGATATGCAATGGGGAGTTCTTCCACGTTCGATGTTCTGCCCACATCTTGAATCTCATATTTAAGGATGGCTTGAGAGTAGCATAAGGTTCTTTGAACAAGATTAGGGCCAGCATTCAATATGTAAGGAAATCAAAGGCAAGAATGATAGAATTCAGGAAAAGGGTTGAACAAGTTGGGGGTATTGACACTTTAATGGGTTTACGATATGATGTCCCGACTAGATGAAATTCCACACATGCAATGCTTGAGTTTGCACTTAAATATCGTCGAGCTTTTGCTAGCTTAGCTTTGAATGACTCAAATTACAGACATTGTCTAACAAGTAAAGAGTGGGCTAGAGCAGAGACTATGTGCACATTCTTGAAGCCTTTTGTAGTGATAACAAACTTGATTTCTAGATCATCATATCCCGACTAAATGAAATTCCACACATGCAATGCTTGAGTCTACACTTAAGTATTGTCGAGCTTTTTGCTAGCTTAGCTTTGAATGACTCAAATTACAGCTATTGTCCAACAACTGAAGAGTGGGCTAGAGCAGAGACTATGTGCACATTCTTGAAGCCTTTTGCAGTGATAACAAACTTGATTTCTGGATCATCATATCCCGACTAAATGAAATTCCACACATGCAATGCTTGAGTCTACACTTAAGTATCGTCGAGCTTTTTGCTAGCTTAGCTTTGAATGACTCAAATTACAGCTATTGTCCAACAACTGAAGAGTGGGCTAGAGCAGAGACTATGTGCACATTCTTGAAGCCTTTTGCAGTGATAACAAACTTGATTTTTGGATCATCATATCCTACTTCTAACATGTATTTCACACAGATTTCGAAGATTGAGTTGCTGTTGAAAGGACATTTGCATAATAATGATTCTGTGATCTAGGAAACGGCTCAGACTATGCTTAACAAGTTTGACAAATATTAGAGTGAGTAGTGAGAGGACTATAGTGTCATCCTTGCTCTAGCAATTATCCTTGATCCTCGGATGAGGCTTGATGTCATTAAGTTCACTTTTGGAAAAGTGCACCTAATCAACTCTCAAGAAAAGATTGAAAACATAAGGAGCAAGTTGTATTATGTTTTCAATGAGTATAAAAATGGAATATCATCTTCATCTTCAGCCCCAACTGCTGAAGTTGCTTTAAGCTCTAATGCAAACAATGTGTTCTTCACACAACCAGTTGTTGCCCCTAACTCCAATCAAGTAGATGATTATGATCTATTTGATGTAAGTTTGAACTTCTTTACTAGTTAAATGTTTATATTTAGTGTTATTTTGATTGCCACTTTACTATGTTAATCCTTTATTAATTATACGGGTGCAAGATTTTTTTTCATTCAAGAGTCAAGATGAGTCAACAATCGAAAAGTCTGAATTGGACTACTATTTGAAAGAAGAGACACTTGATAATAGATTGGCTATAAAATTTAATGTCTTGGATTATTGGAAAGCTAACTCTTCTAGATTTCCTTGCCTTTCAAAGATAGCATGTGATATTCTTAGCATTCCAATTACCACTGTTGCCAGTGAATCAGCCTTTAGCATTGGATCTCGCGTTCTCACAAAGTCTCGATATTGTCTTCTTTTAGATAATGTTGAAGCTCTTATTTGCACTCAAAATTGGCTTCTTGATTTTCCAGAGGATGGTAACATCTAATTCTTTAATTTTTGTTGTTTATGGTAACATCGAAATTATCTTACTGACTTATTAGCACTCTTTGTTGTTTGTCATTATGTATGGCAGAGGATTCTGAGACAGAGAAAAGGGAAACTGCTCCAATTCCTGTTTTTGCAGCTTCAGATAATACTTCAAATATCATTATTGATTATTGAGGAAGATTATAAGTTTATTGTTATATCCATCATTACCTTTTATCTATTTATGTTTGTCGTGTGTTGTGATGTGGACTTGTGGTTATTTTTTTTTTCACAACACTCTTTGCATCTTGATTATTCCATGTTGGCATCTTATGAATTTGATTCTTCTAGTAGGAAGGATATTTTGGTTGGATGCACTAAGAACGGCAAGCATTACCTTTTCTTTGCAATGTCTATTGGCACTAATTGGCAATTGCATCTTGTTTATAGCTAATTTAATACATGTATATCAAAATTTGCTAAATTAATTAGTTCTAATAAGGAATTCTCTTTATTTAAAAATTATAGTCATTTAATATTAGGATGCAATTCAATAGCTAGAGCCTAGAAGACATATAATTCTTGGTACCATAAAATATTAAGGGTTCCTTGATTTAGGGAGACTTATTATTTTTTTTAGCATTTCATGTGTTTCATACTTTCATTTTGGAAGAAGTATGATGGTTTTGGACTTTTAAAATCAATTTAATAGCCTGATCATTTTGGACTTTTGTACATGGAGTAATTGTTGCAGGGAGATTAGGAAAATAAATCAATTCAATAGCCTGATTGTTTTGGACTTTTGGGCTTTGAGTGTAGGGCTTTGTAAAAAAAAAAATCAATCGGCTCTAGGGCAATGGGTTGAGAGTGTAGGCCTTTCAGCTTTGTAAAAAAAAATGTAAACGAGCTAGCAAGCTAGCCCGCTACCCCGATTAAACGGGCTCCTATAAGGTCGGGCTAATTAGGCTCGTAACTCAACTCGGGCCCAACCTGTCGGGCTCGGGCAAGCCCGAATTCCCAATACTACTCTTAGGTGACGCCTTTCACATGTCAGGGGAAGGGAGGACTGATGAATTCCCCTAACTCTCAGGTTCGTTGTTCGAGAAAGTCAAGTACCCGACCAGACCGAGGACCAATGGATTCTCTTGACTCATAGGCTAAGTAGCGCCTTCTTAGAGTGCCACCTCAAAAGCAAAAAACAAGTGTCATCATAAAGGACACTTGTCACCTTCTTGGCAAACCAACACAAAAGGCAATTTATACTTTGTCATTATGAGAAAACACTTGTTACTCTCTTATTCATCCAATACAAAAGTTGTGTTATCATTAGTTATCATAACTTACTTTATTAAAACTACTCTACTAAAATTACTTTATCGGTGTCTACTCGGGCTTCATTCGGGACTTGGCATTGCATCACATGTATCGGAACCCACAAGATGATGCTAGGTCGGAGTATGTGTGTGGGCCCCCACATGACGCCACATACTGGTGTCTTTTCTAAAAACGCAGGATACATATGTCTGCCTTGAAAATGCCATGTGCACACCTATACCAGCATATTTTTCTCGACCAACCAGTCTCATACCTCATGACATCTGGGTAGCGTCTTTCTACCAACCCTATGGCACTGCATATATATCCTGTGCACATCCACACTGACACTTTGATCCTACTGCCTATGCATACTTGGCTCTCTACCCAATAGGGTCGGATCACATAATCCCCGAGAGTCTTTCTATCTCTCATCATTCTTGGGACTCTTCTCAAACTGAGCTTAGTAGTCTGCTTGATATAGGCTTATCATCAAAGTCCTCGACCCAAAATGCAGAATATTACACCTCGCACAGTTGTCACCATCTTCGTTCACTTCGCTCTCTAAATCTTTCTTGCACTTGCTCGCCCAATCCTCTACAAAACACAATAAATATTATGATAATCACTGTCATTAAGTTTTAATTATTTCTTATTTTTTATTATGCCTTCGATCTAAAAATAATAAAAGAGGATAATTACATATTTATGTTATATATTTTCAATAATCTAAGCTTAATGTCCAACTCATATCCATACATTTTAGTTTTTACAAATTCAAAAAAAGGGAAAAGCTTATGGTCCAAATCCTCAAAAAAAATTATATATACGGGACATTCAATTCCTGTCGCTGTCCCATCTCAATCCCCATCTTGTCCCGGTCCCGACGGGAACAGGACGGGACATTGAATAGTTTTCTTGTCCCATACCTTTTGTGGGATGGGATGCAAAATAGGCTTGTCCCATGAACATCCCTAATCATAAATATCTCTCTCATATACTTACCTTTTATACCATAAATCACAATTAGTATATCAAAGATACAAATTTTCCCTCTTTCTAATTTCCATGAACACAAGTCTCCTAAATGTGTTTGGCAGTTATAGCTTTAGCAAAGGAGAGGAAAGAAATCAAGAAATGACATTTCAGGGGAGAAAAGGAAAATATGTGTGAAGGAGTTGATTGATAATCTTCAGTGTTTGCAAGCAACCTGAAGAAAACATATTGGTCGACAAACTGACATGGACATGCTGCTCAATAAGCTTCATCTAACAATCATATAACATACACCATGAAGCAGAATGCTTTTTCAGCTCTCAAGTTATCCATGAATGGTTTCGTTTGACACAAAGTACATCTATACTGAGAAAGCAAGTGATCATTAAGAAAAAGGAAGAGGAGAAAATGATATAGAAAATTCCTTAACTCTATGCTTTGCCATTAGGTTTAGGTGATTGTTGGGGAAACTGGTGGTGATAAGGAGATGCATGAGATCCATGTGGTATAGAAAGGCTCCTCTGCTGCTGGCCATTTCGGGAAAGCAGTGTTCGCCCGTTTCGAGTATTAGGGCTGGCACCGAATCGGTCGGCTTGCATCATCTGAAAATAATATGATGAGCTTGCCATGTCCTTAAGATTTGGCAGAGGCTTTAGCGCTTCTACGACCTCACTCATTAGGGGTCTGGCTTTTGGATCTCTGCTAAGGCAGTGAGCAGCCAGTTGGGCAGCTTTTTGAGCTCCTTTTATAGAAAAGTGACCTTCTAACCGAGGATCTATCAACCTATAGAACCTTCTTCTCTCTCCAAGATGTGGCCGAGCCCATTCAACAAGGTTATGTTCACCATTGGGTCGGTTTTTGTCCATAGATCTTCTGCCAGTCAACATCTCAAGAACTACTCCAAAACTGTACACATCGCTTTTTGATGTAAGATGACCTAACACAAAATGAGAAATCTGATTAACATCGGTTGGATGAAGCAGATGTTGGGTTACAATAAATAAGATCTGGAACTAATTTGCCTAAAAACTATACTCACAATAAATCAGCAAGTTTTTGAGACTGCATGTACAAACTACGATGACCACAATTGATCATTACAGGCAGTGAAACCAAATGAGTTAGTTATGATATTACTCCCTCTGATCCTAAATATAAAACAGAGTTGACTTTTTTTAAGATATTAAGAAAACTAATTAAATTTCTTTAAAATATTTACATTTTTCATTTTTTTCTCCAAACTATTTTGTCTAACTTATGAACTGATATATAATCTAAATATACAGAACATATGATACGATTAAGTAACTTATTTAACTTCCTTAATCTCTGTAAAAACAGTCAACTCTGTCTTATATTTAGGACCGGAAAGAGTGATACACAAATCTCCCATCAAGGGTCATCAAGGAGAGTAACACTTAACATCACTGAATAAAGATCATGAATATTGCACCAAACAAACAGTCTCACATGGAATTTGCATTTTTGTGGTTGTAAAAGAATAATAATGTATGGAACAGAACTGATGATTTCAGAAGATGGTCATGAAAGAAAAACCAAAGAAACGTGTGCCAGTGTTACTTCAATGAAGATTTGTGAATTTAGACACAACAAAGTGAACAAAAATTACCTGTCATGACATATTCTGGTGCTGCGTAACCGTAAGTTCCCATCACACGGGTTGATACATGAGTTTTATCACCCTCCGGACCATCTTTGGCAAGTCCAAAATCCGAAAGCTTGGTATTGTACTCCTGGATTTTTACACCGTCAAAAGGGCTGAAAAAAGGAAAATGATATACATCTATGGCAGTTTTTGGAACTTACAGCATCCAATAGTATATTGGAAGTTTTAAAATCCCTATATATTACAGGTCGTTCAGCTTCCTCGTGAAGAAAAGCAAGACCCTTTGCAGCCCCAAGTGCAATTTTCATTCTAATGGACCATGGAAGCGGCAGGGATCCTATGTCAAACAAGAATATAATCCCATAAAAGTGTTATCACAAAGCAGAAGTTTTAAATTCAAATCCACAGCATGCCCATGTTGGTTCTAATTTCTAAACATCACTCTGACACTGATGTTAATCTTAAAAGAATCTACAATCTATATTATTAAAATTATTCATAAACTATCATAAAAATGGAAAATAATTTAATTATCTTGTCAAGATGGTTATCTACTATTTACTACTTTTTCTATGGTCTTGTCTCCTTTCTTTGGGGTCATTCGTGTCCAAGCTGTGATTGGCTCAATTCTAAGCCATGCTTGGCACATCTCCAAGCCATAAATGACGAGGTGGTTCTAAGACAACATTGTGCATGTGTTGGGCAGATTTCAACAATGATTGTCACAGAGGTTGGACATACAAAACATCTAAAAGTGGGTTGGTTCATGAGCAGGTCATAAGATTAGTCTACATCATATAAATAAAAGACATGATGAAACTTCACAAGAAATTGAAATGCGATAATACAAAAGCCGCAGCACTATTTTTTGTTAATATTAGTTTGCACTGCTAAGGCACCATGTTTTAACAAGAGGTGTCCGGCATAGTTCTGAACTCATAGTGTCATTAGCAACATTTTAAGGTGCACTAGTGCTCCAACTATGACTATAAGATCATTTGAGACAACTCATTAGACAGAAGGAGAAAATAAAAAACTTACTCCTAAAAAGGTGGTTCTCCAGGCTTCCTCGAGGCATAAATTCATAAACTAGCAACCTTTGATCATCTTCAATACAGTAGCCTATGAGTTTAACGAGGTTTGGATGAATCAGATCACCAAGAAAACTTACTTCAGCCTGTCACACAACACATACGAGAAACATTATCAGGAAATGACTAAAATATAATGCAGTAAAAAAATGTAAGAAAAAAAAAATCTACAAAATTCATAAGATAATACACATTATCAAGGATACAAACCAGCCATTCTTTATGACCCTGAAGCCCATCATGATTGAGGGTTTTTACAGCAACTGTAAGCCCTGTGCCAGGTTTCACTGGAGCAGTTCCATTTTCTTCAATCCATCCCTTGAATACACAACCAAACCCACCTTCACCAAGAAGACTCTCAGGCCGAAAGTTTCTTGTTGCCAGCTTAAGATCATTAAAAGCGAACTTTCGCAGCCTGGAGGCAACTTTAAGCTCCTCTTCAAGTTTGGAGGTGGATGAATTACTTTCGGCGTTACTTGTGGTTGTAGAAGAGACTACTGGAGCTGTTGGTTGATCTCTACTTGTACCGATAGTTGATTTACTTTCAGCTAATGAGAAGCCAAAACAAGGAGACAGGCTAAAAATCAGAACCTAAAAACAGCAGTAACTTAATGTAATATTGAGCTTAGGCAAGATGAGAGGAAACTTATAGTTTCAAGATCAACACTACATCAAAAGGAACAAAGAAATACAGAAAGGCTATGAAAATAGACCCTCTGTGAAATAATTGATTGTCAATAGACAAGTCCTTTAGGTTGCATTTCATCCAAGTGATACAATTTGATTGCCACAGAGGAGCACTGAGGCCAGCAAAGTTCTCAAGAAGACATTTGTTTTGACACCCTTGACTCTCAATGAAATGACGAATTTCCATGATAGTCACTTAAACTATTTGAAATTGAGAAAATTGACATGTGAAATTCACAGTTAGTAACCACAGCTATCGCTAAGCCATTACATCTCAGTTGATCCAATGTGAGCATGGACACAAGGTTGCTAATGTTTTATATTTAATTCTTTCCAAACAAGATTGAGACTAGCTGAATACGCCTGAACAAAGTCTGAGTGGGCTCCAAAACTTTAGCATTCTTATCAGTCAGTCTAGTTCTGCGGCTGAGAGGCTGGCCATGGCAAAGCTGCAGGTCACCATGACAAAGGGCCACTGTCCCCCTTTTCTTGTGTTTTGTGTCCTTTGGGCCATGTTTCTCCAACGGTTTGTCCCTTGGGTTGCTTCTAAAGCATGGAGTGATCATTTTGGGCCAATAAATGTTTTTAGAATGTTCAAGTTTTTCCCTAAACCAAGATTTTATGACTAATTGAACCTCTCTCCACATAATAATCTCGTTTAAAATGCAAGGGGGTTACAGTTTCAGTTTAAAATCCCCACCCACAGAAGCTTCTCACCCAGACCAATATATGTGTGTGTGACCGCGCACGGGTGTATGCATATTGTTTTGTACACCTACGGAAGTAGAAAAGTAAATGAGATTTTTATTTCGTGGTATAGCCTGCTCTGTATGTTCATTTCAAGTCTAGTCTGACGCAAAACTCTAAAACATTTATCAAATACACTTGTTTACAACCATCATTTGTTAGACATTTTACATTTTGCAGGGTAGTTTCAGATTGAATTGCCGGATAACTCAGTAAACTTGCACTTGATGGTCAAGAAAGATATTTGTGCCCCCTAATGTGAAGGATCATATGCTCTGGGAAAATATTTCAAATCATGCTACCCTGACTAAGGAAGGGAAAAATTCAAACATACAGCAAGACATGCATAAAAGCATATTATATGAACAACATTTTTTCTAAGGAAAACACAAGTTACCGTAATGAGTGCTGATGCTGCTAACTGAGCTATCAACCTTGGATCTCGAAGAAATGCAACTGCCAATGAACCTCAGCCTAAACCAACACCCAGTTTCTTCCTCTTCCACAATGCCATCATCTTTCTTATTCTTCTTCTTCCCCTTTGATTTGCTGACATCCCAAGAATCCACCTTACCATTATCAGCACCCAACCCCATCTCTTGAAAACCCTGAGACGTTAATCTCAGATATTATTAAAAGCCCCCGAATACCAAACACCACTCCCTTCAATGCCCCCTCTCAGAACAACAAGCAGCACAGAAGCGTCAGCCGTCAAGACCAGATGATAAATTCCCTAAATAAAACCTAGAAATTACAACTTTACTCCTGTACACTCCTCGAAACACGGTAATCAAAACAAAAATCAGTAACTTAAACCTAGAAGGAAAACGAAGAGAGTAGATCACATGGCGTAAATCAGTACCCAATCCCCTACCCAAAAAGGGTCTTCTGAGCCCTCGATTGATCGGCTTGTGGGAGCTGAAGGGAGTAGTGTCAGCTCTGCCCAAAAGGAACACGGCACCGGAGTTAAGCTAACAACAGAAGTAACCTCTCTGGTCAAAGACACAGAAATCTCAGAGGTGAGCTTCTCCTCTTTGACACTGACCAGTAGAATGCACAATGCTGCGGAAAAAACAAAAATATAGATGTACTGTAACCTTTCCCATTTATCGATTGTCTCTCATTCTTTTTTTCCCCTCTTTGTTAATTGTTAATCATTTGTTATCTTTTCTTTAATCGAATCAAAAACTAGAAAGAAGAGTTTCCATCATAGGCACAGCATTTAGAAGAAGACGGGTCGGAGTTTGAGCTGCCGGGTGACCGTACAGGCTCGGCATCAGAGGGAATAATGAGGGATGATGACGGGCCAAAACCAAAAAAAAAAAAAAAAGAGCGAATAAGCAGGGATGGGCAGTTCGGGCAGCCGGAGAAGCGGCAACGTCGGTCAGTGCGTGGGGAGAGAGAAAAATAAAGATCTGTAGGACCCACCAAGGATGGTGACGTGTCTGCCTTCGGCTAGCGAAGCTAACTCGCGCGTCAGGTTGATCTCAGCAAGGACCATATACGCACCAGTCACGACACTCTTACGCATGTTTGCTACTACCACCTTTTTAAATATAAAGGTGAAGATGTAATTCTATTTATAAATAGTTTCTTTTAAAAGTTATTAGTACAGTAAATATTTGTTTAGGTGTAAAAATATACATTATTATTAAAAAATAATCTAATAATGTCATTTCTGTTAAATTGATAGATGTTGATCATGAGTTTAATCATTTATGCTGACACATATAGTAAGCTAGCGAAAATGGTTTGAAAAAGTTAACTAGTGACGTTGACCTGTATAATGAAAATTAAAAGGGTATGGCGGTGAGTTTTGCTTTGCATGGTAGAGTCAATGGAGCTACCATTGAAGAGATGCCAATTGGAGTAGTGGAGGCTCTTGTTCTAAAGAAGGTTAAGGTTGGTTCTTTTGTGTCTCCAAACTCTAATTTGATCCCAATTTTTATTTGAAATATTCTTCTTCTTCCTTGATCATGGCCACCATGCCCAGTTTGGTGTCCGTCAAAACACTATCGAACGTGGCTCCCCTTTGAATCTCAGTGCTGGAAGCTCAAACCCCTCACTGGATCAAAATGCTGCCGGACGCAGCTCCCCTTTACCTTCCCAGGGCAAATCCTCACTGAATTGAAAGGAGAAGCTACTTGATTCCCCTAACACAACTCTTTCTAGGGCTTCTTGACAACCCCGATCTCGATCCCTTCCATCTCAAGCTCGTTCAAGATATCATCATCATGAGTATATAAGTCCTTGCTGCTTTATATTGAGCATGTTTGTTTGGGCGTTTAGATGGCTTATAAGCTGCTTTTCACGTAAGTCAAGACAAGAATCCTCTCACATACTTACCTCATATATCATAAATCACGAATAAAAAACTAATTTTTTTAAATGCTTCAATCGCTATTCCAAACATGCTATTGTAGCGTAGACAAGTTCGAGGAGGCCATGCTAGTGCTGGAGTGGGCGATTCAGGTTCTCCATCAAGTTCCAGTCAATTGTGTTTGAGCGTCACTCCCAATTTCCAATCATGTGTGTTCAAGAGTCACCCCCAATTTCCTATCGTAAGAGTTAAAAAAATGTAGCCACTAGACAACCAACACTAAAGAATTAAGTAAATGAACAAGGATATGACATCAATTCTGCTTCCGGCTTAAATTCGATAAATGAATCTAAGCAAAAGGAATAAACAAGTGATTGTAGGGAAACAGTAGAACACAAAGAAGCTTAGAATCCCAACTGGAGAAATAAAGAATTCACACGTTCAAGACATTCGTAACAGATCTTAGCGGTTTCATGGGGAAAGAGATTGAAGCTTGGAGCTAATTGTTGCGGAAGCGGGATATATAGAGCATAACCAATTATACTAAAAAATCACAAACTAGAAACAAAGTCTCTAGACGTAATTTAATAATATAATAAATCACAACTACTATATCTAATAACAGCTAATAAATAATAAATAGGACAACAATAAGGGAAATACCAGAATCTAATTTCACTCTAAATAATTTACAAGTGAAATTCTATAAGAGAAGAGGAAATACAAAATGCCTTATAGAAGGAAATAGGCAAGTTGAGGGATGAAGAGAAAGGGAGGAGGGGGCTCCCTTTTATACTACAAATCCTCCCTCATCTAAAGAGATCCCACCGATGTGGGACTCTTTTCCACAATCAACAAATCTCCACCTTGGAAATATTCCCACATGCCTAATTACAAATTCTATTTACAATTCAACAATGTTGATCAAATCCAAACAATGTTGAAATTTGACAGAGGTCACCACCTGTGTCAGCATATCAGCAGGATTTTCACTCGTCTGTATCTTCTGTATCATGACTCCACCTTCTTCTAAAATTTCTCATACGAAGTGATATCGAACATCCATGTGCTTCGTCCTTGCATGGTAAACTTGGTTCTTTGCTAATTGAATAGCACTTTGGCTATCACAAAACACTATGATATCTTCTTGACCAATACCAAGTTCCCCAAGCAATCCTTGAAGCCAAATTGCCTCCTTCACAGCCTCTGTAATCGCCATGTACTCTGCCTCTGTGGTAGACAAAGCAACTGTTGACTGCAAAGTCGACTTCCAACTAACTGGTGCCTTTGCAAGAGTAAACACATAACCAGTAGTTGATCTTCGTTTGTCCAAATCACCTGCAAAATCTGAGTCACAATACCCAACTAAAGATCGGTCATCTTCCTACTCAAAAACCAAACCAACATCCATAGTATTACATATATACCGTAGAATCCATTTCACAGCTTGCCAATGCTCCTTTCCTGGATCATGCATATACCTACTCACAACTCCAACAGCTTGTGAAATGTCAGGTTTCGTACAAACCATTGCATACATCAAGCTACCAACAGCATTTGCGTATGGTACCCTTGACATATATTCTCGTTCATCTTCATCCTTCGGCGACATATCAGCACTAAGCTTAAAATGAGGGGCAAGTGGAGTGCTAACCGGCTTCGTTCTCTCATCCATACCAAATCGATTTAGCACTCTCTTCAAATACTCCTCTGAGATAAAAAGAGTTTCTTTGATTGTCTATCTCTTGTTATCTCCATGCCGAGAATCTTCTTTGCCTCTCCTAAGTCCTTCATCTCAAATTACCCTTTTAGTTGAACCTTCAGCTTCTCAATTTCTGCTTGATTTTTCGAAGCTATCAACATATCATCAACATATAAGAGGAGATATATAAAGGATCCATCTTCAAGCTTTCACAAATAAACACAATGATCGTATATGCTTCTTTTGTACTTATGCCGCAACATAAACTTGTCAAATCGTTTATACTATTGTCTCGAAGACTGTTTCAATCCGTATAACAATTTTTCAAGTTTACATACCATATTCTCCTTTCCAGCAACTTTGAATCCTTCCGGCTGAGTCATGTAGATTTCCTCTTCGAAGTCTCCATTTAGAAATGCAGTTTTAACATCCATCTGAACTAGTCCCAAATCCAACTGTGCTACCAAAGCCAACAAAATTCTAATGGAGGAATGTTTCACAACTGGAGAAAATACCTCATTGTAATCAATTCCCTCCTTCTGAGCATAGCCTTTAGCTACCAATCTTACTTTGTAGCATACATCACCTTGGTTAGGAAATCCTTCTTTCTTTGCATATACCCATTTGCAACCAATTGCGTTCTTACCCTTCGGGAGTTTGGCCAATTACCACGTACCGTTCTGATGAAGGGACTGCATTTCTTCATTCATGGCATTCCTCCACTTATCCTTCTCTGAGCTCTGGATAGCCCACTTGTAAGTTGAAGGAATATCATCAGCTGCAATTGAGGTTGCACAAGCCACCATGTCCACGAAACGAGTAGCCTTTCTTATTGTTCATTTTGGCTTGCTGGTTGCTATTGATTCACGTTGCTGTTGAGGTTCATGAGTTGAAACCTCCCTTTCAACTGGCTCTTCATCTGCTACAGGAAAGTCTTCTTTTGTTTCCCCGTCTGCACCTTGTACTGGGAAAATCAACTTTCTTTCAAACTCCACCTGCTTTGAAACTCCATCACCTTGCTTGGTATCTTCAGCTGCTACCTTTCTCACCATGGCAAATTCATCAAAGGTAACATCCCTACTGAATACAATCTTCTTTATCTCTGGACACCATAAACGATATCCTTTGACTTCAGAAGTGATTCCCAAAAAAATGGCTTTCTTTGCTCTCGGATCCAATTTTGATTCTTTCACATGGTAATATGCAGTTGAGCCAAATACATGTAAAGAATCATAATTTGTAGCAGGTTTTTCATACCACTGTTCCAATGGTGTCTTACCACCAGTAGCAAAAGATGGTAGATGATTAATAAGGTGGCTCGCATATGTAATTGCCTCAGCCTAAAATTCTTTGCCCAAGCCAGCATTGGACAACATACACCGAACCTTCTCCAGCAAAGTCCGGTTCATGCGTTCTGCCACTCCATTCTGTTGTGGTGTATGCCTGACGGTGAAGTGTCTGACGATGCCATCTTCCTCACAAATCTTCTGGAAAGGATCATTTCTGTATTCTTCTCTGTTATCTGTACGAAGACATTTGATCCTTCTGCCTGTTTGTGTTTCTATCATCACCTTCCATTTGAGAAAGATTCCCAACACTTCATCCTTGGTCTTCATTGTATACACCCAGACTCTTCGGGAAAAATCATCAACAAAGGTTATAAAATAATGTTTTCCTCCCAATGACGGTGTTTTGGAAGGACCCCAAACATCAGAGTGAACATAATCCAAAATACCTTTTGTATTATGGATAGTTGTCCCGAACTTAACCCTTGTCTGCTTCCCCTTTACACAGTACTCACAAAAATCCAAACTGCAATGCTTTAATCCTTTTAACAACCCTTGATCTGATAGAGTTTTTAAGGATTTACCTCCAGCATGTCCCAAGCGCATATGCCACAATCTCGTCGCTTCTACTTCCTTCTCATCACTGGATGTCACTACTGCTGTTCCAATAACCGTACTACCTTAATAGTGATACGTGTTATTGTTCTTCCGTATACCCTTCATTACCACCAGTGCACCGGAAAGTATCTTCATTACTCCACTTTCTATGGTGATTTTGAATCCCTTTGAGTCCAAAGTTCCCACAGAAATGAGATTTTTCTTCAAATCCGGTACATATCGAATATCAGTCAATGTTCTGATCAGTCCATCATGGTTCCTCAAACGAATTGAACCAATGCCATATGCGGTAAGTGAAGTGTTGTCTGCTGTGTGGACAACTCCACATCCTCCTTCTTGGAAATCAGTGAACCAGTCTCGGTTAGGACACATATGATGGCTGCAAGATGAGTCTAACAACCATACGCCTGACAATTTTGACGATGTCGTTGTAGATAGTGAAAAATCTGAATTTTCATCATCACAGTCAGCTACATTTGAATCCATAGCAGCCTTCTCATTGTTGTGTTTAGATTTGTTCTTCAATTTCGGACAATCCTTCTTTCAGTGGCCTTTTTCTCGACAAAAGGCACATTCATCTTTACTGGGTTTGGACCTTGATTTGGATCTCCCTTTCCTCGATTCGACTGATTTTCAGTACGTCCTCTTGTGACTAGTGCCTCTGCTTCTCCGCTTCTTTGTTTCTCTTTCTTTCTTTGTTCATAGCTGTATAGCACAAAACAAACGTCTCTAAGAGATACTTCCTCTTTGTCATGAAGTAGAGTAGTCTCCAGGTGCTCGTACTCATCAGGAAGTGATCCCAACAATATCAAAGCCAAATCTTCATCTTCGAAGGTCTCGTCCAGATTCTGCAAATATGTTACCAACTTATTGAAGCTGGTAATATGATCATTCATTGTGGTACCAGGTACATAGGTGAAGCGAAACAGTCTTTTCTTCATATGAAGTTTATTCTGAGTGCTTTTCGTCAAATTAAATGGAAAATTCCTTCTATTGAAAAAAAAATGTAGAGGGTTTGAAAAAAAAATGGTAGAAAAACTTAAAAAGCCTGTTTCTAAGTGGTAATGTTTAATTAGGTGCAAAATGACAACGAAAAAAATGAGCATGTGTCTCTACCTTGCACCAGAGAAGCATGCACTAAATAAGAATAAACACTCTAAAACAACATAATAGCCCAAGAGAAAAAAAATATTTTTTCTGCAACAGATAAATCACCTATCACCAGGAAAATTTGAGTATGTATATTTCCGCTAAGGAAGAAGTTATATTTTTATTGAAGACTCATAGGATATAATTAGAAATATGAAAAGACTATAGGGGCAAAATAGTCCCAAATTTTGGGCTCCCTCCAAAACCCCCCAAATTGGAGGAAATCAATTTGAGGGAGTGGGAGGGATTTAGAGCCCCTTTTTTGGGGCTCCTCCCCTCCTATTTTTCATACCAAATAAGGGGAGGGGATCATTTTTTATCCCCTCCCATCCCCTCCCCTCCAACCAAACAGGCCCTTACACCAAAGAGAAGGTGAAGGTATATTCTCTATTGTACATCAAATTATTGCAAGACCTTAAACTACTTTTTAAAAGAATTAAATTCAAAGCCAAGCCTTTGTTAACAGATATTTTTCCCTTGCCAATTAACTCCTTGCCTTTAGTAAAAGATGAAGAAGCTAATGACTTGCAAGTTTCCTTGTACAAGAAGTTACAGTGTTTGTTTGTTTTGACGTTTTAATGCTTTAAAGGGGCTTGAACGATGGACAAACGAGATTGAATAGTAAAAAAGTTAAATATGGGTGTTTGGTTCACTGATGAGATTTAAATTAAAAAAAGTCAAAAGTTAGAAAAAGTAATAAGCCTCAAAATGGAGTTTATTGGAGCTTATGTGCCTGTGTGTAATGTTGATAAGAGTATTTTCATATCTTTGGGGATCAATGAGTACTTAAAATCACTTCCAATCACAAAACTTCTTTTATAAAAAATGTTCTAAATAATTTTCTCTTTCTTTAGATAGTAATCTTCTGCTAATTAGAGAATACTTTGAGATAAGAGTTTAGGCAAGTTTTGAGTTTTGTCAATATATGAAGGTAGAAATGTAGAGAATAATTAATAATTAATTTTAATCAGTTTAGATTTATTATGTAGTTATTTTATGATTTTATAATCAATTTCTTTTATAAACATGTCGTAAATTAATTTCTATATGGTGTTTTTACCGATTAAATTTAGTTTAAATAATTTATTTGGATTATTGGAGGTATTATTGAGGTTTTAATTGGTTTATTTTGTTAAATTTTGAGTTATGTAAAAATATGAGTTAAAATTTAATATTTAAATTAGAGTTTGATATAATTTATAAAATTTAAGCTTGAGGTACACAATAGAAAAGACTTTTGGAGTGTACCAATTTAAATTAGAGTTTGATATAATTTTATTAAAATTGTACCATTGCCAAATTTTCAAAGTTAATTTTTGAGAAAATTGTGAAAAAATCCCTCCACATGTAGATATCTTCCCAGGTCCCATTTGACAACTAATTTGCCAATGGGGACTTTTTTCATAATTATCCCTTCATTTTTTCATTTTTCATAATTTTTACAATTTTCTCTCTTAAATAATACAAAAACCACTTATGCAAAAGCTAAACCAAACATTATTCACTTTTACATAAGTTATTTATCCAATCGCCAATCCAAACACTCATCATTTTACCCAATCTAACTTTTTTTCAATTTTAAGATTCTATAAGTTTAAATAAAAATAAGTCACTTATCCAATCATCAATCCAAACACACCCATAGCTTTAGTCCCACCTGAAACTTCAGACCATTTGTGTCCGCCCCTTTACTTTTTTTTTTTTTTTTTTTTAAAGAAACAAGTATGGATATTCCAATTTCTAATAGACATTTTCAATGCAAGGCTGAGACCTGCAACAGCCTAACAGGTAGACTGGAGTTCTGCGCACAAAATTTGAAATTATTATTATAAAGCCAGTTCTCCAGTTAAATGACCATGCAAACCTTAAACGTGGCCTCAAGTACAAAACCTACACTATTTGATAAAGCATGCTTCAGTTCCATGTCTATTTCACTTTGGGGTTTAAGAACCTGACCTAAAAAGCCACCAAAAAGCTTAAAGTTGGATTATTAATTACTCGACGGGGACCCTTGCTTTCCCTCTGAAGCGTCAGATGAGCAAAAATCTTCATAAAGATGTAATTATCATATATTTCAATTTCCAAGCTCGTGGTTTACACTCACAGTTACATTACAAAAGTGGGGTTCTGTTTTAAAACAAATTGGCATGCCAATTGGAACACCACAATGCTGATTTATATATATACCTCCACGCCAAGCTATTGAAAAGCCACAAAAGAGCGATTCTAAAGGCGATGCATACAAAATGCAACCCATCTATACGAACTCTTAAATGATCCCTGTGGAGATGCTGGAAGTTGCGTTAATCTTCAGTGAGCATTCAGGGATATAGGTAACACCTGCTAGACCAGAATGCAAAGGCCCGTAAGAACCCATACACACACACATATTAGGGATAATACAATGTTTGGTCCTTATAATGTATCATCATTTTTGTTTTAGTCCCTCATGAGGCAAAATGGTTTAGATTTGTATTAAAATATAGGGACTAATGTTTTAGACAGAAAAAAACTTGAGAACAAAAACCTATGGTTTGAAACAATAGGGGTCAAAACCAATATAAGGACAGGTTATATCAAACATTGTATTAACCCTATATATTATGATTGGATTTTGATCATCATAGGCAGTCAACAAGACGAAAGGCATAAAAACTGTTTCCGATGAGTGACGAGGCCACATAATAAAAATAAAACGGGATGCCAAAATTGCTTTTCGGGATGCATGCTTACACATATAATAATAACAACCTAGAATTATCATTTTGGGTATAAATGAATAATTCCAGGCATTGCAAGACAGATATGAAAAAGACTCGGAGACAGTTTGTAGAAAAATGGCAAGAGTTACCCGGAACTGAACAATGAATATCGCTGTGTTTTAGATGCAACGTAGTTGTTATTCCCGCAAGGAAATTTACAAAATAATAGTGACAATTTTAAAAGAGACGGAACAAATCTTCAAGTAGAAGTTCGTATTCCCATAAAAGAACATTGATAAACAAATTCTACGGACATGACCTCAATCAATTAGTTAAGAAAAAATAAGGTGAAACAGAAAGAAACTATACCTTTCTCCTTGATATCAATTTGTAAAGTGTCAAGTGTAATTATGCCATCAGTCAACGGAAGTAGCTCTAGCTTGATGGTGGCGGTAGATTGAGATGGAACACATCTGACATGATCCCGCAAATGATTGGAATCAGTTTAGTTTTAAAAAAATAAACAGAAATAAAAACAATGATATGATATGTTACCCCAGTGGAACTCTACTCTGTAGCCATAGATGAGTACAACTCATGCCAGAACTAGGAATGACATCATCGCCAATGGAAATTGTCCGAGGCCCATCATTACTTTGTCTATGATTTTCTTTTACTATAGAAGTGAGGCCCTGGATGGCTCCAGCATGTCTCTCACCATTTATTCTTCCTAAACACTCTGCAAAACCAATAAAAGGACTCATCGGTGTATCAGGTGAACTCAGAGACACCACTGAAGGGGGTGATGTAAATGAGGCTGGAGCAAGCGCAGTCATAGTAAGATCCTCAGATGTCAAATTTGATGCTCGAAGAATCAAGACCTGACAAATTGAAGCCATGAGGTTAGAGCTCAATGCAATTGCCTACCAAGGTACAAAAGAATTTAAAAATCAAACATCAAAATACAACCAGATCTAGGAATATATCAATATCAGGCGTGACCCTCCTCTTAATGAAGGAATATTCAGGATTTGAATATCTTTAATTCCTTGATCTGAGCAACGGCCATACCATCTATTCCTAGCCATTGGACACTTTATGCCCAGGATTTGAGATCCTTTCTTGTATTTTATTTCTTGTTTTAGAGCCGCTAACCTGTGTTCCTTCTCTGTTTGTTTGTTTCAATTGCATTCAAATTGTATTGCTAAACAAAAAAAATCCAGTGCTCTATCGACTCTGATTTGCTTTCAAGAGTAATTATCATTTAAGCCCACGTATAATTAAAGCAAACATGGCATCTCATACAAAGCCTTCAAGACCTACGTTGGTCCAAAAAGGGCTCAGACAGACCTGCACAGGAAGTTGAGAATTTCTCCCATCAGGTCCAGGAGACTGTCCAGACATATCAGATGCAACAGAGATCAAAACGTCCCTTGAGGTACGCGGTTGCCAATTAGTTGGCTGCTTAAAGAACAATCTGGATGCTAGATGATCACAGAAAAAAAAAACACCAAATTAAACCCTCAACATCCATTCAATTACATAAGAAACAGGACCGGGGGGGGGGGGGCAGCCTACCCGTATAATTGCATCGACATGAAACCATGATTGCATACTGATCATTAGTTGAAGCAATTTTCCTTCTGTCAGCACTCTTAGAGGAAAGACCCAAGTTTGATGCGTAGTTTCCAAATTGCAGTTTTGACAATTGAGAACTTCTTTCGCCAAGAACCTTGAGATCTTTCCACATAGAAGTTGCTGGTTTAAGGATGAAAGAATGCTCTTCTCCTCTCCTGAAATTGGAAGTTGTAAATGAGATCAAGAAAATTAAAGTTAAATATAAATAAACCCACTTCCAGAGTCTCTTGCCTCTCTCTTTCTTTACATTGACCAGATTGATTTAGAACACATAAAAGATACAAACTCAAACACTCAATCACAAATCAGAACAACTAATTACTATCAAAGCACAAATTATTGGTCTTACGAGACATTAATGACAGTTTATCCATTAATCTGGACCGTAACAAATGCAAATGCCTCAACCCACCATCTATTACAAAATTGTAATTCTGTATAGAAAGAGAGAGAGCGGAAGAAACCAGAAAGAGGGGTAGAGGAAAAAGACAGAGATAAAGAGAGAAACAGAACCAAGAGAGAGAGACGGACAGAGAAATCTATTATTTCATATCAATCACAATCTCCTTTACAATAGGAATTAGGTCCTTATTTATAGACTAGAATGACTTAATGATCGAACTAATCGTAAACTAACTAACTAACTTTATAATGGATATATTTCCTAACAACCCCTTAACAAACTTTTAACTTTTTATTATCTTTACATATCAATACCCCCCTCCCAAAAACATCCTTGCCCTCAAGGATGATGAACAACAAAAAACAATTGCAAAGATTTACAAAAACTGAGCCAGGAAACTTCTGAAAACTGCTGCTACACACAAGTACAACTGTTGGAAGCCCGACGCATAATTAGGGGCAGATTTGCACCTATTTTTAATCTCGGTGGTTACCAAGATTTTAGGATTTAATTAGATATTATGAATTTTTGAATACTGTATTTGCTGATTCTGATTCGTAATCCCTAGATATTAGGATCTATTTCATGTAATTCCTAGATATTAGGATCTACCTCATTAAATACTTCATGTATATAATTTCTATGAACACGGTGAATAATATATCAGAATCGGAATTCCCACGACATCACCTCATCGTCATCTTCCTATATGGTATCAGAGCATAAGCGACGGCGATGATGTTCGATTCCGTTATCAAGGAGCAGGGGTCGAGTCCTCTCCCTTGTTCACATTGCTCAGTGGCGATGGTAACTGGAGACTCCTCCGTCACTAGCACGACACATATAGCAACCTCCGGTGTTGAAGGATTGGCAGTCACTATCATCCCGGAGAAACTCACCGGCGACAACTATTGTGAATGGGCCTAGTCTGTCAGTTTCGCCCTTAAAGGCCGTGGGAGGCTTGGGCATGTCACCGGCCGAACAACACCTCCTCCTTCCTCCGACAAGAAAGCTACCAAGAGATGGCAAGCTGACGATGCCCTTGTCTGCTCTTGGCTTGTGAACTCGATGAGTGCCACCATTAAGAGGTACTACATGTTCATGTCTACTGCCCATGAGATGTGGGATGCCATCCATGAAGCCTACAGAGATGTTGGTAATTCCGCCTATGTCTTTGATTTACAAGCAAAAGTCTGGGATCTTAAGCAAGTTACTATGTCATTGGGAGATTATTATCTTGCCAAAAGCACCCTTTGGCAAGAACTCGATCTCATTAGTGAAGATGCTCCCTGTTGCACCTCTCATGCTGCATATCATGCCAAACAAGTCGAAAAGGCACGGCTGTTTGAACTTCTTGCAGGTTTAGATAAATCATTTGATGACATTCATGGTAGAATACTAAGCCAAGTCCCTCTACCAAGTGTTCGAGAAGCATTTGCAGCACTCAAGAATGAAGAATCCAGGAAAAGGGTCATGCTTAAAGGTGCCTAGGGATCTCCAAACATGTGCCCCACTTCTCTTCCAGAACCATCTGCGCTTGCTGCGCGCTGTACTGAACCTCGTGCTCCCAAGAATCGCCCAACCTGTGATCATTGCAAAATGGTGGGTCACACCAAAGATACTTGTTGGGATATTCATGGTAAACCACACGACTGGAAGTCGAAAAAACATCAGGGCCACAGTTACATTGCTGAAACATCCAACAAGGATAATTCTGGTACGTCTCCTTCAACTCTACAAGGTGATAAGTTTGATAAAATTATTGAACTATTGTCTACATTACAAACTTCTTCAAGACAACCCACTGCTACAGGAGTAAAACAAGGTAACTTCTATAAAGCTTTATCTACTATCAAAAGCATAAGTACTAGAAAGTGTTGGATCGCAGACTCTGGCGCCATTGATCATATGTTTGATAATGCCTCTCTATTTATGAATTATACTCCAACCAACACAAAAATGACGGTTACTATTGATGATGCGTCTGATTCCATTGTTGCTGGCTTTGGGAGGGTTAAAGTCTCTCCTACCCTTAATGCAATTTATTATTTGTTCGTCAGTTAGCCCATGCTATGAGATGCCATGCTGACTTCTTTACCACTCATTGTATTTTCCAGGACCTATTCACAGGGACGACGAGTGGTGTTGCGAATGAAAGTGATGGCCTTTATTACCTGGATGAACGTAGTCTTCATAGTAGTAGTTCTTGCAATAAAGTGTCTCTCCCTAGGACTAGTAGTTTAGAGTTATGGCACAAGTGGTTAGGCCATCCTAATCCTGATTACATGTCAAAACTATTTCCTTCAATTTGTTCAAATAAAGTGTTTCCCCAATTTTATTGTGATACATGTGAACTTGCAAAACATCACCGAACTTCTTTTTCAGGTACACCATATCGTGCTTCCCAACACTTTATCACCATACATAGTGATGTGTAGGGTCCATCCCGTGTCCCTAATCGCACTAACTCTAAATAGTTCATCACATTTATTGATGATCACACACGTGTGAGTTGGCTTTTTCTTTAAAGGAAAAATCAGAGGTTGCCCAAACCTTCATTGACTTCTACAACATGATCCAAACACAATTTCAAACAAAAATTCGGGTCTTACACTCTGATAATGGCACTGAGTATTTCACCACAACCCTTTCCACATTCCTTAAAGATAACAGGATCCTTCACAAAACTAGCTGCCCATATACCCCCAGCGAAATGGTATTGCAGAGAGAAAAAACTGTCATATCCTCAATACCATGAGGGCTCTAATGCTTACTGCCTTTATCCATAAATTCTATTGGGGTGATGCCATCCTTATTGTTGTCTTCCTTATTGATCGCATGGCTAGCAAATCCCTCTCCCTTCAAACCCCATTACAAGTCCTTCATCAACATTATCACCTCCCCTACCTTGAAAATACCCTTCCGCTTAAAGTCTTTGGTTGCACGGCTTTTGTTCAACTTCACCATACACCAAACTTGACCCTCCGCCCACTTTTCCTCCCCTCCCCTCAGACCAAACACGCCCTAAATGTTTACTTGTCTCTCTTGATATCACCTTTCATGAAAGTGTACCCCTCTATTCTCCGTCCTCAATTTAAGGGGAGAATTGGAGTGAATTTCACACTAAGAATAGTGCCATCATACCTGACCCTGATAATAGTGCCATCACACCTGACCGTACATCAGAATCCACACTTGAACCTAGATTCCAAGACACCACAATACACATTCCCAACCTTATGACATATGAGGAACCTGTAACCCAAACTATACCACCCAATAACCAAATAACTAGTCCTAGGGTAGACAAGGGAGACAATAAGTGGAAGCAAACTTATACACGAAGGCTACCAAAACCAGGTGATCAACCTTAGGTTCATAGTACACGCCCTGCGTCAAAACCAATGATAGGTCCAAAAGTTGAACATGATGAAGAAAATGATATAGTTGACGATCTAGACCTGCCAATTGCAGTAAGAAAATAACCTCCAGCCTGCACAAAACATCCTATAGAGACGTTTGTCTCATACAAGGCCCTCTCATCCAAATATCATGCCTTTATATCTCAACTTGATGAGGTTAGAATACCTAACAACATAAGTGAAGCACTAGGTAGTCCTGAATGGAAACAAGTTGTCTTGGCAGAAAGGGAGGCGCTAGAAAAGAATGACACTTGGGAATTTGTAGAACTACCCAAAGGAAAGAAACCAGTTGGCTGCAAATGGTATTTACCCCCAAATATAAGGCCAATGGAAGCCTTGACAAGTATAAGGCACGACTTGTAGTAAAAGGCTTCTCTCAAATCTATGGAATGGACTATACCGAAACCTTTGCCCCTGTTGCAAAGTTGAATACAATCAGGGTTTTGTTATCTTTGGCTACAAACCTGGACTAGCGCTTACACCAACTTGATGTGAAGAATGCGCTCTTAAACGGAGAGCTAAGAGAGGAAGTGTACATGAAACCTCTTCCAGGGTTCCCTGAGAAGAAAGCAACTCAAGTATGCAAGCTCAAAAAATCACTCTATGGTCTCAAACAATCCCCCCGAGCTTGGTTTGAAAGATTTACACAGGTCTTGAAGAAACAAGGATACACGCAAGGACAAAGTGATCATACTATGTTCTTTAAGCATACAAATCATAAGGTGATTGTTCTAGCAGTATATGTAAACGATATTGTCTTGACTGGAGATGATGAAGATGAAATTGACCAGATTAAACAAACTCTAAACTAGGAATTTCAGGTCAAAGACCATGGAGAAATGAAATATTTTCTAGTAATAGAGGTAGCCAGATCAAAAACAGGCATCTACATTTCGCAAAGAAAGTATATTATAGACCTTTTGAAGGAAACCAGTATGTTAGGTTGTAAACCAAGTACTATTCCTATCCGGGCTGACAAAATTGGGGATGATGAGGAGTTGGGAAAATCTGTTGATATAGGAAGGTATCAGCGTATGGTAGGGAAACTAATATATCTCTCACATACTCGACTTGATATAGCATTTGCGATCAATATGGTAAGCCATCATTCTCATGATCCAAAGCAGAAACATCTGGATGAAGTCTACCGAATACTTGGATATTTGGAGGGCTTTCCAGGAAGTGGACTCCTATTTAAAAAATCCACCACCACTACCTCCTCCGCCGCCCCCGTCGGCCCACCCCCACCACCACTACCTCCGCCGCTGCCGCCCCTCGCCTCCACCGTCGCTACCACTACCTCCTCCTCGGCTACTACCACCCCCACCCAACGCCACCACCATTATCTCCTCCACCACCCCCAACCCCCACCACCACCACCACCGCAGCCCACCACCTGCCCACTGCCGCAGCCGCCTCCTCCGTAGCCATAGCTCGCCCACCACTACCTCCTCCTCTATCGCCACCCCCATTGTTGTTGCCGCCACTACCTCCTCTTCCTCCATCCTCGGCGTCGCTGACTCTTAACTATTTTTTCTACAAAGATTATATCAAAGGTAAAATAGACTTTTTGCAATATATTAATTTTAAATAATTTTTAAAATATTAACTTATTGCACCTTGTTTAAAAATTAAATCAAACACTATCCCTGTAATTAATATTGCATTGCATTACCACTATATCGTACTGCACTGCACTATAGGGTGTAATGGGATCGAATCAAATGGGCCCTAAGGGTCTATCTAGTTCAATCGCATTATACACCTGCGATGGTAATCTTTATCGCATTACCATAAATAACCTGCTTGCTTGGGTTTATTGATAATAATCAATATTGTAGTAATAAAACAGATTGCACATTTCTGTTAACGTCTGTTTATAGGAAACCCTTATGAATACTCATTACAAGCGTGCATCCTTGATGAAATCTCAATTTTAATATCAATAACACAATGAAAAGACAAAATTTGACCACTATAAACAAGTTGTTCAATTAAATCATCTTTTTCAAAAGCCCCACGCACGAGCATAAAAATAAGAGCATCATGGTTGATTGAGGGCATCTTTTTCCATAGATTCTGGGTGCTTTGGCTATGAGAGAAGATGATTGGGATGGACCTTTTTTTTGTCTAAGCCTCTAAGGGACATTTCTGACTTTTTCAATTCCAATTAAACAATAAAAAAGGAAATTTCTATTCATCTTGTTAATAACAAGTCAAAGATATTTGTTGATAATATCAAGTTTAGAAATATTAATTAATTATTATTATTAGGGATATTGTTTAGTATTTATTAGGATTATATATGAATATTATATTTTAGGAATATATCTTTAAGATATGATTTGATTTGATTTAATTAGATTAGATTAGGATAGATTCTAGGATTAGCCTATAAGTTTACCTATATAAAGGCTTCTTTGTACTCTCTTTCATTCTTAAGCATCAATAATACTAGTATTTTCTTTGTGCTTCCATGTGATCCTTCAATCTCAACGTGGTATCAGAGCCAAGCTTTAGGCCTGTTTGGTACGTGGCATTGAATTTTGATGGACTGGGACTGAGACTAGGATTGATGCTTTCAAAATATATTTGGTACAAAGTAATAGTTGGAGGGAATAATTTCATTAATCTTATTTAACAAATAGTCACTAATTATGAAAAGACCCAAATACCCATGCCCTAAATCCCAAACTTAGTCTATAGCTAAGATGCAAGATATGAATATCCAATGTGTCAAGTTGTGGTATAGAATGTCGATCTGAACCAGAAACTGGATTCGAAGATTGCGAAGGTAAGGTATTTAAACAGAAAGCTTTTTATGTTGAAGGATATCTTGCAAACTGAAAGATTGTGAAGGTTTCAAAAGGTCACGTTGTTTAACCAGAATGTCGATCTGTTTGCGTCACGTTGAAGGATTTCTATGTTTTTTTTATTATTTAAACAAAAAGCTTTTATCATTGTTTTAAAAAAGAATAAATTTTTTTTCCTGAGTTTCCATCAATGCCAACTGATGCTGATCACATATCCTTTTTTGTTTCCTTTGATTGCAATTTAGCAGACATTTCAACTATTGTTATTAGAGTATAAGTAAGGTTTTCCCTGAATTAACTGATATGAGAAGGATGTCTTGTTAATCTATAATTTTGTGCAAATTGATTATCATGGGGCTGTCTCATTCCTTCTCTTCGTCCTTTAATTTTTCTTGTTGTACTTTCCATTAATCTGTATATATAAGGACGACGACTGTTGTTTTTATTACTTAGATATAAAGAGAATTCAGAAAAGGTAAGAAGCGAGCAATTGATTGAGGAGTTAAGAATACACAGAGTTCCTCTACTGCTATAGAATATTGTATCTTTTTTCTTGGCAACTCTTGTAGACGTTCTATATATAGCTTAGTTGCAACAACATCAAGAAAATCTATATAGCACTTGCAAAATTACAAACATTATCCAAAGAATATCATGAGCAACCACACCTACCTGGAATATCATCGAAAAATCTATATATCCACTGGCGGCTGCAGCAACTATTCTCTACCAATGATGGTGGTGATTTTGACGGCCAGACTCCAAAACACCCGTTAGAGCGATGATGAGTGATGAAATAAAGTGATAAGTTCTAATTGAGGGTTAAATTGATAGAGGGTATTTTTGTCAACAAAATATTATAAACAAGAATATTTTTATCTCTAAAATTTGCAATCCTAGGATTGAAAATGCAATACCGAGGGGAGGTGGCTTTACAGCAATCCCACTTTCGTAGTACTCCCAATCCCTAGTTATCCATAGTTTCTCAAACAAAACGATATATTCTTACTCAATCCTTGATCCAATCCCAATCCCTACCCCACAGTGCTTCGTACCAAACAGGGCCTTAGGGTTCCTTGAGAGTAAGAGCCTTAGGGTTTCTTGTGAGTTTCGTCTTCTTTTGATTGTATTCTTTTATTTGGTCCTTGGTGACACCTTTGATGTTCGCCCTTAGTGAGACGTTTGGAGTGTTATTTTGGTCCCTAATGAGACCTTTGGTGTTCATCCTTGGTGAGACGTTTAGGGTATTGGAGCGTTTAGTGTTCGTCCCTAGTGAGATGTTTGTTGTTGTTTTGATCCCTTGTGAGACTGTTCATTGTTGATTTGGTCACTTGTGAGACCATTTGGTGTTCGTTCCTAGTGAGAGACATTCATTGTTGGTTTAGTCCCTTGTGAGACTGTTTGTTGCAGCTTCTACTCTAGATTATTACCTCAACCTTTGTTATTCGAGTTCTAGGGTATAGATAATTATTTTCTTGAAGATTAGTTGCTGTATATGTAAGCTGCTTCCAGCATGAGGGAGAGTGTTGAGAATATCAAATTTAGAAATATTAATTAATTATTATTATTAGGTATATCGTTTAGTATTTTTTAGGATTAGATATTAATATTATATTTTAGGAATATATCTTTAAGATATTATGATGTGATTTGATTTGATTTAATTAAATTAGATTATGATAGATTCTAGGGTTATAATTAGCCTATCAATTTGCCTATATAAAGGCCTCATTGTACTCTCTTTTATTCTTAAGGATCAATAATACTAATATTTTCTCTGTGATTCAACGTGATTCTTCAATTTCAATAATATTTATGGTGACAATCATTGCATTATCAAGAGGGTATGCAATTAAACCAAACATGCCCTAAAATACAACATGTACAACATTTAAGGGTGTAATTCATTTTTAGCAACACATAACCTTCTGTTGTGCACAAATGACTTCAAGAAACTCCAAAATACAACTCATACAGCTAATCTTAAAGGTGCAAGTCACTTTTAGTAGCATGCGATGCAACACTCTCTATGTGTGTGCAAGCATTCTTCAAAGGTTGCATGACATTTCCGGCTTTAATGCATACATCTACTTTTTAGTTGGTGCACAAAATCTTCATCTAGTGCAACCAAACTTCTCTTATGTGTATAGGACTTTAATGGCGTCTTGAGACATAACAAGTGCAACATATCTTCAATGGATACAATTCATCTTTGGCTATGTGCAACCAAACTTCCATTAGGTGCAAAGGTATTTAATGGTGACGTGAATTACAACATGTGTAGGCATTCTTCAAATGTTGCATGCCATCTTCATCTCTGTGCAACACAACTCTTGTTATGTGTAACATACTTCAATGTCGAGTGCGTGAATCCATCTAGTGCAATCAAACTCCCTTTAGGTGGGAAAGGACTTTACTAGTGACCTCAAACACATTAAAGGTACTTTTGTCTTTCTTCCCTTGGGTTATTTATACTATGAATGATCTGGGGCCTTCCCTAAATATCCAGGAACATAGGGTAATAGATCTGGCAAACAGGATTTTTGAGCAATTTTTTCTAAAATAAAATTGTAATCTTTTTGGCAGCAAGATTTAATTAAAATTTCTTGATAACACTTGTAAAAGGTGTTAAGGACTCAAAAGTTTAGTTGGAAAAGGCTTTTATGGGCCAGCTTGAATTAAAATGGGGTAATCTTGTGTAACATATGGGCTTTTGAGCTGATTACCAAAAATCCACCTCGCCTCTCATAATGTTCAACGCTAAATGTGAAATGGGCCAAGCTTGTTTAAGATATTTCATATCAATCTTAGTGTGTGTTCGGTAATTGAATCAAAACCTTGACGAGCACTCAAAACTTTTTTAAGCCTAGGTTTTGATCTTAAAACCTAGGTTTTTGGGAAAAACTATTTTTTTCTACTTTTTCTCTTGTGTGGGCTTCATCTTCTCTCTCTCATTGGTCCTTTCTCATTATGTGGGCCCCACCTATAAAAAAACTATTATGACCACAATATACAAACACTTTTATTTTATCAAAATCACTTTTTTTCTATTATCTATTCTCCAGAAGTTATCCTTTATTTTTTCTTCAAAAGTTAATATGAACACACCCTTAATCCTTCTATAAACCAACACCATTTTGGAGTCTCATAAAAAAAAATACCGAAAAAATCATTTTGTCAAAATCAAAATTACATGGCTTGCCTAAGTTCAAAACGGTCATGTCTTATTGTGAAGGAAACGATGAGACAAATATACGTGGAGACACGCAAGCAAGCTCACCTTGTGTGGTTACTATTGAAGCAAGCAACCGTGAGGACCTTGGCTATCCAACAAAGAGATCCCTCTATGGCCTAGATGGCGAGTTACCTGCTCAGAGTAATTAAGTGTATGTTTGGGTACATTTATTTTTTGAATACAAGTGTTTATTATGCAAGTCGAGATAAAACCCATCTCATATACTTACCTCATATACCGTGAATCACGATTTAAAAATACTTATTACTTAAAAATAAGCTATTACAAACAAACACTATAGGAGTTGACATGTCATTAAATCATAAGTTCATTGGTTAGTATGTACAATTAATACAATCAATGATAAACATCACTTCCATGGACCTATAGCTTATTAGCATAAAATTCCTCTATAAACAGGGAGGTCGCAGTTTGATCTAACTTATGAACCCAGGCAATTAGTGCATATATATTATTGAGCAACAATTTTTTGTTAATATTTTATTCAAATATTTGATTGTCGATGTAGTACAATAATACCATGTGATTCATATAACCAACTCCATCTATAAAGTATGTTGTTGTACAGATACATTCTTATCATCACCGAGTTAAAAAAAAAACTAACACGAATTGCATTCAAGAAACTTGACTTAAAAAATAAGACACATGACCATTTCAGAACTTAACGAAATGGATATAAGAAACTTGACTTAAATATTTTTCTTTTTTATTGATGGAAATTAGAGTTAAATGATTAAAAATATAAAAGTTATAGAACCCAACGGAAATATAAAGTATTGAATAAAATCGCCCCCTGATCCAAATGCCACGTCAGAGTCACGGTCATCGGGGGAGGAAAGGATGACGAGGATTTGGATAAGAACTGAGTTGGGCTATTTTTTTTTTTTTTTGATACATAAGAGGAGGGGATACCCTCAAGCTAGCCCATGGTTTACACCTGAGCAAGATATGCTATCTCTAGTCATGACTTCCATCAAGTTTCCAAACGGTGATGAGAATGGATGATAACCAGACACGATATTCAGAGCTTGTTTAGCGACATAGTCTGCCACCATATTTGCTTCCCTGGTGATATGGCGAACAGACACGTCCCAGTCTCGAGCTAACATCTCCTGCACTTCTTTCAGCATAGATGCGTCTGGATGGGCATCAATGTGGGACTTTTCCAACATGGAAGTTACCTCCAAAGAATCATTTTCCATGATCAGCCTACGAACACCATAATCCCAGCACATCTTAAGGCCGAGGAGGGTGGCCCATAATTATGCTTTGAACCTGTCTGTTGGTTCAGGATCATGATACATAAATCCTATCTTCAATTTACCTTGGACATCTCGAAGTATCCCTCCGCAAGCAGAATTCCTTCCTTCTGAACAAGCTCCATCAACATTTAACTTCATCCATCCCATTTCTGGGCACTTCCAATGATCTACCCTCGTCTGGACAGGTTGGCCAGTAAGATTAACTCCCTTTAATCGGCTTCAAGCTTGTGTAGTCACGTCGAGGATGCACCGTGCTTTAGCTTTAAGACTATCATTGCTTATGACCATAGTCTCAAAAATTCTCTTATTCCGCCGTTGCTATATGAGTCAGCATAAAGTGGAAAACATCTCATTCCAATTTTCTTTCCTCGTACTGGTAGCATGTTGCAAATTCAACCTCAGCCAAGTTTCTAGATCTGTGTGCATAAACCGATGTACACGCTTTGGATCTACCAAATCCATCCATAACTTCCTCGTTTCTGGACAATCTCGAAGAACGTGAAGGACATTCTCCAACTCAGCGCCACACCACGAACACCCTCTATCAGTACTTAATCTTCTCCGATATCTCTCTTCATTGGTGAGAAGTTTGTTATGAAGTGTTACCCACATGAAAGTCTTGCATCGAGGTATTATGTGAAGCTTCCAAATTCGTTGCCACAGCATGTTACTCACATTTTCCTCTTTTTCGATAGCCTGGTAAGCCGTTCTGATGCTAAATTCCCCATGTTGGTCATGCTTCCAACTGATCGTTTGTTTAGAAGAATCAACAATCGTTCCTTTATGCACTACCTCCCATGCTTTTTTGATTCCAGACCAGATATTTGATCCTGGTCTATTGGCATCGATGATTGGCACCAAATCATTTCCACATCAGTACTTGCTCCTTACAACTCTCACCCATAAATCATCCTTTTGCTTCATTAGATTCCATCCTAACTTTGTCATATATGCTTGGTTCTGGCTTCTAATATGTTTCAACCCGAGTCCCCCATTTTTCTTGTTCTTACACACAGTCTCCCAATTTACTAAATGTGTTTTCCGATGCTCCATCGTTGAACCCCAAAGGAAACCCCGATTGTGCTTCTCAATTTCATCACAAACACCACTGGGTAGTAAGGCAGTCTGCATTGTATACTCTGGGATAGTGGATGTAACAGATGATACCAGTGTTGATCGTCCAGTAATGGATAAGGTGTGTATTTTCCAGCTAGAGAGCCTTTTCCAAACCTTGTCCACCACAGTCTGATAACTTCTTTTGGTGACTCTCTCGTGATGCAGTGGTACCCCCAGGTACTTGCCCAGGTCCGGAGTAACTTGGAAGCCTAGGTGAGTACACAATTCTGTGCGTCTTGCATGGCTAACATTCTTGGAGAAGTAAACCCTTGTCTTAGTCGTATTCACCTTTACTCCAGATGCTTCACAGAATTTATCAAGGCATCTTTTCACGATCATAGATTGATGCAAAGAAGCTTCAACAAACAGGACAATATCATCAGCAAAAAACAAGTGAGAAATGGGAGGTCCGTTCTTACACAGATTAATAGCCTTCCATGCACCATGTTTGATTTGTTCCTGAATTAAGTGTGCCAATTTCTCCATGCATAATACAAAGAGATAAGGTGAGAGTGGATCCCCTTGCCTAACCCCTCTGGATGGGTTAATCGAACCTGCTTTCTCACCATTCCACAATAGTTGCATATTCGGAGTAGAAACACAAGCATAGATAATGTCAATTAGGGCCCCTGGTAGGTTGAGCTCCACTAAACAGGCTCGAAGAAAATTCCAATTGACTCTATCATAGGCCTTTTCAAGGTCAATTTTGATTGTCATAAAACCTCGCTTTCCTTGCATATTCCGTAGGGAGTGAATTACCTCCTGTGCAATAATAATATTATCAGAGCTGTGTCTGTTCAGCACAAAACTGCATTGCGTGGGCTGACAATCTGAGGTAATATCCTTTTAATTCTGTTTGCAATCACTTTCGTAATAGTTTTGAAAATCACATTACACAGGCTAATCGGGCGTAGGTCTTGAATGAACTCTGGAGGATCCTTCTTCGGGACCAGCACAATCAAGGTTTCATTGATTGTTTGGATCTCAGAAGGGTTATCCCATAGTGACTGGATAAACTTGTAAACCATCGGCTCTACCACCTGCCATTGGCTCTGATAAAACAAAGCATTAAACCCATCTGGACCAGGTGCTTTTAACGCACCCATAGAAAATAAAGCTTGTTTAACTTCTTCATTTGATAACGGTCTCCCCAGGGCAGTCAAACCAGCTAACTCAATGGATGGGTATGTGACGTCACACGTTAAGGGGGAACGTACTCGAATCTCTTCCTGAAAAAGTGAGGAGAAGAAAGTAGTTGCCATACCCCTTATTTTATCAATATCATACTCCCAATCACCATTATCCCCTTTTACTGCGCCTATAAAATTCTTCTTTCGCCTACCATTGGCTCGAGAATGGAAGTATCTTGTGTTCTTGTCTCCATTAATCGTCCACTCACTTCTTGCTTTCTGTGCCCATATTAATGATTCTTGTAGGAGAACCTCTTCTAATTCCTTCCATAGCTGAATTTGCAGTGCTCGACGCTCGAGATTTAGGCCAAATCTAGACTCGGCTCTTGTTATACCTTGTAGTCTACTTAGAATTTTCCTTTTTCGAGTTTTAGTGGAGCCGAATATCTGTTTATTCCAACTCACACAGGCATTTGTGAATTGGTTTAAATTCTCCGTCCATTTCAAACTATTCTGCCAATTGTCTTTCACAAAAGGAGTAAACCTATCATCTAAAGCCCAGGCAGCAAGGAAGCGAAAAGGCCGATTAAGCCGTTCAGATTGACCCATGCCTTCCAACTGGAGCAGAAGGGGACGATGATCACTTTTATACCAGTTTAGATGTTTAATGGTAGCATTTGGAAATTCCTCTTGCCATTTAGTGGACCCCAAAATTCTATCTAATCTGCTTGCTACGCCTGTCCTTTTCCATGTGAAAGGAGGTCCCATAAAGCCCATATCATTCAACCCCACTTCTTCAACAAACCAGCAAAATTCTCGATCTGGACCCCTATTAGTTTCTGAGGTGTGTCGTTCTTGTGTGTTGAGTGTTGCATTGAAATCCCCCCCTAAGCACCATGCGTTACGAACTGAGTGGTTTAGTTGAATCAAACTACTCCAAAGGGAGCGACGTTGTGTTGCATTTGGGCTAGCATAAACAAATGACATTTCCCAAACCTGTAAAACATGGTTAGTAATGCGCATGTGAACATACTGGTTTGTTACCTCCAATACTTCTACGTGTCTAAATTTATCCGACCATAGACACCAGATGCCCCCTTTAAAACCTTCAGCATCCACTATCTTCATGTTCTTGAAACCCAACTTTGCTGCAATGGTATACGCTTTCACACCGCTACATCTTGTTTCAAAAAAAGCAACAAAGTCCAAACAATAGAATTGAACTAACTCACGTACTAGATTAGGGAATGATTTTGCCCCTGCGCCTCGAATATTCCATAATAAGAAATTCATGGAAAAACTTCTTGATTAAATGGGATATTATCCCCCTGGCCATCCACAGTACCCATGCATATATCCACCCCGTCCACCACTGCACTCCCTTCTACAAGAATATGATTCATCATGTCAAAACTACATGATTTCTCAGGCAGCATTAGCATATCGGTTTTTACATCTTTGATTCCTTCTAAACCGTGATTTTCTATTGGCCCATTACTACATGTGTACATGATTGATTGGTGAGTTTGTTGTTCGTCTTCTGTCCTGCTGAATAATTAGTATTTTATGGACCCACCTTGAACTAATTTGTACGATTCACTCTTTTTCCCCCTGAAAAAGATATCAATGCTTTGTTTTAGTTTGGAGTTCGTAGCTGTTTTTATCGAGATTCATTTTCATATTAATTTAAATAATAATTTTTGCTATTAATTAACATTAAATCGGCAATATTAGGTCAGTCCGTGAATGGAGACACGAATATGTGAATAATGAATTTTTGAGGCTCCCTGCTTCATCAAGACCAAGTCCATCCACATAACTAAGCTCAGGCGGGTCCATGTGGTGGGGCTCTTCCTTCCGTGAACTTTTAAATGCCGACATTTTTTTTATAAAAAGGCCAAGCAATATTAATGATTTAAGTAGATTGTAAAAAAAAAAAGTAGATTAGAAAAACAATATCAAAGGCAACAATAAAAAAGAGATTAGTACACACATATATATGACGAAGGATAAACTACTGGGACATCTAATCTACTAAGGGCTGTTTGGTACGCTGGAATTAATTTTGATGGAAATGGATATGGATATGAAAATGAAAATAGGAACTAACAGTATGTTTGGTATGTCATGAAAATGAGATCTAATTTTTATATAAAAATACCAAAATGTCCTTCAATTTTTTTTTTTATTTTTTTGAAGGTAGTGGAGAGTAATAGATGAAAATGATCACATGGAATTGATTGGGTGGAATTGAGCCTATTTGGCTTCCACATGGAATTGGAAAATTTTCCAATTCCATTATACCAAACAAGCATCATGATGGAATTGATCCTCAATTCCATTTCCACCACCCTTAATTCTATCATACCAAACAGGGCCTAAGTATATGAGAAGCCATAATATCCTCCCTGACAAAGCAAATTGCTTGATTTTTTTAAAAATAAAGTCAAATACATTTCAACGAAAAATGTTAATCATTACAAAAAAAAAAAAAAAACTCTATACTTCCCATGACAGCATGGACGGTGAAATAAGAGTCAAGGAAAGTGCTGAAATTAACATTTAATTGTTCTAATAAAAGAACCCTATCAAAATAAAAATGGGATATGAAAGAATAATTTAAGTCCTAAAAGATAGAATTTGATGTTGGGCATAATGACCCTTTAGGAGGAAGGAAAACTTTCTTTAAACATATTCCTCGCAGATCTTGCTTTGGATTTTTTATGAAGAATGGTGATTGAAGAATCCAAGATAAAGCAGCCCGGGAGCATAGAACAACAAACAGATTAGCAAATTGCTTGATTGATTTCAAAGATATAGCAATGTGGTCACATGAGAAAATAAAGAGGATTTAATAATCTAAGGTAAAATGAAGACTCTTATAACTAAACAAGTGATCCCCTTATCTTTTTTTTTTTTTTTTTTTTGGACAAAGATCCCCTTATCTTCAAACCTACTAAAAGTGTTGTATTGATTGACTTTAAAGACATATCCGTAAATGACAGAGTAACTAATATGTTGTCTTTTTTTTTTTTTTTTTCTCTGTAAAAGTTTAGGTAGGTTCGGCACCAGTTTCCTATCAAGGTCAGGGCACGACCCCAGGGCTCTTCGAGCGCTTACAAGGGACTTACGAGATCCCCTACCAATGAGGTCTCCCCATCGGTCAGAGGGTTCGAACACACTCCCTTGTGATCGGGGTGGCAAGACCTTAACCAACTGTGCCAAACCTCATTGGCAACTAATATGTTGTCTTTAACTCTATGTAGTATAAGAATCCAACCAATATTATTAAATATTATCTCGGGTTCTAAATATAAGATAAAGTTGATTGTTTTGGAGAAATTAAGAAAACTAATTAAATTACTCTATAGAGTATTTTTATTTTTTTCTCCAAACTAATTACTTTGATTAATATATAATTTAAGGATACACAATATATGATGTGATTAAGTAACTTATTTAGTTTACTCAGTGTTTGTTTGGATTAGCGATTGGAATGCTTAAAAACATCTTTTCAATCGTGATTTATGATATATGAGAGGACTTATGTCTCGATTTATATAAAAAAACAGCTTATAAACAATCTAATCTCTTCCAAATAAAAAAAGTAAACTTTCTGTTATTATTAGGAACGGAGGTAATAGTAAATATTGGATTCAAAGGCCGCACAAAGTTGCTAGAAGCCACACATGAATTAGTCTAGTAATTAGTGGAGGCAAGATCTCTGAGAACGATAAAATACTTTGGATCTCTGGCACAGCCGTAAGAGGGTTTGACAGACTCTTCTCATGTAAGGCAATGTTTCTCCTCCTCCATAACGATAATTTTTTGCTATAGAAAAATTATACTTTAATCTATATTAGGTAAAATGTTCATTATATATATATAAATTAATTTGATTTTCAAAACAACAATCCACATGCCTCTTAATTATTTATTTTTTTGTGCATACTCTCTTGATGCGTGTTTAGATCTATTTATCAAACAAACCCTGATGATTTAAAATGCCCGTTTTGCGAGTATATTTCTAGAAATGGTGGTCGCGAACTCAGTTGTTGTGAACCCAGCTCCGTTGGTTTAAAAATTATAAATATTTATAATTTATATCGGGTCAGGCCTGTTCTGTGAATGCCTTTATTTTTTTTTCCATTTAAAAAATGTCTCAATCAAGTATTTACAGTTTTAAAGAAAGGCATCATAAATTAAAGAAAGAAAGAAGGCTAAGGGTGGGATTTTTGTTAGACAACTTAATTTAAATTTACAAAATTTAATACAGTATTTATTAAAAAAATTATTTTGTATTAAAATATAAGAAAAATATTTAAAATTATAACTATTTTAAAACTGGATTCTACTTCGATTTGAAGGAATTACAATTTGAAATAAGTTTAATTGTAATTTTTGTGAAGTTTGAAAATAATTTCTGAATGATTGATAATCGTAACGATATTTTATTATATTGAATTAAAATAATCAAACTTATAATGGACATAATTAGATTATTTAAATTGTGAAAGATAATTATAATGGACATAATTTCCTAAGTATGATAAGTGGGACTTTTTAAAATTTGAATTTATGTCCGCCTCTTTATAGTATGAGGTCATTTCCCACCTCAACCAACAACTTGTTAGTAATACGACATTGAATTTGCCTCCGTGTAAAAAACTAGATTAAAAAAGAAAGAGAGAAATAGGGTTAAAAACTTTTCATTAAAAATTTAATTTTACAAAAGTGAGGGGTTTGGAGGGGCAGTGAGGGATTCTGGAGGGGTTGAACGGTCTATTTGGTAGAGGGATTTGGTGGGAAAGAAAAATTTTTATGAGTTGGATATAAGAGAATTGGAGAACTGGTGTTATAATGAAAAAGGTATAAACTTTTAACTCTACTTCTCTTATTATTATTTTTTAAAATTCAACTCAAATATTTTTTTCTTCGCTTGCTTTCCCACCCCCTACCAAACAAGCCCTTTGAGAAGTTAAATGAGATAAATATTTTTGTTGGCCAAAAGATTATATAAATATGATTAAGGATTAAGGGGCAATTTGCTCTGGAAGTTTTTTAGGGTGACAATTTTGCTTCAAAAATGTCAAAAAGTGAGTAATTTTGCCTTGACATCTATATCAGTTAATTTTGACTGTTATTTGACCAAATATGGTGAGTTAGTAGTACACATGTTATCCACATCATTTTTGTTAAGCTGCAAATTTACTTTGTAAGTTTTAAATCTAACTTTGGAACTTTTTAACACTTGTGGTATAAAATTACCCCCCAAAAAAATTCTAAGACAAAATTGTCCCTTAGTGATAACTTCTACAACAAACTTACCTCATAACACATTAATTATATTTAAGAGTGAAGGTGCAAGAATACCCTTAAACTTTTACTAAAAGTGGATCTAGCATCATATACATTCTAGAGTTGCGAAAATACACATGAACATTCAAAATGAGAGTGAAAATACTAGTATTGTTAAATATAACCTAACACTATTACATATGCACATATAAAAAGAAGAATGGGCCGACACAGATTGAAACAAGAAAGGAGAATAACCAAACATGACCGAATGCAATGGAGGAACTTATGGCAGTTAAAAAAAGATTGCAATAGGGGCCCACTAGCTTAAGTGAAACGGTGAGCACAGAGGGAAATAAGGAGGATAGGACAGAATGGGGTGCTTCCTCACGAGTTGTTCTACTTGCGCAGGATGTTCATCAGGAGAATACTGTGGCAGCTGCTCTTGGTGCAGGGGTAACTGACGGACCCACTGGATCCAGGGGAGGAGCTCAATGGTAAATTTTTGACGCATACTAATCCATTATCTGGGGAGGACGTGTTGATGGAGGTGCTGGTACAGGCTCATACTAACCTCATGCAGGATAGTTGAGATGGTTTGTGCTCTGGATCACAAATTAATGTTGGTTATTATGAATTGTGTTGTATGGAATTGTAAAGGGATTGGACCGAGTCTCTTTCCCTCATTGATTCAGGATCTTTCACGGTTTCATGCTATTGATTGCTTGGTGTTACTGGAGACAAGAGCTAGTGGGGAGAAAGCTCAAAGAACGGCGGCAAGGTTGGGCTTTTAGTTATATGAATTAATTGATGTGGTGGGTTTTAGTGGGGGTATCTGGCTGCTGTGGAATTCATCAGTGGGTACTATTGAGGTAATTGAAAAAAAATCACCAATACATGCATATCACGGTTCAGGACTTACTTGGGAGACACTAGTTCATGACATTCGTTTATGCATCTCCGAACATAGTTACAAGGCGACTATTATGGCAGGAACTGGAACGCCTGAAAGGTACTATTCATGGTGCATGGGGGATTATGGGAGATATGAATGCTACACTTACCTCAGATGAATGGTTCACTACTGCAGCATCTGGTGCTTCAGTTGATAGGGAGTTTAGAGCATGGTTTGGGCAATCAGGAATGAATGATATCAGCTTTGTTGGGCCATGGTTTACATGGCAACGTAAAGGGTGTGGGACTCGGTCAGACTGGGCATCAGTTAATAATGATTGGTTACTGGGCTTTCCTGAAATAAAGGTTGTTCATCTTCCTCAACTTAAATCCCACCACATGCCTATTCTGGTGTAGCTGGAGGATAAGCAGACACGTGTAAGACAAGAGAGACTGTTTCGATTTGTAGCGTCATTGGTCCTGCATGATGAGTTTGGTGAGTTTGTACAGAAGATTTGGGTACATAATGCTTCATGGACTGAGACTGTTAAGAAGTTCACAAAAGCCTGTTTTTGGTGGAATCGCGAGGTATTTGGGTTCACTGATTATAAGAAAAAACAGGTGTTAAAGAGATTAAACGGAATTCAACGAGCTCTTGCCAGGGATTGTACGAGGCAGGATCTATATTCTCTACAAGTAAGCCTATGGAAAGAGCTGGAAGGCCTGCTTCTCCAGGAAAATTTGATGTGGGCCCAAAAAGCTAGAGCAGATTGGCATGCATTAGGTGACAAAAACACGCGTTACTTCCATCTTCGAGTAAATAGGAGATGTCGGCATAGTAAGATTGCCGCTATCAAGGGTGCGGAGGGGTCCTGGATTTATGATGAAGAGGACATTAAGGTACAAGCAACTAACTTTTTTAGCCAGTTATTCGTGGAAGAAGAGTATGCCAGGGATGTGCTTTCCTGTACTATGTCTTACTCAAATATTAGTGCGGAGCAGCTAGTGGTGTGTGGATTGCCGGTGTCGGATGAGGATATCAAGTCAGTTATTTTTGAAATGGGGGCTTTGAAGGCTCCTGGGCCAGATGAGCTTAATGCTTTGTTTTACCAATACCAGTGGGACAAGGTAGCGACTTCTATCACTTCTTTGATTAAACATTTATTTGCAAATCCTAGAGATATTGCAGAGGTCAATGGTACCCTGATTGTATTAATTCCCAAGAAAGATCCCCCATAAACTTTCTGGGACCTGCGACTTATTAGCCTCTGTAATGTTATTTACAAGGTTATTACAAAGATTGTGGCAAAGAGAATTAAGGCCTTCCTACCTGCCATTATAAGTCCTTTCCAGTATAGCTTTATTCCAGGGAGACTAAGTACGGACAATATTATTATAGCCCAAGAGGTAATACATACTATGAGAAGCACTAAGAGGAAGGAAGGGACAATGGCTATCAAGATAGATTTGGAAAAAGCCTATGACTGGCTGAGTTGAGAATTTCTCACTCAATGCTTATCAGAGCTCCAAGTTCCGGCTCATCTACTAGACTTCATTAAGTATTGTGTGTCCACCTCAACTATGCAGTTATTATGGAACGGAAGTAAAGCTCACCAGTTCAACCCATCTAGAGGAGTGCGACAGGGTGATCCAATGTCCCCATATCTTTTTGTTATCTGTATGGAGAAGCTGACTCATATTATACAGGAGAGTATTCAAAAGGGTGAGTGGAGACCTATACATCTTAATAGAAATGGCCCCCATCTCTCCCACCTGATGTTTACAAATGATATTGTCATTTTTGGGGAAGCTTCAATGCAATAGGCTCAGGTGATTAAACATTGTCTACACAGTTTCTGTAAGGCTTCTGGCATGAAGGTGAATCCAATAAAATCCAGAGTTTTCTTCTCATCTAATATTAATCATAACAGAAGATGAGAACTTAGTGATGAGTTGGGATTCACAGTAACAGCAGATCTTGGGAAGTATTTGGGAGTACCGTTGATTCATAAGAGAGTCACCAAGGATACATTTAGAGATGTTGTGGAAAAACTCCAGAAGCGTCTCTCGAGTTGGAAGGTCAACAACTTGTCTCTTGTAGGACGACATACCTTAGTGTCTTCTGTTACTGCAGCGATTCCAATGTATACCATGCAAACTACCTTGCTTCTACCTACCATATGTGCGGAGCTGGAAAAGTGTAATAGGAGCTTTGTGTGGGGATCTACAGTGGCAAAAAAAAGATTCACCCTATCTCTTGGGATAGTGTGTGCAAGAGTAAGGCTCAAGGAGGTTTAGGCTTGCGTCATGTGGATAAACAAAATCAAGCTTTTCATATGAAACTGGGTTGGAGTCTGACTAAGCGGCGTGATGCCCTTTGGGTGCAAGTAATACGGAGCAAGTATAAGTGTGGAAGTGAGTTGATTCCTAATATTGATATTAGGAGAAAGGGCTCCAATGTTTGGTCAGGCATAAAATCAGCATGGGAAGCTACTGAATCGAATCTGGATAGAAGTATGGATAACACGGAGGTGCGTTGGAAGGGCACAAAGGATGATACCTTTACAGTTAAATCTGCATATGATAGTTTAGTTAATTCTAGCAACCCTCGGGATAGCACATAGAGTAGGATATGGAAGCTTATGGTGCTATAGCGGTGTAAAACTTTCATGTGGCTACTGTTTCATGACCGGTTGTTAACTAATGAGTCACGGTTCAGGAGAAATATCTCTCAAAGTAATGCTTGTGATCTCTGCAACACCCTAATGGAGACGTGCCTCCATGCTCTCAGAGATTATGAGGAAGCACGGGCATATTGGGGCTAGGTGGTGCCATCTCGGTTGGTTAGAAGATTTTTTAGCTTGGATTTGCATGAATGGGTGCGCTTCAATGTGTCAGCTCAGGCTTCAAATTATGAAATGGGTTGGCCAAGTGTGTTTGCCACTTCATGCTGGTTACTCTGGAAAAAAAGAAACACCCGTATTTTTTAGCATAAGATCTTGTCCAACAGAACAATTTGTCACCAGTGTATGGCATATTTGATCTCTCTTCGGGATGCTTGCCATAAGTTGAGAGGGATTTGGCTCCAGGAATCTTCTCATGTAGTTAATATTCATCGGTAGATGCCCTCGACTCTGGGACGGGTTAAGCTGAATGTTGATGGTGCATTTTCGGAATCATGTGCTAAAATAGGGTATGGGCTTTTGGTGAGAGACGCGGGGGGAGGAGCATTGCTAGTTTTTTCTATAGTAGTTAGGGTGGTGATAGCCTTTCAGCTGAACTCTAGGCTTGTTTACTTGGGCTCAAGCTAGCGTGGGAGAATGGAGAGCGAAGAGTTATTCTAGAAAGTGATTCTCTCAAAGTGATAACTGTCCTTTCTATAGCCAACGCTGCTTCGGATGTTGACGGCCACCGATTTCCAAGATTCAGAGCTATTTGGACTGGGAGTGGAGCATTAAACTTCTACATATATCTCGAGATGCTAATGAGGCAGCAAATTTCTTAGCCAAGACCTCTCTCTCATGAATGCCCGAACTGTATAGATTCCATGGCAGCTTCATGGAGCTAGATCCTTACTTGCTGAAGGATAACATGCGTTCTTCACCATTGGATAGTGACTATGCTTGAGTGCATCCATGCATTAAAAAATAAAAAAGAATGTGGGCCCCACTATAAAAAAAGTAAGAGTGTTAGGTCAAATTTAATAGTGTTGTTATTTTTGCTCCCATTTTTAATGTTCAAGGGTATTTTTATACCTACAAAATGTATATGGTGTTGAACCCATTTTTAGTAAAAGTTCGTGGCACCAAAATCGTATATTTAATGCAAATTGAGGTTTAGTACATTTACATCCCCAAATCGCTGGGCCAGGAACATCTCCATTAAGGGATCCCTCCACTTACCCTCCATTTACACAAAATGACTGGGTTTTCATTTAAAAAAAACAAGTCAAAATAAGATCTTAGGAAACTCATGCTAATCAGGAAACAATAGAGCAGCACTTTAGGGAAAAAAGGAAAGATAATGGGAAACTCAATGTTATATATTAAAAAAGAAAAATAAGTTGCCCAAAAGAAATCTCATTCACCGCCCCCATCATGCTTGTGTGGGTCTTCATCTCCGTCGCCTACCCTTTCGCCGTTGGCTTCTGTCATCTACTTCGTCGTCGCCTGTCGTCATATAAATCTAAACCATCAATTACAGAAGAGAGGTAAGGTTCCATTCTTCGATGCCACCGATTTCTTAGTCATTAAAATGCTTTAAATGTCGCCGCCCTTTTACCTCACAAATTAAACCCCTCTATCTTATTTGCAGTCTTAGTTCATGCGAAATAGTTGGAAATAATTGAAAACTTCGTCTTGACAAAAAGATTTTGAAGGAACATTTAGAAAAATATCACCTGGTGAGCTTCCATTTTTTCTGACACGGTAAGGTCTTAAGTTTTGTAAAACGAGCAATATTCATCATGAATAATCTGTTTGAATAGCTCTATAAATTTTTCTGTTTCACTTTTCCTATTATCTCAATTATTGTCTATAATTTTCAGCTTTCAAAGAAGCTCCATCCAAACATGAACAAAGACGATCCTGAGGCTAGAAAGAAGTTCAAGAAGTTTCAATGGCATATGAGGCATAATTTAATTGGTGGTCCTTGTTATTACCCTGAACTTCAGTAGCTTGTATCATCTGTAAATAGTGAGAAAGCATTATATGCCTTTATTCTTTTGCCTTTTTTGTTTTGAATCCTAGTCCATAAACCTGACTATTCTTTACTTGTCTTGGTTAGCTTTTTTACATGAATTCATATTTGGTTGCTTTAGATTTCAACTTTCATTTGATCTTGTAGTTCTAGATGGGGTTCTTTTCTGAATAATGATTCTTTGCAATGACTGAACAACTTAGTAAAGGGATAGACAATAAGACATATGTAGTTATTATTAGGCGGAGTCTCTTGAGTTGTTAAATAAAATCTGGCTTGTAGCTTGACTTGACCTCAATGTAACTATATTTTAGGTGAACAAAAAACCAACCTTTTGATTCACATTTCAGATATTAATTTTGATACTATTGGAAGATGGTGTGTAGGCTCTTATGTTCGTTGATGTATAATAATTTAATTTTAACTTCAAAGCGTGCCAGGATGCTAATATGATGGCATGATCGGCATATTTTATTAGGTGAGGTTATAGGTTGATTTTTGATGGCAAAACAGAAAACTTGTCATGAATTGAAATTAATAGCATGCATAAAAAAGTGACTTTATAAGTTTCATATATTTTGCACTTTTGTTTTGATACATTGTAGTAGATAATTACAATAGCTATACACTGTGAAACTTTATAATTGCAGTCCAAAATGAAAGTAGAAGTGGAATCTACTAATGAGTTATGAACAAAATGAACTACAAAGAGAAGCTTAAATGTATCCACCAGAAGCTGGGGCTGGAACAAGTGCAGAAGCAATGGTTGGCGCAAAAGGAAGCAAAAGGAGTTGGAATGCAAAGAGCTTAACTGGATTATTTCATTTAGGAAGATCTAGGTTCATATGTGAACCTGTATATGTAACATGTTGTAACATAGTTTATAAGCAGACAATGTAATGATATTCTATTATAATAAAAGTTCCTTTATTTCAGAACAATTGTCTCAATATTTTTAACATATTTTCATGTGGTGATATAATTTACCTTTTGTAAACACTTGACTAAATTGTAATGCTTCAAGTGACTTGACATAATAATCCAATGGAGCCTACAAGCACAAACAATAAAATCACAATAACATGATATGTTTGAAATAAACAGCTCAAGGACTTGAAAAATAGTAGCCCCACCACCATTAATCTTATGAATGGCATTTGACTTTATTCATGTGTATTTGAGATTAGTGCACTATGTTGTAGTGGCAATGGTGTAGTTGACATAAGAAGACCATATTGCTTTGGCACTTGTGTAATTGACACTGAGGGACCATATTGCACTAATAGTGGTGTATATGACATAGCAGGACTATATTACATTGGAAACCCAAAATATCGATAAAAACTCATTACAAAAACACAGTGCAGCTTATTTAAAAATATCAATGTAAAAATCTATACCTTTGAACTTTGTAATGTCTTGTTAGTAGGTTTATTTTTATTTTTAACTTCTCTTTTTTTTACTAAGGTTGTTGACCCAACTTTTACTCATATTTTTTTGCTCTCTATTTTTGAATCCAAAGTCTTCACCACCATTCTTATCACTACCATCATTAACACCACCTTCACTATCAACGCCATTTGATGAGTGTTTAATAAGAAGTTCAGACACTTTCTTGTTGAGTTCAATCATTGCTTGATGAACCATAGAGAATGCCTCTGGACACTCAGATGCATCACTAGCTAATTTTATTAACATTGGGCACAATTGCTTATATTGATTTGAGCATTCTAGTTTAGGATCCACCTCAACTTCCTTTCCCTTGTTATCATACACAACACCGCACCTTGCTTCTCTTGTCCATCTTTTTAAAAATATATTTTTTGTGGAAGTAGCTTGACATCACGGTCGCACAATATCGTTAGGGCATGACAACATAATATTCCCCATTGTTCAAACTTCTTACAACTACAAGTGATAGCAGCCTCCTTCTCTTCTCTTGATGGTTAAAATGTCAATCTCCACTCTCACTTCTTATCAATTCTTGTGATGACATAATCGAATACAAAAAAATCATCATCTTCATTTATCTTTTTTTCTTTTCTTACTTTTATACATGTGGCATCACGTAAGTCATACTCTTGTTGGAACAAGTCAAAAATTGGTGGAGTGTAAACTTGAGAAAGTTGTTGAAGCATTGTTGAACTCTTCAAAATCAATCTTGGCAGCTTTTATCGTGAGTTAAAATCACTCTTCAATTCATTATACTGTTTATCCACAATAACCTGTTCAAATACTTTTAAAGAATTGATTGATATTCCATTTGGGATTCGTGCAACTTTTGATGAATGAATTAATACTTTTACTTAATTGAGTGCTTCTCAAACTAAGAGTCTTTGAATTCTTCATATAACATGCTGCCCACTTTTCTTTTATCTCATAAATAGACATCAGCCATGGATTCTCTACAGCATTATATTTTGACAATAATGCTTTCCAAGCTTCCTCAAATGCTATCTCTTCATTACATTGATCCATGCACCAATTAAACTAACTTAAGAAATGCGAGTCATCTTTCATCAAATTTCCAAGATGTTTTACCGTATTTCTATTAATATGAAATGTGCATAGGCCATGCTTTACACTTGGCATTACCTCTTTTAAGGCTCGTGTCATTGTTGTATCTTGGTCAGTTAATATAGTAAATGACATTTTCTTCTTATGTGCTTCCAAAAAAGTTTCAAAAAGCCACTTGAAAGATTCAATGGTCTCATAATATAACAAAGCGGCACCAAATATCATTGTTTCCCTATAATGGTTGAAACCTGAGAAAATGGCAAGTGGTCTATTTTACAATTTGTAGAATATGTTGTATCAAATGAAATCACATATCCAAAACAACTATAGTCTATCAACATACGTGCATTGGTCCAAAACACAGTAGTTATATGTTCTTCTGAATCCATTGATACGAAGGATTTTCAGTGAGTTGCTATTGAAAATAACGAAGTAGACACCTAGCTTCACTATATACCATTTCTTGTTGTCGCCTCCTTGATGCTAGATAACTCTTTACATCCTCTTTAGTATACCCCAAATTAGCCCTTCCTCCTGCATATTTACTCATTAAATTAAAAGAGGATTTTTTCTTAATCCCAACATCTTCAGTAGCTGCCAAAGCATAGTCGTGTGCTTTTGGTAATCTTCTTTGTGATGCCAACATATGAACAGTTTCACGAGGCTCCAAAGGATGATTATGATCCAAAAATAGTTCAGTAATTCTATATCTTTCATTCACTTTTTTTAATTATCATTCTAACTTCACACCTAATTCTTGTCTCCTATCGAGGCTTCTTAATTTTCAAATCTCTTTTATCTGGTTTCCTCACTCCCTCCTTGTGACAAATATATCTATAATATATTATAGAACCATCTTTCCTGAGTTTTATTTTCTAACACCAAATCCCATTCTTCCACCATAGTCAACCCAATATTGCAATGCCTCTTCTACATGATCAAATTCAAGACCCAGAGTGGGAGTTGTATTTGTATCCATTACTTAGGAGAAGCTAAAAAAAAAAAAGAGATACCTAAAAAAACAAGTAACTAATATAAAGCATGAATATCTTAGCTTAAACATATACTAAATTAAAACAAACATAAGGAAAACAACTAGCATACACAAATGAAGTAATCAATATAAAATGAAACGATTCCTTTTTTTTTTTCTTCTATGGTTATCCGATTATAAGAAGCAATATAAGTAAAAAAACTCAAAGGGATGTATACAAACTATAAAACAAACATATATAACTAATGAAGAGCAATCAATAAATGCAAAAGATGAATAAGCTAATATCTTTCTTCTCCAATAATTTCTTCTCAGGTATTACTTGCAAAGGCTTTTTGGAGGCAAAAACGTGAGTTTCCCGCTTAGCATGAGTTTTCCCAAGATCTTTTTTTTGTTCAGAGTGCTGTTCTGTTTTTTCTTGCTTAGAGTGAGTTTTCCTGGATCTTATTTTAACTTGTTTTTTTTTTTTAATCAAAACAAAGTCATTTTGTGTGAATGGAGGGTCGGTGGAGGTAGCCCTTAAATGTGTTTGATGAGGGAAGGGCAGGGAAGATGACAGGGGCAAATTATTTTTTTGGGCGGGTATCCCAAAATGTACCCTGAACACGCCCAGTGGAGAGGTTCCGGGCCCCAATTCGCTCCATCCAATCGAGCCAATGGAGCTACAGAGAATACGTGGTTGCGGCTTCAAGTTCATTGCCTCACTCCACCAGAGGTCAAAATCAGAAGAATACGTGGTTGCGGGTGGTTGCGGCTTCAAGTTCATTTCCTCACCGCACCGGCGGTCAAAATCAGAAGAATATACGTGGTTGCGGCTTCAAGTTCATTTCCTCACTTCATTATCGTGTGTGCTTGATTCCTTCAAACTTTACAGAGCCTCCTTCCTTTTATCATCTGTGCTCAAGTCCAAAACCTAAGAAGACAAAAGGATTGCAGTAAAATAGTACTCTTAATCTGGTAAATGTGAAACCAGAACTTTTTTACTTAATTTTTTTATAAGCTCCATTCATCGTGAATTTCGTCCCTTTCAATTCTCAAGCTCTTCGAGACACTGTTGTGTCTGATATTCTCCATTATGTCTATTTCTTGTTCGCTTTCATATTATTCTGGCTCCTGGAAAAATACGATTGATGAGTATCCATCTTTGCTTTGTGACCCCTTGGTTGCCACAATTTTCGGAGGATATTTTCGATTCCTGTTTGCAATTTGGGAAAGCCTGAGGGTTGCGTGTACTGTTCAGTGTACCTTCCTGAGTGATGCTCTTCTCTCTCTCTTGGCGTCATTGTTTCGGGTTCGTGTACTCTTCCGTTTTGCTTTCATCTTGCTTGATATTTTTTTCCCGCAATCCAGGGTCCTTCACCCCCAGTTTTTCTTCTTGGTCTTGCGGAAACTGTGAGCAATAATTCGAATTTTATTTGAAGAAGCAAGAAGAGATCAGCGTGCCACATGGGATTGGGAATATCCCAAACAACGAGGCGAAGCGACGAATCTGTAGAAGAGGTAGGTAGCAAAGAGGATGGAATCTCAGTTGGGTCTGATAGACCAATCAATCGACAGTCGTTACTCCAGCCATGTTCGCGAGACGCTCGACGAATTGCCTGACAATTTTGTCATCACCGACCCCTCTATCTCTGGCCACCCGATTGTTTTTGCGAGCCACGGGTTCTTGAAAATGTCAGGGTATGCCAAAGAAGAGGTGATAGGCAAGAATGGCAAGATTTTTCAAGGGCCAGGGACTTGTAGAAGATCGGTAATAGAAATTCGTGAGGCGATAAGAGAAGAGAGACCTATTCAGATCAATTTGTTGAATTATCGTAAAGATGGCAAGCCATTTTGGATTTTGTTTCACATGAACCCTGTATTTAACAAGTATGATGGTAGAGTAAGTCACTTCGTGGCAGTTCAGGTACCTCTATCAAGGAAACGGAGGCGTTCGGGATGCGGCGTTAGGAGAACTAACGTTAATTTGAGTGACGATGGGTCTATGGCTCAGGATTTTGTGTATGGATCGTGTCGGAAGGAAGTGTGCTCGGATTCTTTGTTGGAACTTGGTTGTGTTCTGTCACTTCATCAAGTTTCAGAAGTAGAACATGATGGTAGAGGTTTGTTTCACAGTTTGGCGTTCGTATGTTAAAAATCCTCGTGCATCAATTTGTGCTTCTATTCCTTGTTAACACGCCAGTTCAATATCTTCTGTACTTTCTATTTTGGGCCTGTTTAATCTTATTTTTCCTCTTTCTCTCAGTTTTCTAGCGGTCTAGCTCCCTTTGGCCTAGACAGCCCTCTCTGGTTGAATTATTATTGTGATAGTTGGGTGTTCTCTACTGATCCATATGCTTTCTAACATGCAGAACCAAATAGTGAAGAACCGTGTGAGGCAAGTGATGTTGATAAGAGAAAAGCTATGACTGCCATGGACAACATTTTTTCTATGCTAACCCACTATAGTGAGTTGACTGGCAGATTGGTATGTAGAAAGAGATGCAGCATTTCTGACGTGGGTCTTCTTAGCTCATCCTTGATTATATCCCTTGGTAGAATCAAACAAAGCTTTGTATTGTGAGTTTTTTGATATATCTAGTTTTCTTTAGCATAAGTTTTATACCGAAGTACTGATCCCTGATTTCTTTATGTGTTTTAATATTGAATATCATGGTTATTTTGCAGAACTAATCCTCATTTACCTGATATGCCTATTGTGTATGCCAGTGATGCCTTCTTGAAATTGACAGGTTCTCGTTCTAAACCTTCCCCTTGGCTAAAGTACTAAATACTAATAGCCTTACGATCAATTGTACCAATTATACTGGCTTTGATGTAAAGATTTAAAACAGTAACTCAGGTCAGTTGTACTGGGGTTTTCATGATGTTTCTAATTACCTTTTTGCTCATATAGGTTACGTAAAAGATGAAGTGCTGGGACGCAACTGTAGATTTCTAAGTGGACTGAATACTGATACCTCAGCTTTATATTTGGTAATATACTTTTTTGCTATGATTTTGCAACATCTGTAGTGCAATATGGAAACTTAGGATTATTGGAATGGATGGATTTTCTATGGACCATGCAATTTCATTCGTGTGCAATTGTTCACAGATAGGGGAGAGCATTAAAGCTGAACAACCATGCACAGTACGTATTTTGAATTACAGGTCACTACTTCACTTTTCCCTATGCCCCCAGTTTCCAAAGAGATGAATTTTATTCATTGAATGTGATGAGTCAATTTACTGCAACTTTGTCAGGAAGGATGAAAGCCCATTTTGGAATTTTCTACACATATCACCTATTCGTGATGCCTCTGGCAAGGTATTGCTGAATTATAAGCTGAACTGTAAATTTTAAAATTCTTCTGTTTCTCATGTTCAGTCTGCCAACCATTTTCCTCGAGTTTGATTGGGCATTGAGGATACTGAATCACAGGATTTGAATCAAATATGGGATGGTTTTTAAACGTGTGTTCGGCTGTTAGGTGGCTAGAATTGGGTAGATGGCATCGTCATTTCCAATTTTGCAATTCTGTTAACCAGTCAGCTGTTGGTAGGTAATTATGATATGTGAAAACAGTTGATTTTGTTTGTCAAAATATCCGCTCTGTTATTTTATATTTTGAAGTTGCTTGCGTATTACTTAAATCTTTGTGAGTGACATGTACTTCACTGGCCTAACCAAATGATTTAGAGGGGGAAAGGCTGGGGAGGCTAGCAGTTTGTATCTGATGTCGTACATTAATCTTGGTTGTTACTTATTAGTAATACAGATATGGAGTGGATTAGTGAGAAGAGAGAAGAGATATAGGAAGGCGGGGTTGCAAGAATTGGGTCCCACTCGTACCCACTATCTTATCTCTCTTCTAACCGGATCCCCACCATCACGGAAGGAGATTCAAACACTTGCGAAAGCAATCTCAACAGTTGCAATATCAGATGACACTTCTCATCCAAATTAATATGGATAAATATAATTTTTATATCAAACTGTACTGTTCATTTTATTTTTCAAATTTCGTATAGTGTTTTGATGGCGTTCTTTAGAGTGTTGCCCATTCCATCCTTTCCCTTGAACCTGTATCCTTAGAAGAGATCTAGACTACAGAATTTGAGTTGTGAATTGTCATATTTTAATTGGTTTAATTTGATTTCATATTAACCAGTTATTGCCTGTGTGTATCTGGGGAGGTCTTACTGATGTAGGTTCCCGGATCCTTTGCAGGCATCTTGGGAAGGGATGCTGATAAGATGGAATAATCTGAATGTTAGAATTGGGAATTAGGGTAGAAGAGAAGAGAATTAGAGAAATTAGAGAGAGAAGAGAGAGAGAGAGAGAGAGAGAGAGAGAGAGAGAGAGAGAGAAGGACGGTTATATTTCTATTATTCACATTGCAAAAACCTGATTACAATAGGCAGGAGCCTCTATTTATAGGCTAGAGTGACTTAATGATAAAGCTAAGGTTAAACTAACTAACCAACCTTCTAATTCCCTAACTAATTGACTTTGGCAATTGTAATTAGCCTAACGGCTATATTTTCAATAATTTATTAGGTTTACATATCAGATGCCTTCAGTAGTTTATCACTCCAGTTCATCTTTTCGACTTCTGTACACGCTCAAATTGCAATCTACCTGCCTAGATGAGTTAGTTTACCCCAGTTATCCTTTTCTACTTCTGTACATACTCAATTTGCAATATAATCAGAAGCCGCGTAAACCAAGTTGTTCAGTAGAAGTTTATGAATAGTAGCATACCAGTTTATACTGTAATCTCTCTTGCTATAACTTGAAGTGAGGACAAAGCACAAATCCACTCTGCTCAGAAAAAGAACACAAATTATGAACAATTTGGGTGGCCAAGATTGAAATTTAGTCCTAAACTAAAAAGGTCAGACTCTCAAATCTGCTTCACTAAATTGAGTTTTGTGGGTGATCAGATAGCATATTTTGTGGGGGTTCAAATAGAAGAAGGCTGTGAGAACAAGCAAGGCAGACAGGGTCTGAGCCCTGATAAGATTCAGCTGAGCGTGGTGGGAGCAGTGAGGATTGCTGTGAGGAGTTCATCATTGATTGCAGGATCTTCCAAGTCATACACAGTATAACTTTGATGGACTATTTGCTGCTCATATGCCCTATGATATATATATGTTTTCCAAAATTGTTATCCATTTTCTGAGATGCATCTATCTTAACTATGGTCGTTGAGATAGTGAGGGAAGAAAAAAGGAAAAAAGGAAAAATGGAAAAGAGGGTGAAGATTGGCTTGCCGTGTGCATGATGTCAATTGTAAGATAGCAACATTATGTATTATATGCTTTATTTCCATAATTTGACTAGTAAGTGTGTTTGGGTAAAAAAAAAAAAATAGTGCTTCTGGTACAAAAACCTAGGTTTTGGAAAATTTTACCCAAACACCCTAATTTTGTCTAGAAGCAATTTTTTGTCCAAAACCATGGTTTTGGAGTGGCAGCATTTTTTCCCTTTTCCCCATGTGATTTGCTCTTTCCTTTGTCTCTAAACACTATTTCCGCATGAAAACTCAGCTTCAACTTCTCTATTTCTCTTTCCTCTTCGCCATTCTCGCTCCCTGATAACTCTCTGCTTGAGATAGAGGATAATAAATGTGCTCAGAGGTTTTTAGAAGGCCTCTTTGCTATTTATTCTATTATCGTTTGGATTTGGAACTTGCAATGAATGTAGCCAGCAATTTTGACATTTTTATTCTTTTAGAGAATTTGGCACATTAGAAAATGGAATTGCATTTTCAGAGTGTGATAGGTGTAGAAGGTTTTTGCGTACAGTTTGTGGAATCACTGGTCAAGTTCTGGTATGCCATTATTATTTATTGCAGGGGAAAGGAAGAAACTAGAAAGAAGCTAACAGTGAGCATAATGATTATTATATGTATTATTTAGTATCAAATTTCATAATAAATACCAAAATTGAAATAAAATTGTCTAAAAATTTTAAAACTATAACATTAGTCAATTATGACATAAAAAAATAGATTAAACATACATACATATATATATATATATATATTGTATAATCAAAAATCATTTATAAATAGTAAGTATCTAATGAAAACATTATAGTTTCGCTAAACACCCACAACAAGAAACCTCTAATTTCTCTAAGCTCATGATGATATTTTACTGCATCCTATTTGAAAACATATTCAAAAGGTGGATTTAAGATAAAATCATTATGATTTATCACTGTTAGCTTCTTTTTAGTTTTTTCCTTTCCCTTGCAATGAATAATAATGACATACCAGAACTTGACCAGTGATTCCACAAACTATATGAAAAAATCTTCTACACTTATCACACTCTGAAAGTGCAATTCCATTTTCTAATGTGCCAAATTCTCTAAAAGAAAACAATAATGCCAAAGCTGCTGGTTATATTCATTGCAAGTTTAAAGTACAAACGATAGTAGAATAAAAAGCAAAGAAGTCTTCTAAATATCTCTAATCACATTTATTATTCTCTATTTCAAGTAGAGAGTCATTGGGGAGAGAAAATGGTGAAGAGGAAAGAGAAGCAGAGAGTTCACTTTGAAAGAAAGTGTGTTTAAGGAAAGAGAAAATCACATGGGGAAAAGGAAAAAATCCAGCTTCTCTAAAACCATAGTTTTTGACAAAAAAATGTTTCTAGACAAATTAGAGGGTTTGGGTAGAATTTTCCAAAATCTAGGTTTTGGTTCCAGAAACACTTTTTTTTTTTCACCCAAATACACTATATTTTATGTATTATTTAACCTCAAATTTCCTAATAAATACCAAAATTGAAATAAAATTGTCTTAAAATTATAATATTAGTCAATTATGTAACATGAAAAATAGATCAAACATATATATATATATATATATATATATTAATAAATTGTATAATACTAAAAAATAAGTATCTAACGAAAACACTATAGTTTTAATCCTCATTTGTACGCTAAACACGCTCAACAAGACACCCCTAAATTTCTCTAAGCTCATCACGATAATTTGTTGCATTCTATTTGAAAAAAATAATGAAAACAAATATTTGAAAAAAATAATGAAAACAGATATTCAAAAGGAGAATTTAAGATAAAATCATTATGCTCTATCACTGTTAGCTTCTTTCTAGTTTCTTCCTTTCCCCTGCAATAAATAATAATAGCATACTAGAACTTGACCAGAGATTGCACAAACTGTACGCAAAAACCCTCTCCACCTATCACACTCTGAAAGTACAATTCCATTTTCTAATATGTCAAATTCTCTAAAAGAAAACAAAAATGTCAAAATTGATTGCTACATTCATTGCAAGTTCCAAGTACAAACGATAGTAAAATAAAAAGCAAAGAGGCCTTCTAAAAAACCTCTTATCACATTTATTGTTCTCTATTTCAAGCAGAGAGTTATCGAGGAGCGAAACTGACGAAGAAGAATGAGAAGCAGATAAGTTGAAGCTGAGAGTTCACGCGGAAAGAGAAAAAGAGTGTGTTTAGGGATAGAGGAAAGAGAAAATCACATGGGGAAAAGGGAAAAAAATCCAACTTCTCCAATACCATGATTTTGGATAAAAAATTGCTTCTAGACAAAATTAGGGTGTTTGGGTAAAATTTTCCAAAACTTAGATTTTGGTTCCAAAAACACTTTTTTTTTTACCCCAACACGTACTATATTTTATATATTATTTAACATTAAATTTCATAATAAACACAAAAAATGAAATAAAATTGTCTGAAAATTTTAAAATTATAACATTAGTCAATTATGTGCCATAAAAAAAATAGATCAAACATACATACATTGTATAATAAAAAATCATTTATAAATAATAAGTATCTAACGAAAACACTATAGTTTTAATCCTCCTTTATACGTTAAACACCCACAACAAGACACCCTCAATTTCTCTAAGCTCATCACGATATTTTGTTACATCCTATTTGAAAAAAATAATGAAAACAAATATTCAAAAGGTGGATTTAAGCAAGCCACCTGCAATTTATATCCCTTTTTTGGGTGTACATCCTTTGACCTTTTTTGGAGAGATTAAGGAAGTTAAATAAGTTATTTAATCATATCATATGTTAAGTATCCTTAGATTATATATCAATTTATAAGTTAGATAAAATAGTTTGGAGAAAAAATGATAAATATTAATATTTTAAAGTACTTTAATTAAATTTCCTAATTTCTTCAAAAAAATCAATTATGTCTTATATTTAAGATTGAATAGAGTATTTAGTTATGCATTTCATCTTTTTTTTTTTGTTCTAGTGCCTACTAAGGAAGACTCAAGATATAATATTTATCGATGGTTTAACTAAGGAATGAGATTTGTAAAGTTTTTTTTATTTGATCAAGGGCTTATCCTCGAGGCTTAGACGGTAAAGGATTTTCACCTCTCCCAATATGTGCGCTTCATGAGATTTGAATTTGTGTTTTCATCCTTATAAGGTGAATAGGGGTGAAAATAGGTCAGATGGTCTGTGGCCTGACCTATTTGACAATAGCAACAGGCTCAGGCCTGTTAGAAGGCTTGTTTCCCTTAAGATTTAAGAGGCCTGAGCCTGTTTCCCTTAAGAGGCCAGGCTCAGGCCTAACAGGCTTGTTAGATAAGCTTGGACATGTTATGGAAATACAATATTTATATATTGTGTAAAAAGTAAGTATTAAATGTAGGATTCTAATTTTTATTTTTATATGATTTAATTATCATTATGTAATAATTATTTCATGGTAAAGAGATTTTATCTTGTAATTGGTTGGGTAACAATAATTTACCTAAAATATGATTTATTAAAGTAAAAGAAATTATTAAAAAGATATTAGAAATAAAAATTATATAAAAGAAGAGAATTATAATAAAAAGGAACAAGATTAAAAGAAAAAAGAAAATGAGTTGAAAAATAAAAAGAAAAGATATAGGAAAAAAGATTGACAAATGAAAAAATAAAAAAAAATTAAATATGAAAAAAAATTTAGTTTGTTAACAGACTTCAGGTCAGGCTAGATCTTTGTACAGTCCAAGCTCAGGCCTTTTAAATATAAAGTTTGGCCTTACCTATTTCCACCTATAAGGGTGAGATCACTTACCACCTCAATCAATCATTTGTCAGTAAATTTGTAAAGTTACATGCGATAAGATTAAAGTGCTTTTTTCCCAAAAAAAAGTTAGTCAAATTGTCTCTGCATGTTATTTAAAAATGTAGTTTCAGCCTTCTTGATTTCTAAAATGGATGATTGTTGACATGGTTAATAATATATACATATATAGATTCTGGACTAATTAACTAAATCAATTTATATTTGCAAATTTGCTATACATGGTGAATATGATGAGCTTCGTATTGCAAATTTTATATGCATGCCAGATATGGTGAATGGTGATTGGGTGTTAACAAAAGATATATAATTTTTTTTTCCAGCGTTAAGATATAAAGTTAAATAGCTTTCTATTTTACGCTCACGACAGGAAAAATTATATGCTCCTCATCAAATATTATACATTCCTTAAAATCTGAACAACAAAACATACGGATTAAAGAAATGCTCCGATAAAATTGATCAATTTATCAATACTGCTTGATAACTTAAGAGGTCAAAAAAAATTGTCAAGAAGAGACCCAAAATAAAAAAGGCTATGATCACGTGGACTCACTTCACTTAACCTGAAGCCAAACAGCATGACTAGGCACTCCAGCGTGGACAACGTTAAGCGTGTAATAGCCTGATGGGGCCACATTAGGGGAGGGGGGCCCACGCGCCGTAACCTTGTAAGCACGTGGGGCCACCCTCCCCACAGCTACCGCATCCAACACCAACATCCTCTGATTCATCGCGAACGAGTGCGTCGTAAACGACGGCGCCACCAGCGAAACCACAATCCCCCGAACGCCTTGGAACTCTTGCAACGACACCGTCACCGAGAACGTCCCATCGTACGACGACCTATTGTTCACCGCCTCTATCTTTATAATCGTTGGTTGTAGACGACGGAATTTCGGGTCCAAGTAATTCGGGTAATAGGCCTCCAAGCTCAAATCCGTCGGGTACGGGTACGCTTTGAAGTCGTACAATCTATGCGGGTTACTCCCTCCGACTAATATTCTCCCATCCGGCAATAGCACCGCCGACGAGTGGTACATCCGAGCAGTTTTTGTAGGGTTCAATACGTCGAATCTCGCATTCCGGTCGGGTTCGTTCGGCTTGTACATAACTGGGTTTAATGCCGGGTTCACTGCATTCTCCCACCCGGCCGTCCCATTGCGGGCACAGTTGAGGATGATCACGTTACCGGTGGGTAATATTAACATGTCGGGCTTGACCCGGGGAATGGGCATTACCTCCATGACCCATTGTGGAGTCGGGTCGGTTACCCGGATCCTGCCGCAACTTCTCGACGCTTCCACAAATATTCTCTTCTCAACTGCCATAGGAAACGAACCTGGTAAAGCACCGCCACACACCATCACCTCTGCATCTGGCGACCGGGTCTTGTTTCCCAACCCTGTTAAGTTCAGGGGGAGTAAAACCGACGACCCGGTACTGGGGTAGTTACGTCTCTCGTCACCGGGTAGAACCGGGTACTCTCTTACGACCCGATTCCTGATGTAGTCGAACAAAACAGAGCGTCTATTGGCGAAGATGAAGAGATTACCGTCCGGCAAGAGATGCAAGAAAGGGAAGAGATTATTCTCTTCTCCAGGTCCGGAATCCTTAGTTTCTCTCAAGAACTTAAAGTAATAAGACCCATTGTGATTTCCTGAATTCTTGGGGACAAACTCGTAATTGAAAGCTGAACGACCACCGACGACGATAATGCGACCGTTGGGGAGAATCTGATTGGAGGCGTACCACCGATTGTTACTCAACGGAACAGAGAGCTCAATCCAGTCGCAGCGGTTGTCGTCGCAGGGAGTGAAAGTTCGGAGTTTGTTGTAGCCGTCGCTGAAGCCGCCGGTTTGGATGAGGGTACCGGAGGAATCAACTGCGGCGGAGGAGCACCATGTGTCAGTCTGGACGGTGAGGGGGCGAACGGAGTTGCTAACGATGTCGTAGAGAACAGAGTGTGCCGTACAGTCGACCTTCATAGCCATATCGCGAGGGTTGTAACGGCAATGGCCGTTGGGTAGAGAGATATTGGAGGGGCCGAAATTGGTGCGGTCGAAGATGATGACCTTGTTGTTCTTCATTACTTGCATGTGCATGGCTGAAATTCCTATGCTTCGTTGCAGGAGAATCCAGTGGCCGCGGCTGGTATTGGTGGCGACGACGACTGAGGAGGGAGACGATGACGTTGCTGGAGGGACTAGGAAAGCGTGGGATATAATGTAGAAGAAGAAGAACATTGGTAAAGAAGCGTTCTTGAAGCCCATGGCTTCTTCTTTCTACTTCTTCTTCATGGAATGCGTCTGAGAGAGTGCTCAGACTTGGGTTCTTGACTTTTCATACAAGTTTCTGCTCTTATATAAGAGAAGCTAGCCGACAAGGAGAGGAGTGATGATATGATGATTGAATTTTTTGATCGAAATATGATGATTGAATTCGGATCCTCAATTTGGTCAAATGAATATATATATAAATATAAAGTAACAAATTATATCAAAGATTTTGGAAACAAAAATTTACGATGGGTTGAAGATCCAGGAAAGATATTTGGGTATCGGACTCTTAATATATACTGATATGTAAAAATTGCGACTTTTCTAGTCGAAAGTTTCTGTTTTGTAAGCCAAGTGAGATTCTTTTGATTTGGGAAATATGTGTAATGTCTCCACATAGATATAGAGAAAAAAAAAAAAAGGAAACAGGACAAAATGAAGTAGTATTAATCCTTGGTATTTACGAGTGGGGTTGGTTTGACTGATAAAATAAATTTGGGCAAGAAAGACGAGGAAGAGGTTTGCAATTATGCATTACTGAAGAAATGAGTGAGAATAAATGGGAGGACAAGGATAATAAATGGGGATGGCGTAGTATGATTGAATACAAGAGAAGAAGGAGAAGAGGTGGATGTGAGAATTAATGGAGGAGATAGGAGGTAGGAGGCAGGCTGACCAGTTGGGGCCACGAAGTGGCTTTGCAGTCAGTAGGACCAGTGAAATTGCAGTGGCCATATTTGGCGGTGCTGAACACAAAAAACAGCAGAAAATCCAAAAAGGAAAAAATCAGTTCTGCAGGAAGAGCAGAAAGTCAATCATAAAAATAAATGGAGATGCGGGGTATCGATCCCCGTGCCTCTCGCATGCTAAGCGAGCGCTCTACCATCTGAGCTACATTCCCGTTGTTGTCTATTTTAAATTATAACTAAATATAGTTGATAGTCCTCTCATAATCTAAATGATTAATGAAACTATAAAAGTTGCTTAATGATAATATAGATAACATAATCTCTATAAAATTATTCTATAGAATAGGGCCTAGGATATGACAATTGGTTTTCAGTCAATCATTAATTTATCCTAGATGATAACCAAGTTCCTTGGGGGTCTGTGATTTTTGATGAACCTAATCAAAAGGGGAGTTCCATAGTTCTACTGTCCCGGTGGAATAAAGTCCATTAAAGTAGAGATGATAGTACCTGTTAAGAACAAAAATACAATAAAATATTTTTTGTTTTCTTTTATCAATTCTCAAGAGGTTATTATCATCAATAAAACTATAAGGTTTTCCTTTCCAGTAGGGTAAAGGAGCAAATAAGTTTAGAAACTGATGAAGAAGAGAGTCTTCATGGTTTTTATCACAAAGATAGTGGTAGATGGGTAATGGCGCAAAGGCTATGGCACTAACATAGAGGGTAGTTAAAGACCATAAATACCAAAAAAGTTCTTTACGCATAGGTCCTTGAAGGAAAGGTAAGGTGGTGAAAAGAATGGTCAGACTAAAATAACAAGACTGTGAAACAAGGTTGGACTTGACAAAAAGAAGATGAAGCCAGTGAAAGAGTTGTTGTTCAACAATCTTCTGAACATGATGAGGAGTCTCAGGATGAGTCTCAGGAGGGAAAAGGGTGGCTTTTATATTATAAGACATGGTTGGCTGTGCTTTTTGAGATGGTTAGAATATACAAAGGCTGTGAAGGAAGATAAGACTTTTGAGGTCGAGAGAGAAAGTCTGCAATGGTGTTGTGGTAACCTTTGAGATGTCTAACTATGATTTATAGCGAAAAAACCAGTCTTTCCATCTGAATAGCTGAGCATCTGGCAAGATATTTTTCTTTGGATCAATCATCTTTAAAAAAGATGTATTGTCCATTTCTACAATAAAATGGTAGGGGCTCAGATGAAAGTTGAACTTTTCAATCCCACGTTTAACAGCAATAATTTCTTTGTACATTGCATAATAATGCTTTTTTCTGGTTCTCTGAATTGACCACTAGCATGTCCATAGTAGTATATTTTTCCATTTACTTCTTCAAGAAGTATTGCACCCCAAAATTCATCATTAGCGTCCTTTTGTAAGATCCTTTCTCCTTGATTTGGAATCTTCAATGGCGAAGGATGTTGAGTGATTCTTTTGAGGATTTGGATAGGTTCTGTTTATTGTTTTCCCCATTATGGAGGATTCTTTCTGAGAAGTTTGGACAACTGGCTAGTATGATGAGACACATGAGGAATAAAGTCTATGAGATAATTCACAATTTCAAGAAACTATTGAACTTGTTTAGTAGTAAGATTATCATCAGGAAAATTCAACAATTCTTGTGCAATATGAGGTCCAGGGCTTTACTGACCATTCTTGAAATGCACGCCCAAGAATTCAATATTTGTGACTCTAATCTCACTTTTCTTTGAGGAGAGCATAATGCCATATTGTTCTATGATATTAGCAAATTGGGTTAATAGAGTTTTATGAGATTCCTCATTTTCATAGAAGAGGAGAATATAATCAATATAGATCAGAGCATTTTGGAGAATAGGTTTAAAAATTCTGGTCATGAATTTTTTAAATAGTGACGGGGCAACTTTTAGGCCAAAAGGCATAATAGTCAATTGGTATTGGGCATTAGGAATACAAAAAGCAGTTTTAGGCCTATCATCTAAGTGGATACCCAATTGCCAAAATCCTACTTTAAGGTCAAACTTTGAGAAGATCTGAGCCTTCTTAAGATAAGAGAACAGAGTACTGGACTTTGGTAAAGGAAACTTATCATCTTGGAGAAAATGGTTCAGAGGCTTGTAGTCAATGACAAGTCTCTTTTTCCCTCTTTTAATTTCTGATCTCTTTTCAACATAAAAGGCTTGACACGCCTAATTAGACTTGGTGACTTCAATGAGTCCTTGTCTTAGTAAAGATGCACATTCATCTCTGGCAAGTTTCAAGTCATCAGGATTTATACCTATATGAGAAGTTTTAGTAAGATTGATATCTTCATTATTTTTGAAAGGTAGCTTGATAAAGAACTCATGATTTTTCCATAATGGAGAAGAATGAAGGAATTGGTCATGACTGTCTGAACAGTATTGAAACAATCGATCTTAATGTTTGAATATTGAGGCGGAGCTTGTTGAAGCTCAAACAAGCTTGGGATTTCTATATAATCCCTTTAGGTAGGATCATAAGGTTCTGGGTATGATAGAAAGCATTAAATCCCAATAGAATATCTTTGCCTGGAAGATCACTTCCTAGTACTTTAATTTTCAAAGTACATCCTGGGAAGAATTTAATACCAATCTTTCTTCTGGAAATATGATAAATTTTGAAATGTTTAGCATCAGCTACGAGATAATACTGATCATGAGAAATCCATTCTTCAAATGAAAGAATATGAGGTTTCATTACTGTTTTACAAGATCTAGGATCAAGGAAAGCAATAGCTATGAGAGGTTTGGAATATTTGTCTGGGAGGACTTGAACTTTGATATTTGGAAGAGGAATGTTAAGGTTTTCTTTAGGATTGGATCGAAGAGATCCTATAAGAGGCTGGGTTGGAAGAGAAGATTCTGATATGTCAAGAGAAAAGGAAGTTAGGACTGAGCTGATAAGATCGATAGACCCATAAAGATAAATCTCTTCTTCATCTGTCTCAGATTTAAAATAAAAGAAGTCAGAGAATTCTAAATTTTCTTCATCATCAGGAAGTGGAAGAACATACTGAGTATCTTTGTCTCAGAAGGGCTATTCTTCAAGGAAAGTTTCAATATCCGTATCTTGATCTGTAATCATCAAGATATTCTGAAGACGTTGGATCATCTTGACATCTTTCTTAGTTTTATTAGGACAAATCTTTGCAAAATGTCCTTTCTTTTTGCAGATAACACATCGAGTCCCTTTCCCTTTTGAGAATCTTCTAGTTTTCAAAAAATGAGCTGTTCTTCTTTTCCTTGATTGTTTTTTAGGGAAAATCTCTGTTCATGATTTTTGGAATATGAACGATAATGAGATTTCTTCTTTGTTGGACAATGGCAAGTCTTATGATCTTTGCATTTAATCAGTTAGCTCTTGCAATAGTTGATAAACTTTGTGAGCAGCACAAGTATTTCAAAGATATGCTTAAAGGCAATGTAAAGCTGAAACATGCCTGTAAGAAGCCTTATCTGAAGGTTTCTGTGTAGTTCTGGTTGAATTTCATCAGGAAGAGAAGTAATAAATGTATGCCGAAGATTAATATCATTGTGACCATTCAGCAAGTAGTATTTTTCAACCATTCTAGTGTAATGCTTCTGCAAGTCCTTTCTGTCCAAAGAACAACATTTCATCTCGAAGAATTCTTGTATGTCTCTCTTGTCAATAATGTTGAAGTTTCCTATGAATTCTTTGTGAATAGCTCCTAGGAGACGTACAGGGTTTGAAACTTGTACTGCCTACATTTTTTCATAACCATTGAGATTTTGAAATCAATCTCTTAAGGCGCCAGTGAATCTAGAAACAAATTCTTTGAGAATTTGTTCAACAGTTACACCTTGTGCTTTAAGTTGTTAATCAATCCATGCACCAAATTCATGAAGCTTTTATCTCTGTTTATCTTATGGAGTGTCATCAAAAGTAAACCAAGGGCTTGAGGTTGGCTTATAATTAAAATCACATTGTTGAGGATGAGGAGGATATATGGTTTGATCAACATGAGATTCCTTAGCTTCACTATCATCATTATCATCTGGTTGAACCATTGCAATTCTGGTAATATCAGCAAAATGATCATCTGAGCTATCATTATAATCAGATACAGAAGAATCATCTGATTGAACACTAGATTCTAATTGAGAACTGGATGAATCCAAGATAGGTTCATGGGTTTAGTGAATAGCCAAGGTAGAATCTTGTGGTTGAGTGGCAGTTGGTTGAGAGGTTAAGGTCTCAGCATATTTTTGTTTTTCCTTTTGTGGAGTGATTGGCTGAGTGGTAGGCTGGGAAATTACAGGCTCTTTAATCTTTAAACTTGGTTAAACAGATTTTTGAGTACCTGATTTATTTCCATATTGGTAGACAGAATGAGAAGGCTAATGAGAGGCTGGTCTTTTTAGGGTACGAAAAGTAGGTCTTGAAATCAATTTAGGCTTAGGCTGTATTGGTGGAGGTTGTTGGAATGGTCTGAAAATAGTATAGTTTATTTTGAAAACTTTACTGTAGTCAGTTTCTTCAAGGCAAGCGGGAGGTGATACTAGGTAGGCAAATCTGGGAATAGTAGGGTATGAAGGATAAGATTCATATATGACTTGAGATTGTTTCTTGGCCATATTGTAACCCCCTCCGTAATTATATCCGAAATACGCGATTAAAATGAAATAGAGACCAATAATAATCAAAAAACATTTACTAACCCATCACATGACGGGATTTTCACAAATACCTTTCGAAATCATTTATAAACTTGGTCTCATATTCACATTTCGAATATAATTACTACGCAAAGATAAATCACATTCATATAAATATCAGAGTGCACAACATAATCATCCCGGGTACATACCTTCGCTAAAGATATACAGGGCACAATGGCCCATTACAATTCTTCAAATGGGGATTACACAATCTTATCTTAAATTCATAACTCTATATTCAATCGAATCATATACGGTCTTCACAACTCATTGATAACCAACTACCAACTCTCATCTCGAAGGAGTCCTAGCCGCTCCCTCCACGAGCCACTTGCCCTGTCTAAATTGTTGGTAGGGAAGGGTGAGATTCAAGAGAATCTCAGTAGGGAAACATTATCAATATGCAGGCAAGATAAATGTTTAATGCATGACATGCTTGCATCACATAACTCATGCACACATACAATGATAAATCTCAATGCTTCGAACGATACACATATGGCCATAGCATATATTGAAACATAGCTTCAAATCATTCATACATGTTCCACATAATCAAGCAAAGCAATAACATGCATCAACACTTTAATACAGTTATCAGAGCATGCAGGAGAGATAAGTTCCCTACCTTAACCATTTTATGCCTCGAAACGTGTGCCTCAATCTACATGCAAACAGCTCGGGGCTTCATATTCGATCCTACAATATCAAATGTACTATTTAGAACTTCTATAGTGTTTATGGGGGTTATATGAGGCTATATTAAAGATTTACTAAAATTCCCCCGGGGACCCGGCCCGGCCCTACCGTACCCGGTTCGGCTGTACTTTTCTCGAAATTTTGACATGGGCTATTCTAATATATTTCCGCCCAAAGAATCTATTTCTGAACTTGAAATTATCAAATTCAATGTCAATTACAAAATTACCCTTGACAACCCCACTTTAAGGGTTTCAGGGGCATTTTCGTAATTATGCTTTTTCGGCCTTTTCCTAAAAAGTGCCCAACTATAACCTCACCTAATTTTCACTCCTGAACTCAATGGAATCATCAAATCATTGAAAATCCAACTCTAAGACCCATTTTTAGAGCTGGCCAAAATTCTCATGTATTATGGGGAAAATTGGGGTTTTTCGATTTCGGCTCCTTAAATACGTTCCTTTATACTCCTAACCACTTTATTGACTATTCCATTAGGTTAAAACTACCATTTAGTACCAATTTGGGCAGTATAACAGCCCCACACACCCATTTTCCATTTTTGAAACTAATGACAATCAGGCGAAATTTCACCGATTAAATTGTCCACAGCAGCCAGAATAGTCAATACACAAGAGTTTGGGAGTTACCTCAAGCTCCCACTAGCTTTTCTCAATAGTGGCTGAAACCCTAGCCCTTCTTAACCATGAAAATTGAGCTTCTAACACCTTAAAGAACATAAAAGAGAAGCTTAGGAGGAAGGTTATACGCGTTAGGAGCTAGATCGTCGAAGAAATCGGCTTACCTTACGAGATTTCTTCCTCTTTCTCTCTCTAAATATCTCAAACGTCTCTCTCTATTTTCAGCTTAAACTCACGACAGAAATGAGAGAAAGAAGAAGATGGGAAATATTTTAATTCCATGATGATGTCACCTTTTATTTTGATGATGTCATAATTCCCATTTTCGGATTTTCTGGCAGATTTTCTGCCCAAACTTTGAAAAATCATAACTAATTCTAGAAAAATCTAAATGAGGTGATTATAAATCCAAATGAAAATTATTTAAGTCCTCTTTATATGAAAAATATGAGCCATTACCCAAAATCATCACAAAATTCCAAAATTACATAAAACTCATCACTGCCCTAAAACAGAGTTCAGTTTCCATCCCAAACTTTAAACAGTCATATCTCTAGCTCAAAAAACGAAATGGCACAAATTATATGTCCATTTTGAATCTTGGGATGTGAACTTTAAGACTGGAAAATTTAAGAATTTTTAGACACCATTTGGTCATTCAAAACATTCACACACACTGACTGCGCAGAATAGAGTTTCACTGGACAGAATTTCAGATTTTGCATCTTTTCTTCCAATGGTCCCATTTTCATACCAAACATGATTTCCACATAAATTTTCACAAGGAATCTATTGGAAACACAAAATCAATCAAATTCACATCACATTGACATGTTTTCACAACAATCTCAACATATCAACACAATTCACATTTCAAAACCTAATATTTCAACTTTTCCATTCCAAAGTTCCAAACCAATTTCAATGACATCAAAACACACTACGAAATCATTTCCAACAAAATACCCCATTCAATTATTCCCTTTATTCTAAGTCAATTTGGATGTTAATCCATAATTGAACTCAAATACAGGGTTTCGGCGCTTCTCACAACACACACGAATCATATTCGAGTGCCAAATCACATCATATTTTTCAAAAGGTTTATTTATCACTAACCATATCCACTTTTGGAGTCATTAATCCTTAATCACAATTTGGGATCTTGCTAAACTGGGGCTTAGCAATCCACTAATCTCAGGCTTATTCTCTAAGCTCAAGTCTCAAAAGTCGGGGGATTACACATATCAAGTTCTATTCTCTGTAGATCTCTTTGAATTGCTAATAACTCCATTTCTTTCTGCTTGAATTTTGGTCCCATGTAACCAGTAGCGATAGAGCTTTTCAATTCTGCATCCAGTTTATGAGCTTACCGTGTTTGAAAAACATAGAGCTGTCTGACTTCATTAGAAAGTTGACCCAGTTGAGTAGTCAAACCGTTTGTTTTGATCGTCAATGAATCAAAGTTTAGAATCAATTCTAGTCAGTGTTGTATTTTGACAAACAACATTCTGAGTATACTTGTTCAAAACTTCTTTAGCTACAAATGCAGATATGAGATTTCCCTGAGAATCAACAATATTGGGGATAACATAAGGTTGAGCAGAGACCTTACTATCTTTATTTATTTTTCTCTTAAGAGGAGGAAATTCAAAGTCAAAAGGATGTCTAATCATCCTTTTGCAAGGTAATGGTTGTGCAGGTATAGATGGAGTAGTCAAAATCTCCGATTCTAGTTCTTTTGGTAAATATGGAAAGAACTTCTTGACAAGGTGTGAATTTCCTGTTTCTGGCATCAATTCAACAAGGGACATATCTTTGGAAGACCCTTTCAGGAGGAGGAGGAGGAGGTTGCCATCCTTTTTTCTTTCTTTGAGCAGGTTGTGAAGAGCCATAGTCATTATCATCTTTATGGCATTTGTTATACTTGTGAGAACAAGAAGATCCTATAAAGGATTTGGTTTTCTTGGCATGCTTGATTGCATATTTGTATGGGTAAAGTCCTTGTTCATCATCATCAGACTCTTCCCACCATTCTGGAGTATCACACATTCCTAAGCCAGGTACATCCCATAGAAAGTGATCATTTAAATGATAAACATAGCAAGGGTTTGTATGATGATCTACCCAAGCTATAGGTGGATCTTTCCTAGAGGGTTTATAAGTAGGAGAAAGAGTAAGGATCATTCCAAGGGGAACAGAAGGTGCTTGTGGATTTGGTCTCTCAAAAGTAGTTTTGATAGTACCATCTGGAAGTCTCTGAATGAGAGGAGGCATGGTAGTATGGACATCTGGCTGGGTTCCATGGAAGATTTTTTCGTAATTATTGATCCATTCAAGGGGCCTTAACTGAGAGAGTTCTTCCCGTGGAATTTGTCTGGGAATCTGAATAATAGAAGTATCAACAAATTCTTTGGAAATGGCAAAAAGAGCATCTTTTATAGAGTTCGAAAGATGAAGATCAAGAGAGTAGTTTTGAAGTCTGTAAACCACCTGATGTTGTAGAGTAGCCATAATGGCTTTTGGGGTCCTGATTAGCTCTAACAATCTGAACTTGTACCTTGAACTGATTAGAAAGAGTAGAGTCCAACAGATTGATGTTGAAGTCCTGTTGAATGATAAGTATAACACTTCCATTACTCAAAGTAGTTAGAAGAGCACCAATAAGAGCATTATGATAGTTTTTATATGTTGAGTCAACTAGAGCAACTCGACCAGTAATAGGCATGCCTTTCCGCCTATGAAGAGTTAAAGCAAGTCGGATAGCCCATATGTGAAGATGGGTATATCCTTCAGATCTCCAGTGATTGATCAAAGGCTGTGGTATTTCAATGGTAGCATAATGTTCCTCTGTTGTAGTTGGAAGATGACATTGTTCCAACTTTGTCGTCTGAACAACCTTTTTGGCATGAGGTCGTCTAGTAGTCAGAAGAGTTCTGATATTTCTAGTAAAACGGTTGGTTTTGTGGTAAACACTGTATGGATTGAGAAGAGGAAGATTAATTTCAGATATTAAAGCATCTTCTGGAAGATGATTAATTTCTACAAGATTTTCTATTTTACTAGCAAGGATTTTTTTTTTTTACAGAGGAAGGGAGATTTCTAGGGGTAAATTGGGATATAAGGGTAGTGGAAGGAGGATTAGAAAGATTTAAAGAACTAAAGGCTTCACTCATATTTTCTGGGTTTCTTCTTACTCATATAAAGGGCAGGGCCCAAAATAGTTATTAAAAACCAAACAAGGTAAAAAATTTATGTTACAATATGCCAAAGGGCCCGGCCCTTTAGCATCTTAAATGTCAGATGGGGTATTAATTCAAACACACCCCACACATCATTCAGTTTTTGGTAGAGAGGGATGGCTCTGGAACAGAGTTGTTGAAGGGTTGTCCGCCATTTTTATTTCCCCTCTTAGGGCAATATTTGGGGTTCATTTTGGTAAATAAAATCACTTCTATTCAATAAAGTCCCTACTTAAATATTGTTCTACTAAACTTGATCTTTCTAATGGATATATTTTTGATGTGATTAGAGCAATTTTTTTGGTTAGAGTTTGAAGCAAGTGCTGAGTTTTAACAATATATGCCATAAGATTGTAGAGCTATTTTAATAGTCAAGTTTTATGTAAATTTATTTATTGGTTATCTTGAAAATTTGGAAATTTAATTTGTATTTAAAAATTTTAGGAATTTTTATGTATATGATATTTTCACCAATTAAATTTGAGTTAAATGATTGATTTGGATTTTTTAGAGATATTATTGAATTTCTTATGGTGTAGTTTTGAGATCTAAGCTTGAAATTTGAAAGTTGGAATTTTAATGTAATTTTATATTTTTAGAACTTTGCAATTTTTGTTAAAGTAAGATACTTGGGAGTTGTCAAGAATTTAATTGAGTGATTTGGGTTGTTAGAGAACATAAAAACTTGTATCAAAATAATTAGTTATGGTCTATGGGAGATTTGAGAATATTTCTTTATTTGGAGGGTATAAACTTTAACTATACAAGTAAATATATGGTTGAAGTGTTTTGGTTAATATATGTGTGTGTATTTATATATAATTAAAGATAAAAATTTCTAATTATTAATTTGGAAATCAGAAGTTAGTAATAAATTACTCCATATAACTTAATGAGTTAATAACATGTGGTTATATAATTGTATAGATTGATAATGAATGGTTGGTATTGAGCATGTGGCGTTTTGTTTATGGTAATATCTCCTTACTTGGCAAGAGGTAACGACGTTTCACTTGTTATGTGTGTTGATATATTGTTTGTGAGTATTTTGTGAAATAATTATGAGAATGAAAATAGTATGCTAACATTGATTAGCTACTTCATTGAGTACTTTGAAACGTTTATTGAGGTTGATAAAGTTATCACAATGTTGATGAGTATTTTGATAGAAATTGCCTTGTGGAACCTTATAATTTGAGTTGTGAACTATACATATATATGAACTAAGAAATGAGACATTATGTCATGTATATGAAGATGATTTAAATATCATTGTATGAATGTGAAAATCTTAAGAAATTCTTTTGAGCTATTATTGATAGATAAATTGTGATGATTGGATTAGGATGAGATGAAGTAGTGTGTTTCACCACGTGATATAGCCTCCATTGGTGCACGATGGTTGGTTTTATATTGTCCCAAAGGTTCAATAAGGGATTGTCCCACCTGTTCAATGAGGGATTGTCCCACTGGTTCAATGAGGGACTGCTCTACTTGTTCAACGAGGGGCTGCGACACCCTACTATTTCAATGAGGGAAAAAGACCCATGGTCTGGGTATAGGCTCTGTGGATTTTGGCCAATCCTCATCATGTGACCGGAGAGCTCTTAGAGTGGCTAGTGACATAGATAGTAACTTAGCTTATGGGTCTAGCTGGTGGAAATAAGGCAGTTCGGTTGGATTGATGGAAGGCAACTTAGAAATTGTGACAAGAGAATTGTGATATAGAAATTGTGACATAGAAAGTGTGATATGAAATTTGTGATATTGAATTTTGTCAATTATATCTCTAATATTTTGTTATATAAATTGTTCCACCTGACACCTCATGAGCACATATTAGCATGTGTAATGAGTTAGATAGCTAGTTATTGAAGCTTTTGTCTCACCTCATTGATTTAACATTTTTCAGGTGATAATTCCCGTGTTAGGAAGTCAAGGAGAGCTCCCGAGGCATATATATCTCTCTATATATTTGTATAGCCTCTTTTGGTTTATTATGTGATGAATTGGTGTATATTGCCACTCATAGGACCCATATTTTATAAACTTTGATTTAACTGCATACTTTTGATTAAACTGTCATTGGTTGGTTTGCTGGTAGAAGGCCTGAGGCCTTAGGATTGCATGTGAATGGATGTGGATCCACAAACTCATATTTTGGAAACTTTTGATTATCATACTATGAAGTGGATACTATGCAAAACTGGATTTTTGATTTTAGATTTTTGGTGAATGTTATATTTTGAGTTTCGTGAAACTCAAAGTCCAAGCGTTATCCATGATTGCTTGAATTATTTAGATAGTCTCTTTCTTATCATGGATTACTTTAGTTTGAAATGGAAAACTCTTTATAATCATAGTAAAATCTTGCATTTTTTGTTAAACTTTAGTTCTACCATGACTATTGTTTAAATAATGAGTTAATGCAATGAAATTAAGGAAAGGACTTTACAACAACTCCCCCTCTTGACAACATTAGTTAATATCTTTGAGTCTGTGAAGCCCAATGCCACGAACGAGCTTTTCAAAGGTTGTACCAAGAAGTGACTTAGTAAATAAATCTGCTAGATTTTCCCTGGAACGGATTTGCTGGATATCAATTTCACCACCCTTTTAAAGGTCACAAGTAAAGAAGAATTTTGGTGAAATATGTTTTGTTCTATCTTCCTTTATGTACCCTTCCTTTAGTTAGGCAATACATGTAGTATTAACCTCATATATGATTGTTAGGGTCATTTTACTAGGAGATAAACCACAAGTGGTTCTTATTTGACGTATTATTGATCTTAATCATACATATTCTCGACTTGCTTCAATTCACACAAGGACTTATTTAAATTTATTGAGTATCATTCTCGAGAACTTGAATTGCATGCATCTGGCAACTTAAGTCCTTCAGGGAGTTTCATATAAATGTCATTGTCAAGTGAGCGATACAAATAGGCTATAATGACATCCATTAGATGTAGATTATTGACTCGTGATGTCCTAACCGGTCATGCCAAACACTTAATTCATTAGTAAACCTCTAGTTTACATTGACTAACTGCTTGTTTGTATTGGCAAACCTCTTATTTGCATTAGTAAACTTCTAGTTTACAATAGCGTGCGTTTCAATTGTGCTTATAAATGTAAAGTATAAGCCGGAAGAAAAAGCAAGAAACCTTTCTAATATGCATTTTCTATCAGAAACTAAATTCGTAATATTGAGACATTCCTCATTATTTTCAGTCGTTGTTTCTATATGATATGATATCCATTTCTGCTGATATCTTTGAAACTCAATAAGTTTCTTTTAGACTTTGGTAGAAATACATTATTAATGCATAATTTTATTCCTTCAAGTAACAAAATATTAGCTCTTCCAGAGCCTTCAATCAAATTTATACTACCAGATATAGTTTGAACATTTGTCTCTTGCATTATCAAGGAAGAAAAATATTTATCATTTTTAAGTATCATGTGGGATGTTGCATTAACAATGACACATAAATCTTCAAGACTTTTGTCAACAAAACTCAATTTTCATTTAAAGAAATATGAAAATAAAAGAAAGTATAATTAAAAAGGGAAATTCACATTATAGTAGCAACTTTAAACACACTAAATTATAGTAGTTTAAATTGATGAAGATAATTTATGCTAAGAAATTAGCAACACATAAATGGGTAGTGTCCATGTCACCTTACTCAAAATTATCAACTTTATGAACATAATTTATTTCAATCTTTCCCTTCTTCGGGTAGGAATTTGAACCACCACGATTATGACCACAGCTACGCCCATGGCTATAGCCATATCTACGTCCACGGGCACAATTAGATTCATTTATCACTACATTCATTTTTAGAAATGTCGTCGAGCTTGTTGGACATAATTCATGATTTTTCAACAAAAGTTTATTGTTTTGTTTGGCCATATGGAGGCAAAAAATTAATTCAACATATTTCTTAAACTTCGTTTACGGTATTGTTATTGCAGGAGCAAATTAGATGCATTTATTCATAATGAGCCTATATAAGAATAACCATCTTCTAATAGTCATACATTTCTTTAAAATTGTTACAAAGAATAAATGGGTTTTTATGGTCATGCATTTTTAGTTTTGATACCTTTATGCAAATAGTGGTGTAGAAAAATCATGGATCAAGCAAAATAAATAGCTCTTTCTAGTACTGACAAGAGCCACGAATTCAAATTTTGCAATAACATAGTTCAAAATAATATAATAAAAGAACATTCTTAAAATATGAAATGTAAAAGCCTAATATAATAAGACAAACGATAATAACAAAAAATTTGTAAAAATAAGAAATAATTCATAAAGTAAAATTTTACAGCAAAATTAAAACTTTATGGCTCCAGGCCATTTGATACTCATGGATTTAGGCCAATCAATCTCAATATGAGAAATTAAAATTATATGACTTATGAGCATTTAATCTAAAAAAAAATTTAAATTATGGCTTCAAGCCATTTAATCTAAAAATCAAAATTATAGGTTCTGGCCTTTTAATAAGATAAAAGTTCTGTAGCTTCTAGCTATATAATCTCAAAATAGGAAATAAAAATTATATGGCTTCTGGCCATTTAATAATATAGAGGATAAAAGTTGTATAGCTTCTTCTGGCCTTCTATCCTTAGGATAAATAAAATTATATATTTTCTGGCCTTCTATCTTCAAGATGAATAACATTATATGGTTGTTGGCCTTTTATCTTCCGGATAAATAAAATTATATATTTTCTGGCCTTCTATCTTCAAGATGAATAACATTATATGGCTGTTGGCCTTCTATCTTCCGGATAAATAAGATTATTGTCCTCTGTCATTTTATATCAAAATAAGAAATAAAAATAATATGTCTTCTAGCCATGAAATAAGATAAAAGAAATAAAAGTTATATGGCTTCTAGTCATATAATATCAAAATAAGAAATAAAGATAATATGGCTTTGGGCCATTAAATAGGATAAAAGAAATAAAAGTTATATGACTTCTGGCCATATAATATCCAAATAAGAAATAAAGATAATATGACTTCTGGCCATTAAATAAGATAAAAGAAATAAAAGTTATATAGCTTATGGGCATATAGTATCAAAATAAAAAATAAAAATAATATGACTTCTGGCCATTAAAAAATAATTAGAGGATGTAAGTTATATGATTTCTGGTCAAATAACTCAAAATCTAAATTAAAATTATATAGCTTTTGGCCATATAATAAAATAGAGGATATATGTTACATGACTTCTGACCATATAATATCAAAATAGAAACACTGGCCATATAATATCAAAATAGAAACAAAGAGGGATACAAAATATCATAACCTGATCCTCGGGAAAATTGAAGAAGCCCTTTAGATGAAATGCTGAATTCCTTGTCCAATGTAGATAGAGGCCATTGTATATTGGTTCCGCTCCCAAGTTTTGCCATGAATAGAGAGATTCCTTTTGATTATATAACCCTCACCATAAGGATTAAACCATGTTCATGCCATGGGGAATAAAATCCGTAAGTAGAAACAAGAAAATCAATAAGTATAAACAAGATGCCATGGATGAGTTGTCATAGACTATTTCGGTAGAGTCTTATGCTTATAACATGTTATAAATAAAGAGAAAAGATAAGAGAGAATATGAGAAGAAGAAGATAGAGTAATTCTTATTCACAATTCAAAATCTGTACAATAAAAAACATATACCTCCTATTTATAGGCATAACTCTATAACCTAGAATAAATGAGATTACATAATCCTAAGAAAAAAATGGGGAGAGATAATAGGAAGAAGAGAAAAATAATAGGGAGATGGACATCCATATTAATATATTATTCATAACAAAGTATTACTTTTTTAACAAAAAATTGTAAGATTTTAACCTAAATCAGTTACAGCTATAAGGATTATGTTTCCATATTTAATTCGATATCAATAAGATAATAACTGTAATAAATGACAGATCTATAGATTATATTATATGTAATTTAATCTGACGGCTTTTGAAGAGTACTATGAGTTATTAAAGTTTTTACATCTGTGATCAGTTGCAGTAATATCATGTCAATGAAATTTATTGAGTTTATTTATATTTCCTAAATTATTATTTAATTATGTATAGTTGGCAATTTTTTTATATTTAAATCAACATTAAATATCATATTAGCATAGAGCCCTAGATTACTTGATTTATAGAAGTAATTGCATTTATTTATCCACTCATGCTCTTATAGCATATGCAAGGAATATATGATAATGTGGATTTCATGGACAGCATCCATTTTATTGAGTTATTGAGCCCCATCTTTGTGTTTGGAATCCCAGATTATGAAATTTAGCTAAAAAGTTAGAGCTAATTATATATCCTGTTGCAAAACGTTGATTAGTCAATGGATCAAAGCTAATGTGCCTGTCTTACTATTTGTTACGTAGTTTCAGAACAAAGTTGTCGCCAGAACTTCAACCGCCACCAATCGTCGGAAGCCAGCCACTATGTGTGTGTCTTTGAAAAAGAAAAAGAGATGTGGCTTTAAAAAAGTCCTAGGGGTAATGTGATAAAAAGCCTAACATTTGCAAATGCTAAATTATGCCCTTGGACCAATCAGGAATTTATGAAAATTATCAATCTGATTTGAGATTTTCCCAATTCAAGCGACTTTTTAACGGGCTTTTCTAAAAAAATGTACTTCAACATGATACAAAAGATGTCTATATAATTTCAACACATTTTAAAGGCTTTATTTATCCAGGGTGAGACCCAATTTACCCGTGCAGGTCACTGTACAGAAAACGAAAATAAGTAGAAGAAGATGGATGAGCATGGGCAAGAGCCGTTGACATATACTACGCATATATTAATTGAAGAGCACAAAAAGCCATGTTGGATACAAGAAAGTATTTTTCTCTTCTCGTGTTTGGTTTTTTTTTTTTTTAATAAATACTAGATAGATATCCCTACCCTATTGGAACCACGTCCAGATCCACCAAGTCACACGCATATATGTATATCCAGCCTTTTTTTTTTTTCACCTCGTTTTCTTTTGGGCCAAAAGGTATCCCCAAGTCCCAACCTAGGCAATGCCACTGATTAATGGTCTCGTAAACTTGAGTGCTCATGGACCATTTGGCAAATTTCACTCTCGTTTACTTCATTCACCATTTCCTGCTGCTCTGTACTTGTACCGAATAGCCCAGAAGAGATAATGCAGGAAATTCAAACCACTTAGAGCACACATGAGCCAATAGAACCTGTCCAGATGATAGTGATTAATGTTGCTACCAGATAACCAAGGCATGTGGTTGGAGTTACCAGTGACATTATTTACTACTGATACAATCACTGTACTGAGGTAGTATCCCATAGCCAATGAGGCCCAGGAAAGAGATGTGGCCAAAGATCTCATCCTTATTGGGGCTTCTGAGAAGAAAAACTCCAACAAACCAGCCAAGGTGAACAGATCAGCTGATCCTAGGAACAAGTATTGAAGTGCAATCCAAAAGAATGTGAGAGGTAGTGGTTTGGTGGAATCTAATAGCCCTGCGTTTGTGGCTTCCCTTTTCCTCTTTATCTCGACCAGAGCTGCTACTGCCATGGCAACTATAGAGAGGACTAATCCAACCCCAATTCTCTGGAGATGAGTGACGCCTGACTCGGTTTTGGTTACTTTTCGAGCAAAGGGAATGATGATGTGGTCATAGATTGGTGCGAGGATGATGATGAAGAGAGGCGGACCCCAGTGCTGCAAGCAGCTCCCGAATGCTCGGGCTCAGGGGAAGAAGACCCTATGTGTACGTGGCCTTACCCTGACATATTGCCAAGAGGCCGTTTCCAGGGCTCGAACCTTGGACCTGGGGTCGGAAAGCCAGCACACCCACCATTTGCGCCAAGGCCCGCCTTCAGGTAATGATGCCGGTGGCACCATGAGGGAACCGAGCTTGGTGTCCATGGTGGCAGCTTGTTCAACAGAAAATGTGGATAGTTGTGCAAGGCAGCAATTAAGCATGATGGTGCAAGCAAATATGGGTAGTACTTTAAGTACTATTTTGACATCTTCCACTTGCTGCACGGTGCATTCTAGTGATGAGTGGACTGGCATGTTTGCAATTGAGTTGTTGAGGAATTTGAGCGTATCTGTTGGCATTTCAGATGACTTGCTTGCCTTTTCTGCTTCTTCCTCTGCTTCTTTTCCACTTGACGTAAGATTAGAAGGGCTTGATACCATATTCACAACAGCACTGCTAGAGTTTCTATTGACGCAGGTATTAATTGAAGCAGCAATCAGAACCTGCTCAGAAACAGGAACCCAAAACTTAGAGAGTGATGTCAAGCTAACCTTGAGGGCAGGGAAAGTTATCTTCAAAGGGGAAAAAAAATCAAGGGTATGAACAATTTATATCTCAGTTACCTTGGCAATGGTTGTAAGTGGACTTCCAGTAGGGATCTTGTTCTTGTAAGTAGCAGAGCCAGACAAGAAGACAGGGATGGACACAAGAATGCTGATAGTAGAGATTCCAAAACCCCATTCCCACCCTTTGTTGTCTTCAATCCACACAACGAAAGTAACAGCAATGAGGGCACCACATGAAAGGCAGAAAACAAAGTAGTTGAAGAAGGTTGATCTCTGCTTCCTTCCTGAAGGGGTAGTCCCATCAAACTGCTCAGCACCATGTGCTGGCAATGAACCTTTGATTCCTCCAACTCCCAAAGCCACCAAATAGAGGCCTGCAAAAAGCATTGCTGCTTTTCCACCCGCAACTTCTTGGCATGGGATCGTTGCGTCACATTCTGGTGGCTTTAGTGAAGGTACACGAGCTTGTATGGTGAGTATTATCAGGCCCTGTACAATGTTTAAGTCTGTTAGCCATTTATACTTGTGAAACTTAGCAAACATATGGTAAAATCTCATTCACAAGGTAGAAGGGATTTGAATATTTCCACACGAAACACACACAATGTTAGACGAAAAGGAAAGGATTCAACTACAGACGTTTTCCTTGGAGCTACTTGAATTGTGGTATGCAGTATCCCACATTGAATATAAAACCATTTTTCTAAACAGAAAATTACATATCCCAGACCCACATAATACTCCCTCCGATATTTAATATAAGATAAATTTACCTAATTTAATTAGATTAAAAAAGTTGGTTAAGTTAGTTAATATGACATTTAGTTTTTAAAACAACTTAGTCATCTTCTTTAGTTCCTTCCTTCCCTCTTTTTCCTAATTATTGTTAAGAAAGCATCAATAGAGGTAAATTAAGAAAAAATTAACAAATATGAAAATTAGGACTAAGATCAGCTCCCCAAATATGTCTTATATTAATAAGAGAAGGAGTACCATATTATATTGCTCCGAATCAGGGTATGTAAACTCTTTATATCAGGACTAAAATGGGCCCAATTCATGGCACCATACCCTCCAACTTTCCTCTGGTTTTCCAAAGAAAAATGGAAGATCCAAATAAAACTAATGAACGATCACAAATTTCGCAATCAGATAGGTTTGGACAAAATCACAAAACATGATCAGAAACCTTACTCCGTGTCTACCATTCTTAAAAATGTCTAAGCGGCATGTTCTGTGGGTACCGGCCACCAATACCAATAGAATGTTTAACGCAAATTGGAAAGGTACCAAACACGCCGTGGGCCCGAGTCATGCGGTGATCTCCTGCGACAGTTCATGGACTGTAGGGAAGACTAGCATTGATAGTTAAGTAGTTATGAAACTGAGATAATGGCGTTTCAGTAAGTAGGCATGCGTCGTAGTGTAGGTGATAGTTCAGTGTTCACCATATTTTGTACTATATCCTGTATGGTCCATCAACACGACAACCACACACGTGGTTCATCAAACTACTTATGCCGAAACTACGTGCTAGTTTGCCAGATATGGCTCAGTTTAACATCCAGAGAATAGAAAATTCAGGATTCCATAAAACCAGGAGCTTTCAGCTTCTATATAAGCCTGGCTGCAGCTGATTGGGACACCTAAACAAACCCACAAGACCCACACGTGGCTCTTCCCCCGGCACGTGTCATCTATACCTTAAGAAATACTCGTGGTGAATTAATTATAATATTTCTATTTATTCCTAGATAATTAAATCCGGATCGGTCAGTGAACTGGTCAGAGTACTGGGTCAAGGGTCAGTAGGTCAGATTGGAGTCAAATCGGAGCTAAACCGGTGAGAAATGAAAGATTTTAAGCTTATTAATATTAAATTCTAAAGAAATTTTTTTTTTAAAAAAAGATTTTTTAAAAAAAAATTAAAAACTTGACCCAAACCGATTCACTAGCCAGTTTGCCGGTTTCCGGTCCGATCCAGATCAGATAACCATGATTTATGCCGTTGTTTTGTTTATTTTAACACCTAATTTAAATTTAAATGTTATATAGTTTTATTTTTGGCATAAAGCGATGGTCTCAAATTTCCCAGTCAAATATTCATAATTTTATATTTACACCTGGAGATCACGTACAACCTGCGACAAAATTTGTGAAAGAGAAAGCGACAAAATTTGTTGTTGCTTTCAAGTTTCCAGGTAAAATCGACGGAACGAAGTTTCCATTCGTCCTGGCACAAAAGCAAAGGCGCCCTGAGCCGTCGGGGAAATTAAATACGATGCATGAATATAATTGGTGGGTCCCCCCATACGCCCCACCCCTAACACAATTTTTTTATTTATTTGGTAAATAAATCAATTTTTTTTTTATTTTATTACTATATAATAATGTTTTCCCAACAAATAATTGCTACTGTATGACCCCCTTTTTGGGCTGTGACATCAATTTATTATTTTTTATGAAAACAATCCCGTACCGTCTTTTCCACCTCGCCTTTATTAGGCAAAGATTAAGTCGTCAGAGCCTAACAACCATATTATGTGGACTACCCATTAAAAATGGTTTTGTTCGATGCTGACCAGAAGATATATAAAAATGAAGAGTGTGTGTATTCAAGTAAGATCATTTTTCTCTCTAAAAATTCTTGGTCCTCTATGGCCATAATTATCATTTGAAGAATTTTGAGAAAGATTTGGCCGTAAAATATGATATATCTAGCCTATCATATAATAATTAGAGTATATAACTAAGTTAAATCTATTTTAATTCATTTTTGATGTATTCATTTGTTTATATTTTTTGGGTAGTACAAGAGATTAAAGTTATGAGATAATAGGGTTACAAGGGGGGAATATGATATATCATTCCAAAATCTTTCGTATTAAGTTCGCCCCACATAAAGGCGATTGTAGTTTCAGTCAAAGCCGAGATATAAGAATATAATATATATGCTAATCTATTGGTAAAGAAACAAGCCTTGCCGCTTTAGTTGAGAAATGCCCTAAAAATTGATTCTTGACTTTTAGAATTGGCTATGGCCGACTGGTATCAATTTGATTGGAGGCATTCATGCATTTCATGAACTTTTTTTCTTTCTGAAGACCCAAGTTGAGGGAAGCTAGCGAACGCCGCACGACACACAAGAAAAAGAAGTTGGGAATCATATGGTGGATAAGACTGGTTTGGTTTTAATTAATTTATTCACATTTCTCAATTCTATTATGCTAGGGATCTTATTGCAGCATTCGATGCAATTAACCCCTCTCCCCCCTTCAAGTTGCAACTGACTCTGATTCTTGTTTTCCTACATCATGCTATATTTTCTTTTATTGTGTGCAGCTGGTATTAAAGGCCAGCCTCTATTAACAAGAAACCCTACAGGTCAAACTAATCTGGATTTGAATACTACATATGCCCATAAAGAGGGTGACCTTCCTACAACCCAAGATTCGAACCCTAATGACCTATTTTGTATCATGAAAGTGTTTTTTTATAGAAATGGAAGCGGAATTAGATGTAGAACTTGAAGTAGAAATAAAGGTGGAACTGAGTTTTAAAGCATGTTTGGTATGATGATGGAAATAAGATATAATTTTTAACTAAAATATGTATTTATACTGTGAAAATACCAAAATACCCATGTGGGCAAAAAAAACTCCACCTTCCTAGCAAGGCCACGGCCACGGCCGAACCATCTTAGCCACCGTCACATTGAACATTATTGAACAACTTGAGCAATGGAAATCATAAAAAAAAGATTGCTTCAAAGGCTCAAGATATTGAGAAAATCATAAAACAAAAGGCAAAAGCAAGAACTACTAGAACAAGGCAAGAAGGAGCAGACATAGCAAGAACGGAGAAGACAAAGAAGATCTTATGTCGAAGGGCCATCCTTCGTCGCAGATCTAAAGATTTCAAACAATGCAAGCATTCAATTGATTATTTAAAACATAATACTCCTACCGCCACTTAAAAAAAACAGAGAACGCAAATCCCCACTCACAAAATGGTCGAAGATTGGTTCTGAAGGAGAAGACCGAATTTGTTGCCCTCCGCTGCGAATCTGAAGTCGAAGTGTCGTCCTCCGTCACCTTCGCCATTGTCCGCCTTTGTTAGCGTCAGGCATGAGTTTGATTCTAGCAAAAGAGGACAAGGAGGTTTGCATCGCAAGAAAAGAGGAGAACAATGAGCACGAGATCGTTGAAAACAAAATTGTGAGTGGATGTGCTTCAATGTCGCCGTCCTTACCATTGTCATAAGAGAGGGAAGGGGGCCGTTGGAGTCGAGGTGAAGAAGAGAAGGGTCGTGTGGTAAAATTGTAAATTGAAAAAATGGACGAGGATATAATGGCCATAAATTTTTAATTTCATAAAACCCATCTTAATTCTATAGGTCTATTTAAGGAAATGACTTCTATAATTTTTCATGAAAATCATGTGGAAGTGGGCTCCCACTAATCAAACAGTCCAACTTATAGAATCCACTTCTATTTCCACTTCTACTTCCCCGTTCTTACTTCCAGTAACGAGTGTTGCTTAACGAACCTAATGTCAAATCCCCCTGGATCAACTGTACATTGGTTCCCGCACCATGCTCTTGCAAGCAGAGAAACGACGTGCTGCTCATGATACCTTATTCCAAAAACAAACAATTTTAATTTTCCTCCCATGTTCACCACATCCTTTCAACTTTTTTTGAAAAAGAAGTTGACAGTGTCAGATTTCCAAGAAATTCAAAAACTCCCAAATCCTTATATTTTCCTGTCCTGTGTCCCCTGACATCTCTGTTAACATGAACCTAACCAGCTAACAATACGTGGAAAATCAGGACAGCTAGAAGGGACAATCTGAGTCCTACGCAAGAAAAAGCTAAGCAGATTAATTGTGCGCGCGCAAGAAGTTTGAGAGGAAAGAGAAAGTCACATGGAGATATATATATAAGATAAGATAAGAAAGGAGGTGAGACTGAATTAAAGTGTGAGCTGCATACCAGGAACTCAATTACTGCGCTTATCAGGTAGATGTGATAAGTGGTTAAAAAGGCGTCGGATAAGAAACCACCGAGGAGGGCGAGGAGGAAGGCGGTTCCCATGAAATTGGTGACATTGTTGGCCGATTTTGAAGGAGATAAGTGCATGTACTGCTTCAGATATAGCACCAGATTGCTCGCATTGGCCAAATATGCCAGATTCTCCAATACCTCCACCACTGCACAACAAAACAGATTCACCACACGCACACACGCGCCAGCACAGAATCAGTACGAGATACAAGAGATTTCAAAATTTTCACAAACACTTGGAAGGCAAGGCAAGGCACATCCCAATAGATCGATGAACTTGTTCGCTTAACAATTCCATCGACCTTGAGAAACAGAGGTAGATATAAAACAAGAACGATGTAACAAACGGACAATTGGTAGTGAGATTAGGGACGGACCGAGAACGAAGGAGGCAGCGAGCATGCCGCCATGGCGACCTCTGAGAGCGGGCTTGTTTCTCCAATTTACATAGCCTTCCCATGTGGCTGATTGCTGATGCTCTAATTCCTGCAAAATTAGGGGGGGAATTTTTGAATCAGAATAAGGAATCAGTATGAGAAGGTTGATTTGTGAGAAGAGAAAGTAATAGAGACACATGTAGAAGAAAGGGAAGGAGAAGACGAAATTCACCATGGCTCTCTGCTCTGCTCTGCTTGAGCTTGGATCTTGTTTAGGAGGGAAGAGGAAGACGAGCGGTGGGGGATTTAAAGAATGGGGCAAGCGAAGCGAAGCAGCTTGAGGCAGAATGGTCTGGACTCTTGCGCCATTAGGATCTTGACTTTAATCTCTCTCTGCTCTCTCTCTCTCTCTCTCTCTCTCTCTCTCTCTCTCTCTCTCTCTCTCAGTCATGTAACGTGCAAATGAGAGCAAACTGTTTTTTTCGTTTTTTTCCACACGAATACTTTGGGACCCTCTCTCTCTCTCTCTCTCTCTCTCTCTCTCTCTCTCTCTCTCTCTCTCTCTCTCATGGTCAGTCTCTCTTGCAAATCCGTTTCCTTCTTTTTTTTTTTTCGCACACTCACAATATAGAAAGTTAAACAACTACTGAAAAAATTAATTTATTTGTGTTTTACATCTTTTTTAATTTGGAGGGTAGTTTGTGCCGGGAAAAAAATTTAGTTGCCACTTTACTATTTAATTGCCGCTTTAATCATTTTTGTCACTGTTTGAGTTAACTATAAGGGTGAAGAAATTGTTGTTAACTTCCACAGTTCCGCTAGGTTAATAGGAAAACAAAAAACTTTTTTATGATAACAAACACAATCACGAAACTATAAGGTATGTGGTTCTAATTTATTATGCTGGCAAAAAAATTCTAATTTATTATATATCTATTAATCATTTTCTAGTGAGTATTTATTGTATCTGAATTTTTATATGCCATTGTGATTGGTACTCGCATGCCACTATTATTGAAGGAGGGCTGGCCTCAACAGCGGCGGAACTCCAAGCTATCAAGGCGGCTATAGAGGTGTGTAAGAAACAGGGATATAAAGGTATAAAACTTTTCTCTGATTCTTTGGAGGCAATTCAGTTGTTATTAATGGGATATGGGGTGTATCATCCATTGGCTGAGGAAATTGAAGAAGTTAGAGCTTTAGTGTTCTCGGATTGGGACATTCAGATTATTCACTCATATAGAGAAGCTATTTGGTGTGCTGACATGATAGCAAGATCTGCTCACGAAGCAAGCAACGAGCTGGAGATTATTCAAGAACCACTAGTTTTTTGTATGAACCAAATGTTAGTTGACTTAGGTGTTCATTTGATTTGATGGCTTAGTTCTTGCAGTTAGGAAGGTCTATTAGTTCTTGTATCCATGCTACGGCTGGTCATTGTAATGCAAAAAAAAGAAAAAGAAAGAAAGCACAAAAACAGGCACACAACCTGAATATATATATATATATATAATATACGTCCGGAAAAAAAGAAAGTAGGGAATAATTTACCTTAACAACAAGAGAACCTTGTTTGCGGAAGTTAGTGGAGATTTGCTCAAATGAATGTTGACATTTTTATTATTATTCTTAATACTCCCTCCTCTCCTTAATATAAGACATATTTATCTATTTTATTAGGTAGAAAAAGTTAATTTAATTAGTTAATATGACTTGTATTTTATAAAACGCTCTAATTATCTTCCTTAATTCTCTTATTCCCTCTCCTCCTTAATTATTATTTTGAGCAAGCATCAATAGGGATAAATTATGAAAAAATTAATAAATATAAAAATTATGTCTTATATTTAGGACTAAGATCAACTCCTTAAATATATTTTATATTAAGAACAAAATGGAGTAATAAATTTTACTGGTTACTGTACATAATATGGTTTATATAATACGATCTACATAGCAGGCAAATAGTATTTTACTATGTCTTTAATAAAAGATCCACTTTAATGAGAAAAAAAAATTAAACTATAAAATAAATCCTATAACAAAGACTGGAGCTGGAGGTAGTATATAATATGTAACCAACGCTTGACATAGGTGGTAAGGATAAGTTGGAGTATAGCCAATAAGTTATTGGCTGAGGTGATAAGTAATCTCACTCCTAAAAGAGAGGATTACAGATTTAAATCCTAAGAAATGCACTTATTTTTTTATTGGTAAGAAGCGTATTTATTAAAAAAGGCAAAAATTATTTTCAGTAAATGTTGATGAAAGGGTTATACCTTTGACTAAATTAAAAAAAAAAAAAACAAGAAGAAGAAGAATAGAATGAAATATGAGTAGAGGTGTAAGATTTAAACCCGGGGACACATATAATTAATATTTATCATGTTATTCATATTACCATTAAATTTTCATTTTACTTTTCATTAATTTCATTTCAATATGTATCTAATTATATGTATCACATGGTAGATAAAAACTGAAATATACAATATTTATTTGATTTATATTATTATTTAGTATTCAAATATTTATTTAAGTGAGATTTTTATTTATAAAAACAATGGTTTTATACCAATACAATATATAAAAACTTAAAAATAATTTTTTTATATATAAAAAGAAACATTATTTATAGGGAAAATTTCAGTAAGCTCCCATGAAAGAGAGTTTATTTCAGTCAACCCAAAAAGATTTTGAAACTCCACTGCACCCTTTGAGTCAAAATGAAATTAATTTTTATGAGAAAAAAGATAATGATGCCCTTGTTTTATTTTTTGGATCTCTTTATTTGTCTTGTGAATTCCCTTATTTATTTTGTGAATAGCCAACATACTTTTAACTCTCTGGGATCTTTTGAATTCTTTTATTTATATTATAAATACTCTTATGAAGAATAAAATGATGACATCATTATCTTTTCACCCATAAAATTTAATTTCATTTTAACCTAAGAGGTGAAGTGAAATTGGAAAAAAATGAAATTTTCCCATATTTATAAGCCAGCATAAGATTGAGATTGAAACCCCAATGACTTGTTTATTAAAGGACGAAAGTGTCTATCACTCACCCTAAGCTGAGTTAATATCTCTTAGTCTTTCATTGTCACTTTCAATAAAAAGGAAATTGTCATTATTTATTTTCCATTTTAAAAATTTAAGATAACATTATTTATTATGTTAAGGTTTATCTAATATTCTGTAATATTTTTTTTAGGTGCATTCATTACAAAAAATTATTTTTTGAAATATTTTTTAGGATATTAGACACATCTAAAAAAATACTTCAGTTTGATGGATAAATTAACTTTAACCCTAATTTATTAGTCATGTATAATGTATTTTATTTCTCATATTGTGTGGAATACACGAGAAAAATCATGCCTACAACAAAATCTAATGCCATACACATTATTACAAAATCATAAATAATAGCCTGAATCATATGAATTCCCCAAAGTTTGTGTGCCTCTTTTTTATTTCTGAAAACTGTTATAAAAGAGACTGAAACAAAAGGCAAGAAAGCAGATAAGAAGGAAGAGGGAATCAGCACCGGCAACAAAGTGTGAAAGGAAGAAAGAAATACAGCCTATGATACTATGCTAACTGGTTTTTGCATATTTTGTTGACCTTAGACACCTAATATTAAATGTTCAGTTACTTTATGCCCTCACACCTTCCTCATGAGTATATAGCTGCTTCCTACCTTTTCACATACTATACCCAATTGCATGCCTCTCTTCCAAACCACCCCTCATAATTTTTATGTAGTTATTAAATGTTTTTTTTTTGCCAATATTATTTCTATATATTACTATTTATAAGATAGGGATAGGGTATTTTTACTATTTATAAGTTACATTTTTAATTATTTCATGTCGATTTGCAATTTTGACCTTTTATATGTTTATTATTGAGCAGATTGTTATCTCCTTAAAAAGTGTATATTAATTTTGTCTAAAAGAACTAATGATGAATGTTAACATTTTTAACTGTTGGAAATGGCATAAATCATTTTTAAAACTTTTGAGCGATATTGATCAAAGAAAAACTTTCTGGTGCCCACTTTGGGGACAAAATTCATTTTAAAAATTACTTATACTCCTATATATATGATTAGATGAGTAAGCTGCTATTGACAAGAACATCTCTTTTTTTTTTTGAAAGCTGAATATTATATATTAATTTTAAAATAGTGGAATATTGATTTAACGTCTTTTGATTCTCTCTTATTAATGCATCCAATCCATATTACATTAAAATCTAAATTAGACCAGGGTTAATTCCTCTCTCTAAGCTGTAATTAATAACACGCATGTCGCCTACCCCTCACCAAATCTCCAGTTGCCCTATCCCTCAAGCAATATCTGCACACCACTCTCTGTTTGGATAATACACACACTCACTCACTCACTCTCTCTCTCTCTCTCTCTCTCTCTCTCTCTCTCTCTCTCTCTCTCTCTCTCTCTCTCTCTCTATATATATATATATATATATATATATATATATATATGTTGGCAAAACAAAATATGTATATACTCTATATATATAGCACCATGTTTATTTCCTGTGTAATATATAATTATCTATACATACACATGCACTAAATTAATTATTGGTGAAAAATGTTTAAAACACTTTTGCTATGCACCTTATAATTAATATTTGGTAATTCTTATTTAGTAATATTAATTTATATACAAAAATATTTATTATTGGTATTTTATTCTTTGGTATATATATTAGTTTTGTGTGGACACGTGTTCAAATTAATATAATGAGCACAAGTTGGCAAAAGAAAATTAATAGTATGACCACAAGGTTGTGTTGAAAATCGTGGGTTATAAGGCTTTTTGTTTTCTGGGTATTTATTCGCAGAGTATTCCGAGACTAGCTAACATTAAGCTAAAAAATCAAAAAAGCAGATATTGAGAATCAAATTTGCTCAAGAGAGTAGAAGGTTTTAATTTAGATATGGTTAAAAGATGCTGTGCCTATTAATTAGTTTATTCTTTAGGTGCTAATGTGTGTGTGTGAATATTTACCCCCGTTTTGCCTCTTATATATAAGGCAATAATATTCTTCCGGTAATATCTTTACCTATCGAGGTCTTGTAGCCTAAATGACAACAACACCTTCTTTTAAAGTTTTATTAAATGTGAAGTTGTGAGTACGAATCACATAGAAGTCAAGTTATCTGATCCGGACCGAACCGAAAACCGGCGACCCGAGAACTAAACCGGTCCGGTTTGGTGACCTGGTTTGGGTAAAAAAAATTTATTTCTTTTTTAAATTTTTTCTTTAGAATTTCATACTATAAGCCTAAAATATTCCATTTCTCACCGGTTTGGTCACAGTTTAGCTCCGGTTTGACTCCAATCTGACCCACTGACCCTAATCCCAGTACCTTGATCGATTCACTGACCCATCCAGATTTTGCCTCTTATATATAAGGCAATGATATTCTTCCGGTAATATCTTTACCTATTGAGGTCTTATAGCCTAAATGACAACAACACCTTCTTTTAAAGTTTTATTAAATGTGAGGTTGTAAGTACGAATCACATAGGAGATATAATAGGTTTATAAACACTAAATTAAAACAATGAATTAGCAATAAAGTTTAACCAAAGAATTCTGTAAAGCTGATCTAGCGACAAAATACTATTGCTAATCTAAAAAACGTAATAACCTATATTACGATGGAATCATTAAATTCTGTTGTAAATTCTATCGCCAATTCACTAATTTTTTTTTTAGTGATGAATTATTAAAAAAATTATCAACAAAGACTTAAAGTCATTCCCATTCCTATTCATTTCCTATGCATGCATGTAACCATATTATATTCGCAATTTGACCCCTATGATTAATTCTTGCTTTCCAAACTTTGAATTGCTTATTTTTTTTTTATATTAAATTATTCTGGACTTTAACGAAATTCTCTTGCTCTTCTCCTAACTAAATTCGGTTAGTTCATACTCGACCATTATGTTTTTAGATTTCGTGGCAAAAGACTACTCTCCGCCCTAAATATAAGACAGAGTTGACTTTTTTAAAGATATTAAGAAAGTTAATTAAATTATTTTAAAATATTTATATTTGTCATTTTTTTTCCAAACTATTTTACATAACTTATAAACTGACATGTAATCTAAGGATTGACAATATATGATATGATTAAGTAACTTATTTAATTTCCCTAATCTCTCTAAAAAAAATTAACTCTGTCTTATATCTAAAATTAGAGTGAGTATTTTTCACGCTGTCCCGTTCCCAGCGTCATGATGAAGCAGTCTTGACTAGAGTTTGACATTAAGAGTATATAGTTTTTTGTTTCTTTTTAAGATATTATAAATATTTTCTGTTGACAATAAAAATAGGAAAAACAGCTTAAAAAACCGCCTTACAAAATATTTTCCGTTAATCCTATAAAGATGAGGTGGAACATATTTACAGTGCGTGCAACTCTTCTTCAACGGTGTGCAGAATGAAATATACATTTTACATACAATTAAAAAAGAATTACACCTAGCTAAAGTTGAGTTGCACATGTTCAAAGATATTGGTCCTTACTCCTCAGGTATATTTAGACAAAAAATTTTGTGATTGAAATTTTTGAACAATTTTTTTTAAATTAACCTTTAAAGTATAAGAATAATTTTTGAAAAAAAAAAAAATTGAAACCGGTACTAATTGAAGAAAATTTCTACCACATTAACTTACAGCTTATTGGTTTAATATATCTTTATTAATTACATTAAATTCCAATATCATATTAGCTTCTACTTTTTCTCATTACTCGTATTAAATATAAGACAATATGAAAAAATATTTAATGTTTACTGAAAAAATATAGTACTATTCTAAAAGAGTTTATAATTGGACCGAAAGGAGGAGTAGGAGTAATTTTCCATGATTTCATAGATATATGAAAAGACAGATGAACATACATATTATTCATGGAAAGGGAACTGCTCTTTTACATTGAACTTGATCGATAAAGTACGTTGTGGTCCATTTTAATTAATTGAAAGCATATTTATGATTTAATTATTAAAAAAGTCAACCAGTCAGCTGAACCAACAAGTATATAGGGGAGATTGAGTTGCAAAACAAGGAAAGGTCTTTCATTTCATTCAAGGAATAAAGGGTCCATTGAATTTAATTCAAATATTAGACTCATGATAACGATTAGTATGAGATATTTTTATTTTTAAGTTAGGTTCGTTCCTTTTGATTCTAATCACACTTTTCGTCTTCAAAATTCTTAGTTTTTATGTAAGTGATTTTTTTCTTTTTAAATCGAAACCGTTAATTAGTTGAAAACTTTTTGACCCAAATACCATCTAATTACCCTAAATTAATCAAATACTCCCCCTCATCTCTAACTATTGTATATAATTTTTTTAGTTTTTTTTATAATAAATTAGTTCAAAATTCTATGATATTTTTTAAATATTTTTTTCAAAAATAACTTAAGGAGAGAAGATTTAAAAAGAAAAAAATTTATTCATATCCAAACAAATTCCTTAATTTATGTAATACTGTCACTGTGTTTAAAAACAGAGCAAGTAGCTCGTAAAATATAAGCACAAGACATAAGAATCCTTCTTACATGTCACTATGTACTCGTTTGGAATAACTTATTTTTAGACAATAAATGTTTATAAATTGTTATTCACGGTATACGAGCAAGGTATTAAAATCCGGACCGGATATTGAACCGGTCGGGGTACTGGGTTAAGAGTCAGTGGGTCAGACCGGGACCAAACTGGAGCTAAACCGGGATCAAACAAGTGAGAAATTGAAAATTTTAGACTTATAGTATAAAATTCTAAAGGAAAAATCAAAATTTTTTTATTTTTTTTAAATTAGCAACCCAGACCGGACTGGTTTACCGGCCGGTTTCCTGGCTGGACCGGCCGGTCCGGTTTAATGAACCTTGTATACGAAGTAAGTATGTGAGAAGAGTTTTATCTCGGCTTGCGTAATAAGTGATTTATTGTCTAAAATTAAGTGATACCAAACACATGATATATCTCGTTAATTATTTCATTAATAATAATATGAATAATCATTTAGTTGTTTGAATCATAGAGTAAACAATTATTTTGGCCAAATAGAGCAAACAATTTGCAGCATTAGAGGAACAAATGCATTTTTAGTCCTAATTAAATTAAGTGGCTCCTCTTTTAACGAATTAAATATCACAAGCTGCTCGGTAGAATGAGAGAAAATTTTTTAATGATATGATTATTATTTAATATTTTTTAAATTCAAGACATGGGAAATATTTTTATAATTAAATTTAGGTTTTATTTGAATATTTATTCTATTCTATTCAGTGCATTACATTAGAGGACTTAATTTACACCAACTTGACCTTTCCCCACTGTCCTATTTCTTTAACCATTATTACATACAAAAGTAAAATGGATTTAATGCAATTCATGAAATTTAGATCTAATCTTGTTGAGAAGGTCTCATTATCTGGTTTGATGTGTTGCCCTTGCACCCTAAACCACATCATTTCTTGTATTAAGGAACACAACTTTTTAGATTTTTGGTTGCATGATTTTAACAAAATAATGATCAAAATAGATTTTAAATATCTTTTTTTCCTTTTTCAATTGAATCGGACTAACGGCTAGTTGCTTCAGTGGCAACACCACCTTCTACACTTGGATGAAGTCCTGGTCCGAGCCTCACATTGATATGTTTGTGCGCATACATGTGTTTAATTGTATTACATGCCTAAAAAAAATTGGACTGAAACTCCCAAAATGCATTGAATCCAAATTATTACATATCTTAATCGTCCTTCAATCTATTCTATTTTAATTAATTACGTGCATGATGGGACTTAATTTGTACAAAAATTTGACTTCTCTATTGTCCTTTTTTTTCGGTTACATACAAATTGAAACAAATATCGTGTAATTCATGGAAGTTTAATTAGCCAGACACTCCCCGATTCTAAACGAAGAAGTTAGAAAGATAACGAATTTTGCTCAAAAAAAGATAGATAACGAATTTGCATATATTAAAAAGAATTTGTTAAGTTGGTTATTTATAACCATACGTATTGATTTTTTTTAAAATAACCCACATAATCATTATATACATTGATGTAGAATCCCTTTAATTTAAATAGTTAAGAACAACTAGAAAATATTTACAAAGTTGAAAGACAGAGTGAATTAAAGTTTTACGTTAAAAATTAAAGCAAACACAACCCAACCTACATAGCAAGATTTGAATTTTGATGTGACAATAAACGAACATCAAACTGATTAATGCTAATTTTCTTTTGTCGATGTACTTAGATTGCTAGCTCACGAAGTGCATTGAATCCAGATTACTATAAAAATCATAATCCTCCGTCTTTTATTTTTATTTTCTAAGGAAATTCCATTAAGTCAAAACAACTCAAATGTCAAAGTTAATTATACATGAAAGTGTATTTCCTAAATTAATTGGATTAAAAGCCATGATAAAAAGTCAAACACGTTGGCTACCTTATCTCTTTGGCAAAGCCAAGCTACCAACCACATAACGCCACAATATTATGGGGCAAAATGCATGCACATTTCAAATTCAAACCCTTATTTTAATTTTCCCACATACACACAACATATTAATAAAGACAGATGTGTCCCATCACTACTAATCCAAAGTTACTTATACTATAGTTATGTGTTAAATTCAAACTTTGGAGCCAATATCAAGATGCCACGTTGGGGTTTGTAACTTGTTAGTGAAGGGATAAAGTGATCGTTCTAAACGAGTAAACTGCTGGACAATGACATTTCAAAGGTAGAAAAAATAACACAGAATATATACATTATCTATTTCTGCTATTAGTAATATAACTGTTTACCTTTAATTTTCTGGTACTTATTCCTTGTTGAGTCGTGGTTGGATGAAGTTACAAGCAATTTCAATATATGTGGCATGTGAATTTTTTTTATATTTTTTCAAAAATATTGCATCTGGTTGATTTAATAATAATTAATTTTTTTATCCAGTATGACCTGGCTTGTTTGGCTATCGTTTTTCCTGTTGATTTGGATTTCTCAGTGATAAAAATACTATATAAAATAAAATTAGAAAAAATAGATGTGCAAATACTCTCGCATTACTTTGGTTCAAGATCAATGAATTTTCAAATACATACACCAAGCTTTCAGTGTGTTTTTTCGATCATGTGTACTCTCTAAACTAAATCTCATCCCTCTTCTGAAAGTTTGAACTTATAATAATATCTTACTTTTGTTTCCAAAGATTAAGCATGTTCTACACTGATCTCGTTTAGGGGATCTAGTGTATAAGAAAGAATCAGACTATGATTCATGAAGATTATGAGATTTAGAATTTTAGTTCTAGTGCTTAGAGATCAATATGCAAACGTCGCCCTAACTTATAATTTTGAGGCCTTACCTGGGTTAAGATCCCAAAGTAATGCACTCAAGGATGGGTTCGTGAACCCTGAGACCTTGTTCTAGTACTTGGAGAATGATATCCAAATGTGACCCTGATTTAGAATTTTGAGGCCTTACCTAGATTAAGATCTCAAAGCACTTGGGGCTGGTTCTTGAGCTCTGAGTTAATAAAATTTAAAATAGAGTTATATTATCTACAAATATATATTGAGCAATATAATGCAAAGTTATTTTACCTCGTACTTGACATAAATTTTGAAAATGTTTATAGTTATCCATACCCCTCGTTTGTTCCAGGAGTTAAAGAAGGGGTAAGTTGTATCCTAACACTCTAAAGTATTTTTTCATTAACACACTCATTATCTTAAAGCAATTTTTGGAGCAATTCTATGGTTAAAGTATTTTATCATCAATAACAATGAGTACCCTAAATTTTAGGATATTGAGTACTATTACAAAAATACGTTAGAATGCATCAAAAATTATGTTAGGATACTGAGTGCTTCTAAAAAAATATTTTAGGATACTAGATGCATAAAAAATTATTTTAATTAAAATAATAAATACTACTAAAAAAAATACTTCAAAGTGTTAGATGTAACTTGTGCGTGTTTATTTTAGCTTTTTAAAAGTACTTTTATAATTTATGTGATAAGTATATAAAATGAGTTTTATCGCAACTTATAAAAAAAGACTTTTATAACCATGATTTGGGGATTTTACAAACATGCACCAATCCATTAAAAAAAATACATTTACTGTGTGTGAGCGCCTTGTGCATGTGCCTTTCAGTATTTGGTTTATCCTTTTCTCCTGGCTCTGCCTCCACGTGTCTTGCTAAAATTTGACTTGAATTAGAAGATAAGGGTTATGATGGTGTATAAGCCTGACATTAAAAAAAGGGCACTATTTCACAATGACACATCTTTGACAGTGAAAAAATGGATGCATTGTACAGAAGAATTCAATGAAAATGTTGTTTTATGCAATGACCAGTTAATATCGAAAACCAGGACCTCTCTACAAGATCAGAACAAGTTCGACATTGACATGCATATATTTATATACTGTTAATTTACTTGGGCAATATAATAAATTATGCATGCTTGAACAAGGAAAAAAATATATTTAATTTCTATATAATTAAACAGACACATATATAGACAAATGCTGGGTGGATAAAAGAAGATAACAAGATTAGGTATATTTCAGCGTCAATCAGTATCGTTTCTCTCTTTTATTTTATGCTCGAGCTATATCTGCAACAAACAATTCAATGGCTGCTACTACTTCATCTACCTTTCACCAACACACACTAGTCGTCAACTTGTGATGTGTTTGGGTGTTTGTGAGTGTGATACTGATTCATTGAGCTTGTTCTGAGGCTACAACGTGTTGATTACTTAGCCACAGAACAGACACAAACGCGCGCGCGCGCGCACCGAGACAGAAATATGTGTGTGCGAGCGCGCGCGCAAGCAGCACGTGGTAGGATCGGAGATGGTGCGATTTAATTACTAAGCATCACGTGCCCACATCAATAACTCCAAGGAACAAAGCAGCGGGCAATATAATTAATAGACCTTGGGGTGAGAGTTTGACCTTGAAAGACACAAACGTTAATTTCCTGACAAGAAGCTTCGTTGGATCTAACCTCTACTCCCCCTGTTTTTTTTATAAATAATTTTTTTTATTAGAATTGATCTTTGATATAAACAATTTTTATCTTATATCTTAAAATTTAAACTACTTTTTTGCCTTCTTTGCCACTATAAAATACATATATTTATATTAATTATCCTCCATTTACCATTAATTCTCTTTTATCTAGCTATTTATTATGCATTCTCTCTCATATTTTATACTAATTTTCTCACATATTTTTTACTCATTCTCTCTCCTATGCTCTTTTCATAAATAGGGATATATTTGGAAGAAACATGACATTTTTTACACTTTTATTGTTTTTAACTAATCTTAACCGCAAGTTTATTTTACGTAATTAAGAAAAAAGTTTCTTATAAAATGGACCGAAAGGAGTAAGTATGAGTACTATATATATCCTCATTTTAAGTACTTGATTATTTATAGGGTAAAGGTGCATTCAGCACCCCGATTTGTTTTTAAAGGTGCAATCAGCGCCTTAAAGTATTTTTAGAGATGCAATCAGCACCCTAATATATTAAAAATGGAGCAATTACACCCCTTCACTAACAGAATACTAACTCGATTTGCTGACACACCCTTTCCTTTCCTCTTTCATCGATCTTCAACATGTTCAAACCTTCTTTTAGTATTTAAGGATATAATTTTGCCCCTAATATATTAAAAATGGAGCAATTGCACCCCTTCACTAACAGAATATTAACTTAAGGTTTGAGTTTTATCTTTCTTATCATAGTTCCCCTATCATTATGATGAAAGTATTTGATTTTAGTCTTGTTGAATCTCGAGACCCAAATAAAAAAAGAAGTCAAGTCAAAATCAGATGAAACTTTTATTCATAGTAAATTATCAGTTTCAATTACATATGCAAGTATATATTAAATTGTATTAAATTTTCCAAGTGAAGGGGGGTAACTACTCCATTTTTCATACATTAGGGTATTGATTTCACCTCCAAAAATATTTTAGGGTGCTTATTACACCCTTAAATATTTTAGGGTGATTATTACACCTCTAAAAATAGTTTAGGGTGCTGATTACACTTCTAATAATAGATCGGGGTGCTGAATATGCACCTTTACCCTTATTTATAATCTCTCACCATCTACAAAGAGATCAAACACTTATAAGATAATTTTAAATATGAGCAAACTAGATCTCTTCCTTCATTCGTGCCGGTTAGTAATAATGATGATCTTAGTCAAATACTTTGTTTTCTTGTACTATTAACCAGTATTCGACATTTTTTTTATTATATTACCAAGTAGTATCTGAACAACATATACTTCAATTTCGGGGATTTTTTTATTGCCCCTCCTAGCATAGACATCTCATTTGACATTCGAACTTGAAAACCAAAAAGATCTAACGGAGCCTTATACTACTAGACCAACTCTGTGTTGGTGTCAGTTACTTTGTTTATGTTATAGTATGTTTGGTATAGTGTTAAGAAGGTTCAAATGTCAATTGGATTGTCACTGCTACAGATTTGGGTATTCATAACGCATAATACATAAAGGTTACAGCTAATAAACGTCATGTATGTCGAGGCAGAGATCGCATAAAGATACATAACACTTAAAAGTAACGATTAATTATACGTACCGTCATGTATTGCGAGGCGGAATTTGTGAAAATACAAAAATAATGGTTGTAGCTAATAATAACCTTCATTTATTTAGTGGCAAAAGTAACGGTTCTTTTGAAACAACCAATTACAAACGATTCGTCTTCCAACCTTACATCATCAAAAACACAAATATAACAGTTATATCGATTGACCGTAAAATATGAATGACAAAAAAGATATTTCATAATAAACAACAATTATGTAAAGTACAAATTTAAAAAGCATCTTTTCAAAACATCGTTTTGTCCGACACCATGTATCAGTTCTGCTAAAGTTAAATACTTTAGAATGAAGTATTCATTTTGTCATAGAACTTTTCTAAAAAGCACATTTTCTTAACCTCGTCCTTCTCTCCCTCATTATGGTCAGATGCTAGAGAGCTCTTTCGATTCACCTTCCTCCTTACCCCTATGCTCGCCCTCCTCCTCCTCCTCCTCCTCTACCACCACCTCTTCTTCCTCCTCCTTAGATAGAGGCTCTGCTGCAGACTTTGGCCAGCCTTAATAGCTCTACATCGAGACGCCTACAATCTAAATAAGAAGTTGGACCTCATCCTTCATCACAATCAGGTTATATATTATCACTTCCAATCATACCCTTCATCTCCTTCCTCAGACGTTGATGATGTGCCGAACGAGGGAGAGGTAGGAGGAGGCGGAGGACAGCAAGAGTGGTGATGACTAAAAACCACTACTGCTTTTTTATTTTTTGAATATTAAAAAAATAGCTAGGGCAATGTAGCCCCAAAAAATTTAAACAAAAAAATTGTCTCTTCATGGTTATTAGTAAACAATCGTTACTAATTTAGAAATTTTACAAGGCTATATAACGTAACCCTTTCTTTTCATTCCAAATGACACGTTCCTTTAGATAACCCGTGAAACCCTTTCTATTTAAATGTCTGAAAAATATACTCCATTTATCCATCCACTTCAATCTATTCCAACTTCTCATATCCAACTTCTGACTTTTGTTCTTTATTGATTGCATAGGAGAGCAAGGACACATGGACAAGTTTGAAGGAACTGACATCTCTCATCGCTCTCTGATCTAGAAGGAGGACAAATTATTGGAGAAGGATATGAATCTGATGATGCAGCAGATCCTTCATCCACCTAACTTTTTATTTTTTTGTTAGTTTATTCAAACTCAAGTTTTCTTTTTAAAATTTTTTGTTTGTATAGGCGAAGACATCGGGCCTAAACTATCTCAGTCTTCTTAGGGGAGTTGGCTTTGGATTGACCAAGGCAAAATATTATGGTTACTGGAAAACTCAAAGAAATAACCGAGATGAAAAGTATGAAAAGCTCCATAAATAGTGTGATGAAATCCAATAACAAATACGGTTTCTTATAAAAAAGTTGATAAAGGAGCATACTACCAAGTATCAAAGGGAATGACAGCATAAGTATTAGAAGGCAATAGCCCTGGATACTATAAAATTACAACAAGCCACATGTTCAATCTCTAGGAAGAGAAAACGCTTTATATCGAGCTTATCCCTCTTAAGCATATAAAAGTACAAATCAACACCAACATCAACCCCAACTATCCGCTTCTTGTGCCTACCAAAGACACAAATACAATAGGAGGGGCTACAGGCAGCTTCATTGCATGGCCTTGCCGTCTACTTAGAGTATGGAAGCCCCTCACTCAAAAGAAGTCGGCCGCTCGAAAGAAGCTGTCCACCAATAAGTCCAAGGTCCTCAATCAATCCAAACCCCCTCTAATTAATCCAAGCCTTCCACTTCCAAGACTCCCAACCAGTCCAAGAAGAGGAAGCATCGCACCCCTGATGATCAATTCAAGAAAAGTCTTCCTCATAAAATAAGGTCATTGGTCAATCTTCCTGAAAGTCTCTCTACACTACAAAAAAAAAGGTATTTCGTAGCGGTGAACTTGTAGCGGTTATAATAAACCGCTACAAATTATAGTATTTGTAGCGGTTTTTACCTAAACCGCTACAAATTTGTAACGGCAAGAATATTTGTAGCGGTTTCCTACAAAAAACCGCTACAAGTTTGGCGCGAAATTCCCGCCAAAACTTGTAGCGGTTATTTTGTAGCAGTTAATGCACATAAACCGCTACAAAATACCAAAGGTCAGAATTTTGTAGCGGTTCTTGCCCAAAACCGCTACAGAATTTCAAGAGACTCCAAATTTGTAGCGGTTCTGGGCAATAACCGCTACAGAATTTCGAACGTTGTGAATATTTGTAGCGGTTATTGTAGAACCGCTACAAATGTAATTATTTGTAGCGGTTAGAGTAGCGGTTATTTTGAATAACCGCTACTAATATCCGCCCTATATAAACCCCTCGCCTCTTCCATTTCTCATTTTGCTCATTTTGTTTCCTGAGGTTTCTCTGAGTGGTTTATTCGATATTTGAGCGTTCAGACGAGTCTATAGGAGTTTTTGGTCAGTATTCCGCAGTATTTACACTTGAGGTACTTATATAACACGTATTTTTATTTATATTTGTATTTTTATTATATTTTTGTATAATAATGAACTAATTTTTTTTTTAATTTGTACAGTTGATATGGCTTCAGGACAGGATAAGGGGAAGGCCCCTATGCCCCCCAGACCGATTTTACGGGGTGGCAGCAGCCGGGCAGGGGGCAGAGGGAGGGGGCAGCGCGCAGGCAGGGCTACCGAGGCATCTCAGCCCATCCCCCCACAGGAACCGCAGACGATCCCACAGGCGACGACCGCAGCTGAGGTGCCTGAGGTGGAGGTGCCAGAGATTAGCGTTGAGGACTTCCTCAACGAGGAGGAGTTTGAGATCCCGATTAGTGGGTTCAGGGAGATGGAGCAGTTCCTCGATGAGGAAGAGGCTCGGGAGCAGAACAACCCACGAGGGTCGTCTTCGCGGTCCACTGGGTTTGAGGTGCAGGTCGAAGGTAAATTATTTAATTTTTAAATTTTTTAACCTTTTAACTTTGAATTATAATTTATCTAACGTGCGTTCAACTGTGCAGATGAGCAGGGGAACGTGACTACGAGGAGGCTGGATGTGACCGGTCTGAACAGCATGGACCGGTCCCTGCGAGTTGTAGTGCCGTGGAACGAGGGCACTGACCAGCCGATCCACAATGGGGGTCACCTGCTCAACCGCTTCCTGAGCGACCTGGGATCAAATTGGATGCGGTTCCCCCTTCACTTCCCGACGTGGAGGCACATTCCGAAGGGGCCGAAGGACCAGGCTTGGGAGGAGGTGGTTCAGGTAATTAAAACTATTTAATTAATATTTTTTGTAATTAATTCTATTTAATTAATTTTTTTTAAATTATGGTTTTTATAATTATTGATATTTAAATAAATTTTTTTCAGTTGCGGTTTGCCGTCCGGGCCAACCGAAAGAGGTACGCCCTCTTGAAGATGAGCGACGCCTGGAGGAACAAGAGGAACCGTCTCTTCCACAGGGTGGATGGGGACGGGACGATGCCTCTAGAGCAGCTGCAGGAGAGAGTCCCGGACGGCGTGCCGCCGAACGACTGGGCGCGTTTCGTCCAGTTCAGGAGGAGCCCTGAGGCGCAGGTAATGTATTTATTATATTTTTTATATATAATTTTGTAATTGTTAAATATTAAATTATAATATCAATTTATTTTGTATTTAATTTTAAATTATAATAGATTTATTTTTTTTTCCAGGAGCTTGCTCGGAGGAACGCCGGGATCCGGGCACAGCAGACGATCCACCACACAGCAGGATCGAAGACATTTGCTGTGACCTACAGCGAGCTGGTAACTTTTCAAGTGCTTCACTTACTTTTAGTTGATTATTTCATAATACTAATTGTTTTGTAATTGTTTCAGGAGACGAGGGCTCAGCAGGAGAACCGTCAGACGGACTATGCGGAGCTGTACGCCATCACACACAGACACCGTGACGGGACTGCGACCTCTCAGCAGGCAGAAGCGGCCATTGTAAGTAATTTTGAATTATATTTTTTGTAAAACAAAGTTAATAATGAAAATGGTAATTATTAATTATTTCATAAAATGGCAGGAGCGGATGCAGCAGTCGCAGGCTGAGCTGCGACAGACCCAGCCTGAGGAGTCACAGGGGTCAGTGGACCCGACGGCTCCTCTGAAGGCGGGTCTGGCTCAGCCTGAGCACCCCGGACGAGTGCGGGGCATGGGGATAGGCGCCAGACCCAGCATGATCTACGGCAGGAGCGCCGCCTCTGAGGCTGGCAGTTATAGAGGGGTCAGACATCGGAGGGACGAGTCGATTGACCAGCTGCGGTCAGATATGGAGCAGAAGATGGCGCAGCAGCAGCAGCAGATGCAGCAAATGCAGGTGCAGCAGCAGCTGCTGCTGCAGATCCACGCAGACACTATGTACGCGCAGCAGACGCAGTGGCGTGAGATCGCGAACACTATGCTCGAGGGAGCATGGAGTCGGCTGTTCCCGGACGAGCAGCATCCAGCGGTCCCCCCTGTCCCTCGCTACGTCGTCCCGAGCACTACTCCTCCTCCTACAGCTCCTCCTCCTGCTGATGAGGATGGTGCGGTTCAGTCTACGCAGCGGCCCGATCCAGCGGCATCTGAGGGAGCCCCACCTGAGGGAGCACCAGAGGATCAGCCCCCAGCTTCTTAGTTTAGGACATTTTCTTTTCTTTTAAACATTTGTATATATTTATGAGATTTTATTTCAGAATTTTCTTATTGTGTTTTATATAATTATATTTATATTATTATATCGCATTGAAATAATTTCTAAATGATTTAAATCTAAATTTAAAAAAAAAATTATATATATATTTGTAGCGGTTTTAAGTTCAAACCGCTACAAATGTATATATTTGTAGCGGTTATTAGTAAATAACCGCTACAAATATATATATTTGTAGCGGTTTTGAACTCATAACCGCTACAAATTTACTTATATATTTGTAGCGGTTTCCATTGGAAACCGCTACAAATATATATGTTTGTAGCGGTTATTTACCCATAACCGCTACAAACACTCAAATGATTTGAATTTTGAAATTTGCCGCCTTTGTGCACATTTGTAGCGGTTATCTTATGTATAACCGCTACAAATTAGAAAATTATTTTTATATTTAATGTCCAACGGCTTTAATATTAGTAGCGGTTTTATATATAAAACCGCTACTAATTCGTTGAACATTAGTAGCGGTTATATATATAAAACCGCTACTAATACTCAACAAGTACATTTTGAATTTCCCACCAATTAACGGCTTGAATATTAGTAGCGGTTTTATATTTATAACCGCTACAAAATTATAAACGTTGGAATATCTGTAGCGGTTGGTGTAGCGGTTTAATAACCGCTACAAAGTTATAAACGTTGGATTTCCAGAATATAAGGTTCTAGGCATTCTTCATTATCTTCTCACTCATCTTCTTCTCTATACTTTCTTCTCTCTCACTTGTAGCTATGGATAAATCTTGGATAAGGTTGCCGCGCAATTCTCCTGAATATTTGTACGGATTAAACAGTTTCTTAGATTTCGCATTCACTCACGCCAGCTGTAACGGCAAAATCGTCTGTCTGTGTCGGAAATGCAAGTTCAAGAAGTGGCATCCACGAAATGTTGTGAAGGAACATTTGCTTGTGAAGCCTTTCCCTGTGGACTATACGTTCTGGGCAGTTCATGGTGAGAAGGCCGGCATTAGATATGACGAGGCTCTTCCTCGAAGTTCTCAAGTAGGCGTTGAAGTAGATGAAGATGATCCTGTGAATGATGCTGTGCGTGATGCATTTGGATTTCAAGGCGACAACTTTAACGAAGAAGTGCACGGCTCTGAGCCGGCTTTTATGGGGAATGAAGCAGCTCGGGATTTTTTCAGCTTGATGGATGAGGCAGATCGTCCTTTATATCAAGGTTGTCGCAAATATTCTAAATTATCTTTCTTGATCAAATTGTATCATATCAAGTGCTTGTGTGGGATCACGGATAAGGGAATGTCGATGTTGCTCGACTTATTACAAGATGCATTCCCCGACGCCGAGATTCCCACAACGTTCTACGAGGCCAAGAAGATCATCAACAGGTTGGGGTTGAATTATCAAAAGATTGATGCGTGCCCAAATGATTGTATGCTGTATTGGGGAGACGATTCCAGCAGGGAGACGTGCAAGAGATGTCACACATCGAGGTACAAGACAATTCGGAAGGGGAAAAAGCAGAAGAAGAAACCCGCAAAGATTCTCAGGTATTTCCCTTTGAAACCTCGTCTACAAAGATTATTTATGTCGTCTAAAACTGCTGAGCACATGAGGTGGCATGCCGTTGATAAAAACGAAGACGGTAAATTAAGACATCCGCGGGATGCAGCTGCTTGGAAAACGTTTGACAACGACTTTCCAGATTTTGCGACTGACCCCAGAAATGTCCGGCTTGCATTGGCGACCGACGGTTTCAATCCTTTCGGCAATCTTAGCACAAGTTACAGCATTTGGCCGGTAGTCTTAGTTCCCTACAACTTACCCCCCTGGATGTGTATGAAACAAAGCTCTTTCATTATGTCTATGATCATTCCAGGCAAAAAGGCACCGGGCAATGACATCGATGTGTATCTCCAACCGCTTATTGCTGAATTGCTTGACCTGTGGAATGTCGGCTTGGAGACGTACGACGCTCACAGCAAGACTTTGTTCAACATGCGTGCAGCCTTGATGTGGACGATCAGTGACTTTCCTGGCCTTGGCACATTATCTGGTTGGAATGTGCACACTGGGTCGGCGTGTCCGGCTTGCAATTTCGACTCTGACGCACTGCGCCTTCCCCACAGCCGAAAGTGGTGCTTTATGGGGCATCGGAGGTTTCTCGATGGAACGCATAAGTTCAGATTGCAACGGAATCGCTTCAATGGGAAACCAGAGAAAAGAGGACCACCTCAGACTTTGTCCGGTACAGATATCTTACAGCAGCTTGAGCATGTTGACGTCGAGTTTGGAAAAAGCGACGATTCAGCACAAACTCGCCAAAAGACGCGCAGGACTTCGGCGCCTCAGCAGTGGAAGAAGATAAGTATCTTCTTCACGCTTCCGTATTGGAGATCTAATTTACTTCGCCACAGTCTTGATGTAATGCACATTGAAAAGAATGTTTGCGACAATGTGCTATATACGCTGCTTAACGAACCCGGAAAGACAAAAGATCACCTTCAAGCTAGGAAAGATTTAAGCGACATGGGAGTTCGTGAAGAAGCTTGGCCAGATGAGCATGACAGATTTACACCGGCAAAGTTTACCCTCACAAAATCGAACAAGGATGTCTTCCTCGCGACGTTGAAGAAAATAAAAGTTCCTGATGGGTATTCAAGCAACATTTCTCGATGTGTCGACTTGCAGGCTCGGAAGGTTGCTGGCCTGAAGAGTCACGACTCACATGTTCTTATGCAGCAGTTACTCCCTCTGGCTATAAAGAATACACTTCCTCCCGATGTTTCCATCGTTTTGGTGGAACTTTGTTCTTTCTTTCGGAAGTTGTGTTCTAAGGTTTTGATCGTTGAGGAGCTCGATCAGCTGCAGTCGAAAATCATTCTTACGCTTTGTCACTTGGAGATGATCTTTCCTCCGTCCTTTTTTACTGTGATGGTTCACCTCACGGTCCACCTCGTTCATGAAACAAAGCTCGCTGGACCAGTACAATATCGTTGGATGTATCCGATTGAGAGGTACTCATTTTAAATATGTGCTTTCATTTATTGTCCGTATTTAATGTTTCCTAGTCATCCTTTTCATCATTTTATATCAATTTTCTCTTATGTACTTCGTAGGTTCCTTGGGAAATTAAAATCTTACGTGAGGAATAAGGCGTGGCCAGAAGGTTCTATAGCTGAAGGCTATATAGGGGATGAGGTGCTTTATTTTTGCTCAAGGTACTTTGATGATCTTGAGACGGCTTTCAACCGCCCCCCTCGTGTTGACGATTGTCCTGAACCTGCGCCGACATCAGGAGAATTTATCCCTCGTGTTGGTAAACCAGTTGGAGCAACTGAGAACTTCAAACTAACGGCAACTGAGAAGTTCCAAGCACATAGACATGTCTTGATTAATTGCACTCAAGTTGAGCCTTTCATACAGTAAGAATTGTACACTCACATATATGTTAATCGATCTATATCTTTCGTAACATTTCTCACTTTCATTTCACTAACGCCTTTCCATTATTAATTGCAGGGAATTCAGAAGTCATGTCAAGCGTCAGCTCAGGATCCGTACACAGACATCCTCGGAAGTTGATAGGAGGGTCCACAGAGAATTCCCGGGCTGGTTTGCGCGCAGAATACTAAATGACCACAACCCACACTCACCAGATTTCAGAGCTCTCGCAATCGGCCCTCTTGATCATGCAAAACGGTTTACAGCATACAATGTCAATGGTTTTAAGTTTTGCACTGTTTCACGGGATCAGGGATTGCAAACACAGAATTCGGGTGTTTATGGCACATTTGGGACAAGGAGTTATGCGAGCAGCAGTGACGCCAATATGCAGTTCGGAGGCGTCCCTTACTATGGCAAGCTTCTTGATGTGGTCGAGCTTAATTATCAAGGCCGTTTCACCGTGACGCTGTTCAAGTGTTTGTGGGCAAATACCACTACTTCTCGGGGACTGACAACTGACGACCTAGGGATCACATCAGTCAATTTCTCACGCACGATTCATACTGGTATTTCTCAAGATGATGAGCCGTATATTCTAGCTTCAGAGGCACATCAGGTTTATTATGTCGAGGACGAGCGGCATAGGGATTGGCATATGGTCGTTCATTTAAAGCCAAGAGACCTTTACGACATGGGTGAAGGCGATAACATCGCCTACGAGAGTGAGCCATTTCAGCCAGCTGATTTTGAAAACTACTTCCCTGAAGGCGATGACAATTTACCTCTACTGCGGTGAGTTTTTTTAAGTCCACGTCATTTCAATTAAATTTTTTAAATTTAATAATACATCAATAACAATAATTTTTCTACAAAATTTCTGTAGGGATGGCGACGATGAGTGATCAAATTCAAGTGTAAAAAATTTGTCTTTACAAAAAATGCAAAAAAATTGTGTTAAAATAAAATGTAAAAAAATATTTTAAAAAAAAAATTAAAATAATATTTGTATAATTCAAGTGTAATTTTTCTTCACAAAAAATGCAAAAAATTTGTGTTAAAATAAAATGCAAAAAAAAATTTAAAAAAAAATTAATATAATATTTGTAGCGGTTATTAAACCGCTACAAAAATATAAAAAACCGCTACTAAATAAAAACCGCTACATTAACCGCTACATTAACCGCTACAAATAATTAAACCGCTACAAAAATATAAATAACCGCTACTAATTAGTAACCGCTACATTAACCGCTACAAATTATACGTGAATCCCTATAAATACCCTTATCACAACTCATTTCAAACACTCCCCAATTTCTTTTCACCTTACCCTTCTTTCATTTCCTCTCATTTACAACTTCTTTCGTATGAGTAGAGGAGCTGAATAATACGATCAAATATGGTAACAAGATTTTCAATATCTTTTAGAATATTTCTTTTCTTTCTATAAAATTTATTCTAACCATTTTTTTTTGATATATCATAACTCTATTTCATTTTCATCTATTTTTCATATACAATTATATTATATTATAAAACATAATAATTCCTTATTACCTAACTATCCTTAATAATATTATTAATATAAATTTTATATTAATCATATTCAATTACATTTTTTCTTTTTAATTTATTAATAAGTTACACTATTAAATAATAAACTAATTGAAATAGATAAAATCATAAAAAATTAAACTATTTAATATAATATTTTAAAAAAAGAAAAAAAATCAACGTATATTTTTAAGAAAAATTTTGAATATTTGTAGCGGTTTGTAGCGGTTATTAAACCGCTACTAAATAACGCGCCTTTTCAAAGCTAAATTTAAATTTTTTGGCGCTAAATTTGAATTTCATGAAATTAGTAGCGGTTTTTAAAACCGCTACTAATTTCATGAAATTCAAATTTAGTAGCGGTTTAGTAACCGCTACAAATAAAAAATGTCATTTTTAACAAATTTTCATTTTTATATATTTGTAGCGGTTATTAACCGCTACAAAAAAAAAATTTCTTTTTAATAAAATTTTTTATATTTGTAGCGGTTATATAACCGCTACAAATATCCCTTGGTGTTGTAGCGGTTACTTTGAACCGCTACAAAGTTTGTAGCGGTTAGTTTTGATTGAGTAGCGGTTTTGTAGAACCGCTACAAAACCGCTTGCAACGTACGATTTAGTAGCGGTTTTCGTAACCGCTACTAACCTAGTTTGTAGCGGTTAGAACCGCTACGAATACCCATTTTTAACCGCTACTAAAGCACGTTTTTTTTGTAGTGCTAGGAGTTTGCTAGTAAGATCTTGGCTTTAGACTTGTTTACATATATCAAATTTGAGAGAGAGGTCTTCGACCAAGAAGACCAAGAGGATGTTGTAACCTAAGAGCTTGTTTCTGAGGTGCTAGACAAGGAGATGACAAGTACAAGCTCTGTCAACTTCTTTATGAGCTATTTCTTCATTTGTGATTAAATAGTTGGCTGCTTAGAACTTTAATTATATTTTGATATGTTGGTTTTGACATTTCAGGCACTTGTACCATGCTTACATCCTCCCCCATGGCTTTCAAGACAAGATCAAGTTTATCCACCTTGACCATATCAGGCACCAGGGTGTCGACATGAAGGAAGATGCCAACCAAAATCACATGCAGTTTCTGGAGGATGATTTCATTAGGAGGGCGTTAGATAGAAGGGACACTTAATTCTTTATACCTTACATGCAAGGGTGAAAACATCATTAACTTTGTTCAAATTAGTTTTTATTTATTTTATAATTGTCTTGATGTTGTGATATATTATTGTACTTAGGGAGCACTGGATGCTCATAGTGGTAAACCCAATTTGCCAAAAGAGGTTTTATGACTCTTTAGGCAAGGATCTAGACAGGAGACCATACATGCAAAAGACATTCAAGCAGTAAGTTATCCATTCATCATCTCTTATAATTCAGTTTAGATTGCATGTTTCTATATATATATATATATATATATATATATATATATATATATATATATATATATATATATATATATATATATATATAATTTTTTATTATATCTTCTCAGAGCGGTGTACAAGTACCGCACCGAGAATGGTCTTGACTGCAGCAATTGCAACCTCACTGACGACCTCTTAAGATACGCCTTCCAATGACAGCTTTCAAAAGTATATATATTATTCACCAATGACTATAATATTAAATTGAAGCACACATATAGTTTATATATTTGACCGACTGACAAATTTTTCTTCTCATTTTTTTACAGTGCCCAAAACAAATGCAGTACATGGAGGACATAACCACACACAATCCTAAAAATATTGATACAAATAAAGGATATTATATGCTCGATTCATTTATATATACACTCACTTAGCTATATATTACAATATCTAACTTTCATATATTGTTTCCTTTTGCAATAGTATTTTAATGCCTTATGCACAATGTTTAGCAACTCACAATTAAAGAAGAGTTGGTGGCATCTAACAATGTCATTTGGAGCGTAAATAATATATAGTATGACTGTAAATTTTTAGATTTAATTTTTTTAAAGGTTTGGTTTTAATAGTGTATACATATACATGAATGACTATAAATATATTTTGATTTGTTGTATTGTCCTATATACGAATAAAAATGTAAATATATATAGTGATTCGTCATGTAAATGTATACGCAGGGGGATCTTGAAACCAGAAACTCCCCCCGGCCCATTTTTTAAAAAAAATTTAGCTTCTATGAATCAGAGTTGTTACCTAACAACCATTATTTATGTCAGCTATATATAACTATTATTTGAAAAGAACCATTATATATGTTACCTAACAACTGTTATTTGTGTCAACTATATATAATAGTTGTTTGGAAAGAACCATTATATATGTTAGTAGATATATAACGATTGTTAAATCAGAACCGTTATGTATTATGCAAGTATTACCGTATATTATGACAGGTGTTTACATGTGCCCGTTAATTATTATCACAACAATGAGCATATCATGGCCTCACCGAGTCTCAATACATAACGAATATTATATTATAACTATTCTAATAGGTTTAGAATAAATAACGGTTTGGAACCGTAATGTATCTACACTGAGCTCTTATAGCGCCGGCATGTATGATAATTTAGAACCGTGATGTATGGCAGTGCAGTTAATAACTATCGTATATCACGATTTATGTATTAGTATATCTATGTATATTTGAGATAGATTTTGTTGAAAAGGATCACTTCTAAGTTAAAAATGACTTTAAAATTGAAGCAATTTTAATTTTTCTGATTTTTTTTTATATTTAAACATTCTAAAACTGATTTTTCAATATATATATATATATATATATCATTCAAACAAATTTTTATATGTTATATAAAGTTTATCGAAACATAATTTACATTATATTACTTAACTTTTATCTCCAACTTCAGTTTACAAAAGTAAGCAGAGTTAAGATAAAGGTCACTTTTCTAAACATTAACCCAAGCAAGTCGAGTCAACGATGTAAGCACCAATAATGCTTGAAACACGGTATAATTAAGCTAATTAATTAAACAAACTTTGAGCTTTAAACTCGTTTTCTGAGACCATGTGAGACACAAGCCAACGTATAACACACACGGCATCAACAAGTCATGATTTATTATTTTTTCTTGTTGTAATTAATTGTGATGATATGTCATTATTAAACAAATAATAATAAATTAATGAACATGTTTTTCATTTGTGTGCGTGTGGGTCCAGAATAACGTGTGGCGGCTTTTTGAAGGAGATTTTTGTGACGATGAGTGAGACTTGTAAGCGACCACGTGAATGTTCCCACAGTTATCGGTCTATCTCATTCTTGCTCTTTGGTCAATTCTGGTACACATTGACCACAGTAATGCATGCACACATGCTTTTTAATTGGTTAATATATATACTCATTATTATGAATATTAAATATGTGAATGTCCATTGACTCATATTACTCTTCCAGTCAACTTAACATAAAGAAGAAAAAATGACTTGATATAAAGCAAAAGCAAAAGAAGACAATGATAGAAAGAAAAGAAGACAAGGATATAAAGAAGATATAAAGTAACCATGATCATGTAATCAGGGTTAAATATAACCATGGTCATGCAACCAGGGTTAGATTTCTGCCTCTATATAAAGGGCTGTAATCGATTGTTTCAATTGAACTGAATGAGAACTTCTCTCTAGAAATTCTATCGTCTTTCTTTGAATCCTATCAATCTTCTCTCTTATCACATATACTTTTATAACACGTTATCAGCACGAAGCTCTAAAGAAGGTATGATCTTCTTATGGTTTCTTTAATGATTATATATATCCTGTTTTATTTTATAGATCTGGGATAATCTGAGCCACTATATGGAATTAGAGAGATACTTTTACCGATTGTTATATAACATCGGGTTCCATGGTTAAGATTGGAGATCGTTATTATTTTTATATACAAGTTCTTTTATATTATTATTATTATTATTGTTATTGTTATTATGGCCAGAAGCCATATACATATCTGATTCTTGAAATTATGACCAGAAGTCATAATGTTTTAATTTCTTATAATATGGCCAGAAGCCATATCCATTCTTATTATATAGCCAGAAGCTATATACATTTTTCATCTTATTATATGGCCAGAAGCTATATATATTTTTATCTTTTATCCTATTGTACTGCCAGAAGTCATGTACAATTTTTATCCTGAAGATAATAATTAATTCCTCTTTAAATGGCCCGAAGCCATACATGGCCTGAAGTCATGAAATTAAATGGCCCGAAGCCATATATGTTTTAATTTTCTTATCTTGCTTTATGATTTATTTATTGTCTTTATGAATTTACAGTTATTATATTTACAGTTCATATTTTAATTATTTTCATTTATTTCTTTAATTAGTTTGAACAATGGCAAACCTGGCAAAACTTGAAATTGTGGCTCTTGATATTACTGGAAAAAATTATTTATCTTGGAAGTTGGATGCGGAAATTCACCTAAATGCCAAAAGTCTGGAAGACACGATTAAAGAAGGGAATGAGGCATCCAACAAAGATAAAGCCAGATCCATGATTTTTCTTCGCCACCATTTACATGAGGATTTAAAAACTGAATATTTGACAGTGATGGACCCACTTGTCCTTTGGAACAATTTGAAAGAAAGATATGATCACCAGAAGTTGGTCATTCTTTCAAAAGCTCATTTTGATTGGATGCATTTACGCTTGCAAGATTTTAAATCTATAAGCGAATATAACTCAGCTATGTTCAGAATTACTTCAAAATTGAAATTATGTGGAGAGAATGTTACTGATGATGATATGTTAGAAAAGACATTCTCCACATTTCATGCATCCAATTTGCTCCTGCAGCAGCAATATCGTGAAAAAGGTTTCAAGAAATATTCTGAGTTAATTTCTTGTCTCCTTGTTGCTAAACAAAATAATGAGCTTTTGTTAAAAATCATGAATCCCGTTCAACAGGCTCAACTCCATTCCCTGAAGTGAATGTAGTAACAAATGAATTTTATAATGGCCGTGGCCGTGGCCGTGGTCGTGGACGTGGACGTGGGCGTGGCTACAACCGTGGCCGTGGCCGTGGTCGATATCATGGAGGTTCAAATTCCTACCAGAAGTGGGAAAAGACTGATAAGAACCAAAAAGGGGAAAGCAGTAGGCATAATAAATATGCTGATAATCCATGCTATCGATGTGGTGGCAAGGGCCATTGGTCTCGTACCTGTCGTACACCAAGGCACCTAGTTGATCTTTACCAAGAATCAATTAAAAATACTGGTAAAAGATCAAATGTTGAAGTTAATCATGTTGATCAGGGCGAGAATTCTGAGTATGGTGGCGATATAGATAATAACTATTTGGATGTTGCAGATTTCTTAATATAATTTGAATTGTTATATTTTATTTAAAGTTGTTTCTATCATATGTATTAATTTTATTTATGTTTTTATGAAGAATGAATTCTATTGGCATCAATCTTGAAGATTTATGTCTCGTTGATAGTGCAACAACCCACACCATACTCAGACATGATAAATATTTTTCTTCCTTGGTAATACGAGAAGCCAATGTTCAGACTATATCTGGTAGTATAAATTTAATTGAAGGCTCCGGAAGAGCTAATATTTTGTTACCTGAAGGAACAAAATTATGCAATGATAATGCATTTTATTCTACCAAGTCTAAAAGAAACTTATTAAGTTTCAAAGATATCCGCAGAAAGGGATATCATTTAGAAACAACAACTAAAGATAATAAGGAATATCTTGTCATTACAAATATAGTTGCTGGTAGAAAATGCATATTAGAAAGTTTTCCTATTTTTTCTTCTGGTTTGTATTACACATGTATAAGCACAATTGAAACACATACTATTGTGAACCAGAAGTTCAATAATGCATACCAGAAGTTTGCCAATACAAACCAGCAGTTTGATAATGTAAACCAGAAGTTTACTAATGCATTTAATGTTTGGCATGACCGGTTAGGCCATCCCGGTTCAATAATGATGCGACAGATAATTGGGAATTCATGTGGACATACCCTGAAGTGTAAACAAATACCACAATCCCATGATTTCTCATGTGCTGCATGTTCCAAGGGAAAGTTAATTATTCACCCCTCACCAAGCAAAGTAGAAAGTGAGTCTCTCACATTTCTAGAACGGATACAGGGAGATATTTGTGGGCCAATACACCCACCATGCGGACCATTTAGGTACTATATGGTTTTAATTGATGCATCAACTAAATGGTCGCATGTTTGTTTATTATCTTCTCGCAACCTGGCGTTTGCGAGATTACTTGTTCAATTGATTAGATTAAGAGCACATTACCCTGATTATCCTATCAAGAAAATACGTTTTGATAATGCTGGTGAATTTACATCACAAGCTTTTAATGAATATTGTATGTCCCTTGGAATTGATGTTGAACATCCTGTAGCTTATGTTCACACGCAAAATGGACTTGCAGAATCATTGGTTAAAAGGTTGCAACTAATTGCAAGACCTTTACTTATGAAATCTAATCTACCAATTTCTGCTTGGGGCCATGCCACTTTGCATGCAGCAATGTTAATTTGCATTAGGCCAACAAGTTATTTAAAGGTTTCCCCCTTACAAATGGTTTTTGGTCAGGAACCTAATATTTCCCACATAAGAACTTTCGGGTGTGCGGTATATGTGCCTGTAGCACTACCACAACGCACTAAGATGGGCCCACAAAGAAAGATGGGAATATATGTTGGGTATGAATCTCCATCAATTATAAAATATCTAGAACCATCTACAGGAGATTTATTTACGGCACGATTTGCCGATTGGCATTTTGATGAATCATTTTTCCCAACATTAGGGGGAGAAAACAAACAGCTGGGTAATGAAATTAGTTGGAATGAATTATCATTGGCTCATTTTGATCCTCATACAAAGCAATGTGAACTTGAAGTTCAAAAGATAATTCATTTACAGAATTTAGCTAATCAAATGCCAGAAGCATTTACTGACCCAAAGAAAGTGACAAAGTCACATATCCCAGCTGCTAATGCTCCTATTAAAATTGATGTCCCTGAAGGACAACCTGCTATGAATGAATCCAAAGCACGCCTGAAGCGTGGCAGGCCCATCGGTTCCAAAGATAAAAATCCTCGAAAAAGAAAAGGAGCAAAGAATATAGATGGTCAAGTCGAGGATAATGAAGAAAAATTAGTAGCTCCAGAAGTGCCATCTCCTGAAGAGATATTATCTCCAGAAGAGAATGTTGTAGTCCCATAAGAGACCCAGGTACCTGATATATGTGAAAATAATGAGATCTCAATAAATTATGTTATGAATGGAATCCGATGGGATATAAATGAAGTCAACGTTGATGACATCTTTGCTTATCATATAGCATATGATGTAATGAATGATAATGAGGATCATGAGCCAAAATCCATTAGTGAGAGCCAACAAAGAAAAGATTGGCCTCTATGGAAAGATGTCATTAATGCAGAATTAAAATCATTGGCAAACCGAAAAGTATTTGGACCTGTAGTCCTTACACCTGAAGATGTAAAACCAGTTGGATGCAAATGGGTCTTTGTACGAAAAAGAAATGAAAAGGGCAAAATAACTAGATATAAGGCACGTCTAGTAGCCCAAGGTTTTACGCAAAGACCTGGCATTGATTTTGAAGAAACATATTCACCAGTAGTGGATGCGACTACTTTTCATTATTTAATCAGTCTAGCAGTAGATGCAGGACTTGATTTACATCTAATGGATGTTGTGACTGCCTATTTATATGGATCACTTGATAATGATATTTATATGAAAGTTCCTGAAGGACTTAAGATGCCAGAAGCATCCAATTCAAGTTCTCGAGAACAATACTCAGTTAAGTTAAATAAGTCCCTGTATGGCCTGAAGCAATCAGGGCGCATGTGGTATAATCGTCTTAATGAATATTTGTTGAAAGAAGGATACAAAAATGATCCGATATGCCCATGCATCTTTATGAAAAGATCTAATAGTGAGTTTGCTATAATTGTTGTTTATGTTGATGATATCAACATCATTGGAACTCCTGAAGAGCTTCAAAAGGCAATTAATTGTTTGAAGAAAGAATTTGAAATGAAGGACTTGGGAAGAACAAAATTTTGTCTTGGATTACAAATCGAGTACTTCAAGAAAGGGATCTTTGTATATCAAGAAACTTATACAAAGAAGGTCCTAGACCGATTTTACATGGATAAATCTCATCCATTATGTACCCCAATGATTGTAAGATCTTTGAAAGTGGACAAAGACCCATTCCGACCTCGAGAAATTAGTGAAGAAGGTGATGAAGAACTCCTTGGTCCAGAAGTATCATATCTTAGTGCTATTGGGGCACTAATGTATCTTGCTAATCACACACGTCCTGATATATCATTTGCTGTTAATTTACTAGCAAGATATAGTTCTTCACCAACACGAAGGCATTGGAATGGAATAAAGCACATTTTTCGTTATCTCAGAGGTACAACAGACATGGGGTTATACTACTCAAATGTATCCAAGCATGAACTGGTTGGTTATGCAGATGCTGGATTTTTATCTGATCCACATAATGGTAAATCACAAACGGGCTATCTATTTACATGTGGAGGTGCAGCTATTTCATGGCGATCTATGAAATAGACTATATCAGCCACATCATCTAATCATGCAGAGATTCTAGCAATACATTAAGCAAGTCGAGAATGTATGTGGTTGAGGTCAGTAATACATCATATACGTACAACTTGTCATTTATCTTCCGGAAAAATGATCCCAACAATCCTCTATGAGGATAATGCTGCATGTATCGCTCAACTTAAAGAAGGTTATATCAAGGGCGATAGAACGAAGCATATTTCACCAAAATTCTTTTTCACTCGCGATCTTCAAAAGGATGGTGAAATAGATATCCAGCAAATCAGTTCAAGTGAAAATCTAGCAGATTTATTCACCAAGTCACTTCCAGGTACAATATTTGAAAAACTTGTTCATGATATTGGTCTTCGGAGATTCAAAGATTTTAACTGATATTATCAAGAGGGGGAGTCGATACACGCTGTACTCTTTTTCCCTTATCTAGGTTTTGTCCCACTGGGTTTTCCTAGAAAGGTTTTTAATGAGGCAGCACTCGACGGTGTATCAATGAATGATGTACTCTTTTCTTTGGCTAGGTTTTTATCCCACTAGGTTTTTCCTAGTTAAAGTTTTTAATGAGGCACATTCATAATGGACATCCAAGGGGGAGTGTTATGAATATTAAATATGTGGATGTCCATTGACTCATATTAATCTTCCAGTCAACTTGACATAAAGAAGAAAAGATGACTTGATATAAAGCAAAAGCAAAAGAAGACAAAGATATAAAGAAAAGAAGACAAGGACATAAAGAAGATATAAAGTAACCATGGTCATGTAATCAGGGTTAAATATAACCATGGTCATGCAACCAGGGTTAGATTTCTGCCTCTATATAAAGGGCTGTAATCGATTGTTTCAATTGAACTGAATGAGAACTTCTCTCCAACTTCTCTCTAGAAATTATATCTTCTTTCTTTGAATCCTATCAATCTTCTCTCTTATCACATATGCTTTTATAACACTGGTTACTTTTTTTATTACATATATACGTTTTTGTGAGTGTGTGTCGTTTTGTGACTGTCCATTCCTTAACATCGGGATATTGGGATTCACTCGCTCAGATTTTTTCAAATTAATTAATTGATTAATTAGTAGTAATATTTTGTCGCTTACCTACATCTCTGTGTGTGTTTTTTAAACATTGGAGGTAGTTGCGATGTGCCCGTGTCCCCGAGATTTAATCCCAGTTCATGGGGAAAAAATAAAAAAGAATTATTATGAGATTAAAAAAAAATGTTGTCATTTTTTATATTAAAATTTATTATTGTGTGCTCCTTAATTGTTATTAGAATTTTTTGATAATTAAAGTGTATTCCTTGAAACCTCATAGTAAATCTGGATGGTCACACATAACTGGATTTTTCGAAGCTAGAGCTCATATATTATAAGACATATTTTAAATCCATGATAAATCGTATCTTCTTTTTGTTTATAGATAAAAGGTGATATCAATGTTAGTTTTTATAAGTTGACGGACTTTTGATTTTGGTCCATGTAATTTTAAATTGTTGGTATTGATATCTATAATTTCATTAAAAATTTGGTATGAATTTAAAGATTAGTCTCTATATTTTTAATAAGTTCTAATTTTAATCCCTATACTACTTAAACTTATACTAGGTGCTTGTGAAAGATAACGACCAAAATTTAAAATTACAGGGACTAAAATCAAAATTCAATCAAACTATAATGACCAACAATAAATGAGCTAATTATAAGCCAAATTTACTTGTGAAAATCAATGGGGTTTACAATAGTATAGATTAATTATTATTAAAATTACCCTAATCTTTCCAACAATACCTTGAATTAAATGTTACAAACTCCAAACAAAATTCTACTTATCTCTCTCAATCGTTACTTCCATTATAATATTTTTTTAGTCAACCTTATTTCCACTATAATTACTCAACAATATCCATAGTAAGGTCATTATTTAATTAAAAATATTAAGTAAATAATAAATTTTATGAAATGATTAACCAGTAGGAACATATCAACAAAAGCTACATATATTCCAGGCACAAAAAAGAAAGTGATTAAATATGGAAATTGATGAAATGAATGAATGAGGTAGGCTGAGAGGTGGAAGATGCTAAATGAGAGGTTAAAAGTGAGTAGAGAATGTAACTTGGAAGGAACATACTCATGAGACAACACCAAAAGATAAAGAGATAACATAGGCACACAACACAACACACACATACAAATCACTACGGCTATTCTGTCTCCTGTCTTCAAGTTGAATACACACACACTTAGATATCAATGACCCTATTATATCAGGAATCTGTCATATCATTTTTGGCATATATGCGACTACTAAAAATTTCTTTTTTTATATAATTAATTATTACTGTTATGAATATTAAATATGTGGATGTCCATTGACTCATATTACTCTTCCAGTCAGCTTGACATAAAGAAGAAAAGATGATTTGACACAAAGCAAAAGCAAAAGAAGACAAGGACATAAAGACAGAAAAAGAAGACAAGGACATAAAGACGATATAAAGTAACCATGGTCATTTAAATATAACCATGGTAATACAACCACGGTTAAATTTCAACCTCTATATAAAGGGTTGTAATCGATTGTTTCAATTGCACTGAATGAGAACATCTCTCTAACTTCTCTCTAGAAATTCTATCGTCTTTTCTTTGAATTCTATCAATCTTCTCTCTTATCACATATACTTTTATAACACGTTATCAGCACGAAGCTCTAAAAGAAGGTATGATCTTCTTATGGTTTCTTTAATGATTATATATATCCTGTTTTATTTTATAGATCTGGGATAATCTGAGCCAATATATGGAATTAGAGAGATACTTTTACCGATTGTTATATAACATCGGGTTCCATGGTTAAGATTGGAGATCGTTATTGTTTTTATATACAAGTTCTTTTATATTATTATTATTATTGTTATTGTTATTATGGCCAGAAGCCATATACATATCTGATTCTTGAAATTATGACCAGAAGTCATAATGTTTTAATTTCTTATAATATGGCCAGAAGTCATATCCATTCTTATTATATAGCCAGAAGCTATATACATTTTTCATCTTATTATATGGCCAGAAGCTATATATATTTTTATCTTTTATCCTATTGTACTGCCAGAAGTCATGTACAATTTTTATCCTGAAGATAATAATTAATTCCTCTTTAAATGGCCCGAAGCCATACATGGCCTGAAGTCATGAAATTAAATGGCCCGAAGCCATATATGTTTTAATTTTCTTATCTTGCTTTATGATTTATTTATTGTCTTTATGAATTTACAGTTATTATATTTACAGTTCATATTTTAATTATTTTCATTTATTTCTTTAATTAGTTTGAACAATGGCAAACCTGGCAAAACTTGAAATTGTGGCTCTTGATATTACTGGAAAAAATTATTTATCTTGGAAGTTGGATGCGGAAATTCACCTAAATGCCAAAAGTCTGGAAGACACGATTAAAGAAGGGAATGAGGCATCCAACAAAGATAAAGCCAGATCCATGATTTTTCTTCGCCACCATTTACATGAGGATTTAAAAACTGAATATTTGACAGTGATGGACCCACTTGTCCTTTGGAACAATTTGAAAGAAAGATATGATCACCAGAAGATGGTCATTCTTCCAAAAGCTCATTTTGATTGGATGCATTTACGCTTGCAAGATTTTAAATCTATAAGCGAATATAACTCAGCTATGTTCAGAATTACTTCAAAATTGAAATTATGTGGAGAGAATGTTACTGATGATGATATGTTAGAAAAGACATTCTCCACATTTCATGCATCCAATTTGCTCCTGCAGCAGCAATATCGTGAAAAAGGTTTCAAGAAATATTCTGAGTTAATTTCTTGTCTCCTTGTGGCTGAACAAAATAATGAGCTTTTGTTAAAAAATCATGAATCCCGTCCAACAGGCTCAACTCCATTCCCTGAAGTGAATGTGGTAACAAATGAATTTTATAGTGGCCGTGGCCGTGGTCGTGGACGTGGACAAGGACGTGGACGTGGGCGTGGCTACAGCCGTGGGCGTGGCCGTGGTCGATATCATGGAGGTTCAAATTCCTACCAGAAGTGGGAAAAGACTGATAAGAACCAAAAAGGGGAAAGCAGTAGGCATAATAAATATGCTGATAATCCATGCTATCGATGTGGTGGCAAGGGCCATTGGTCTCGTACCTGTCGTACACCAAGGCACCTAGTTGATCTTTACCAAGAATCAATTAAAAATACTGGTAAAAGATCAAATGTTGAAGTTAATCATGTTGATCAGGGCGAGAATTCTGAGTATGGTGGCGATATAGATAATAACTATTTGGATGTTGCAGATTTCTTAATATAATTTGAATTGTTATATTTTATTTAAAGTTGTTTCTATCATATGTATTAATTTTATTTATGTTTTTATGAAGAATGAATTCTATTGGCATCAATCCTGAAGATTTATGTCTCGTTGATAGTGCAACAACCCACACCATACTCAGACATGATAAATATTTTTCTTCCTTGGTAATACGAGAAGCAAATGTTCAGACTATATCTGGTAGTATAAATTTAATTGAAGGCTCCGGAAGAGCTAATATTTTGTTACCTGAAGGAACAAAATTATGCATTGATAATGCATTTTATTCTACCAAGTCTAAAATAAACTTATTGAGTTTCAAAGATATCCGCAGAAATGGATATCATTTAGAAACAACAACTAAAGATAATAAGGAATATCTTGTTATTACAAATATAGTTGCTGGTAGAAAATGCATATTAGAAAGTTTTCCTATTTTTTCTTCTGGTTTGTATTACACATGTATAAGCACAATTGAAACACATACTATTGTGAACCAGAAGTTCAATAATGCATACCAGAAGTTTGCCAATACAAACCAGCAGTTTGATAATGTAAACCAGAAGTTTACTAATGAATTTAATGTTTGGCATGACCGGTTAGGCCATCCCGGTTCAATAATGATGCGACAGATAATTGGGAATTCATGTGGACATACCCTGAAGTGTAAACAAATACCACAATCCCATGATTTCTCATGTGCTGCATGTTCCAATGGAAAGTTAATTATTCGCCCTTCACCAAGCAAAGTAGAAAGTGAGTCTCTCACATTTCTAGAACGGATACAGGGAGATATTTGTGGGCCAATACACCCACCATGCGGACCATTTAGGTACTATATGGTTTTAATTGATGCATCAACTAAATGGTCACATGTTTGCTTATTATCTTCTCGCAACCTGGCGTTTGCGAGATTACTTGCTCAATTGATTAGATTAAGAGCACATTACCCTGATTATCCTATCAAGAAAATACGTTTTGATAATGCTGGTGAATTTACATCACAAGCTTTTAATGAATATTGTATGTCCCTTGGAATTGATGTTGAACATCCTGTAGCTTATGTTCACACGCAAAATGGACTTGCAGAATCATTGGTTAAAAGGTTGCAACTAATTGCAAGACCTTTACTTATGAAATCTAATGTACCAATTTCTGCTTGGGGCCATGCCATTTTGCATGCAGCAATGTTAATTCGCATTAGGCCAACAAGTTATTTAAAGGTTTCCCCCTTACAAATAGTTTTTGGTCAGGAACCTAATATTTCCCACATAAGAACTTTCGGGTGTGCGGTATATGTGCCTGTAGCACTACCACAACGCACTAAGATGGGCCCACAAAGAAAGATGGGAATATATGTTGGGTATGAATCTCCATCAATTATAAAATATCTAGAACCATCTACAGGAGATTTATTTACGGCACGATTTGCCGATTGTCATTTTGATGAATCATTTTTCCCAACATTAGGGGGAGAAAACAAGCAGCTGGGTAAAGAAATTAGTTGGAATGAATTATCATTGGCTCATTTTGATCCTCGTACAAAACAATGTGAACTTGAAGTTCAAAAGATAATTCATTTACAGAATTTAGCTAATCAAATGCCAGAAGCATTTACTGACCCAAAGAAAGTGACAAAGTCACATATCCCAGCTGCTAATGCTCCTATTAAAATTGATGTCCCTGAAGGACAACCTGCTATGAATGAATCAAAAGCACGCCTGAAGCGTGGCAGGCCCATCGATTCTAAAGATAAAAATCCTCGAAAAAGAAAAGGAGCAAAGAATATAGATGGTCAAGTCGAGGATAATGAAGAAAAATTAGTAGCTCCAGAAGAGCCATCTCCTGAAGAGATATTATCTCCAGAAGAGAATGTTGTAGTCCCAGAAGAGACCCAGGTACCTGATATATGTGAAAATAATGAGATCTCAATAAATTATGTTATGAATGGAATCCGATGGGATAGAAATGAAGTCAATGTTAATGACATCTTTGCTTATCATATAGCATATGATGTAATGAATGATAATGAGGATCATGAGCCAAAATCCATTAGTGAGAGCCAACAAAGAAAAGACTGGCCCCTATGGAAAGATGCTATTAATGCAGAATTAAAATCATTGGCAAACCGAAAAGTATTTGGACCTGTAGTCCTTACACCTGAAGATGTAAAACCAGTTGGATGCAAATGGGTCTTTGTACGAAAAAGAAATGAAAAGGGCAAAATAACTAGATATAAGGCACGTCTAGTAGCCCAAGGTTTTACGCAAAGACCTGGCATTGATTTTGAAGAAACGTATTCACCAGTAGTGGATGCGACTACTTTTCGTTATTTAATCAGTCTAGCAGTAGATGCAGGACTTGATTTACATCTAATGGATGTTGTGACTGCCTATTTATATGGATCACTTGATAATGATATTTATATGAAAGTTCCTGAAGGACTTAAGATGCCAGAAGCATCCAATTCAAGTTCTCGAGAACAATACTCAGTTAAGTTAAATAAGTCCCTGTATGGCCTGAAGCAATCAGGGCTCATGTGGTATAATCGTCTTAATGAATATTTGTTGAAAGAAGGATACAAAAATGATCCGATATGCCCATGCATCTTTATGAAAAAATCTAATAGTGAGTTTGCTATAATTGTTGTTTATGTTGATGATATCAACATCATTGGAACTCCTGAAGAGCTTCAAAAGGCAATTAATTGTTTTAAGAAAGAATTTGAAATGAAGGACTTGGGAAGAACAAAATTTTGTCTTGGATTACAAATCGAGTACTTCAAGAAAGGGATCTTTGTATATCAAGAAACTTATACAAAGAAGGTCCTAGACCGATTTTACATGGATAAATCTCATCCATTATGTACCCCAATGATTGTAAAATCTTTGAAGGTGGATAAAGACCCATTCCGACCTCGAGAAATTAGTGAAGAAGGTGATGAAGAACTACTTGGTCCAGAAGTACCATATCTTAGTGCTATTGGAGCACTAATGTATCTTGCTAATCACACACGGCCTGATATATCATTTGTTGTCAATTTACTAGCAAGATATAGTTCTTCACCAACACGAAGGCATTGGAAAGGAATAAAGCACATTTTTCGTTATCTCAGAGGTACAACAGACATGGGGTTATACTACTCAAATGTATCCAAGCATGAACTGGTTGGTTATGCAGATGCTGGATTTTTATCTGATCCACATAATGGTAAATCACAAACGGGCTATCTATTTACATGTGGAGGTGCAGCTATTTCATGGCGATCTATGAAACAGACTATATCAGCCACATCATCTAATCATGCAGAAATTCTAGCAATACATGAAGCAAGTCGAGAATGTATGTGGTTGAGGTCAGTAATACATCATATACGTACAACTTGTCATTTATCTTCGGGCAAAATGATCCCAACAATCCTCTATGAGGATAATGCTGCATGTATCGCTCAACTTAAAGAAGGCTATATCAAGGGCGATAGGACGAAGCATATTTCACCAAAATTCTTCTTCACTCGTGATCTTCAAAAGGATGGTGAAATAGATATCCAGCAAATCAGTTCAAGTGAAAATCTAGCAGATTTATTCACCAAGTCACTTCTAGGTACAATCTTTGAAAAACTTGTTCATGATATTGGTCTTCGGAGATTCAAAGATTTCAACTGATATTATCAAGAGGGGGAGTCGATACACGCTGTACTCTTTTTCCCTTATCTAGGTTTTGTCCCACTGGGTTTTCCTAGAAAGGTTTTTAATGAGGCAGCACTCGACAGTGTATCAATGAATGATGTACTCTTTTCTTTGGCTAGGTTTTTATCCCACTGGATTTTTCCTAGTTAAAGTTTTTAATGAGGCACATTCATAATGGACATCCAAGGGGGAGTGTTATGAATATTAAATATGTGGATGTCCATTGACTCATATTACTCTTCCAGTCAGCTTGACATAAAGAAGAAAAGATGATTTGACACAAAGCAAAAGCAAAAGAAGACAAGGACATAAAGACAGAAAAAGAAGACAAGGACATAAAGACGATATAAAGTAACCATGGTCATTTAAATATAACCATGGTAATACAACCACGGTTAAATTTCAACCTCTATATAAAGGGCTGTAATCGATTATTTCAATTGCACTGAATGAGAACATCTCTCTAACTTCTCTCTAGAAATTCTATCGTCTTTTCTTTGAATTCTATCAATCTTCTCTCTTATCACATATACTTTTATAACAATTACTTAATTATCTGACTTTTTGGGATATTAATTACTCATCTGATTCTATTCATAAGGTATATAGAGTGTTTTGTTTTGTATATTTTATAAGTCACATCATCAATTTTTTCACATGAATATATAGTTTTTTCATTCGTGTATATTATTGTGTATACTGTTATTTTACAAAAATATATATTTATATTATATAAAAATAAAGTTACAAGGCTATTAAATTTTAAGATAGAACTAATAAAAGTTAGTTTTTCTCGATTCTAACAAAACATACCAGGAGTGCCTTTTTAATCGGATCAAAGGTGTAATATAATCGTCGACCAACGCCTTTAGGCGACATGGTTATTGAAGTGCCTTTACAGCACTTCTCCTCCCTCCTCTATCTGGGTTCGAACCCAGTCGCTGTTGTATCCAAAAAAAAAAAAGGAGTAATCATCAAATGTTTTACTTTATTGGAGGCTTATAGTTCAAAAATTCGTGAAGGTTAAATCTTTATGGTTTGAGATCAATTTTAATTTGATCCTTAATTATTGTAATTGATATCACTTAATTACATATTTGAATTTAGAAGAGTAATTAAAATGGGTTTTTGCAGGATTAAGGGCCACCAAATGTGTTGGTGAATACAAGGATCGATACGTAAAGTGATAAGAACCAAGAAACTTTAAAAAACAAATAATTGGAACTACGATATATATATGTGTGTGTGTGAAAATTCTTATTCTTGAGAGTTCAGTGGTACCACAAATTAAAAAGAAAACCAAATGGATTGGCATATCTCTTTTTTGATGAGGGAGGAATCTAATGAGATGTTTAGCAGAGCGCGCGCGCGCGCCCACACACACACACACAGAGATATATATATATATATATATATATATATATATTTGGCTTATCCTTCTTTCTCTCTCTGATGGTGGGAAAATCTCACTAAGTCCCAAGAACCAGAAAAAACAACAAAAAGTCCCAAAGTAGATTTTTCTATCAAAAAAGTTCCTAAGGACTTGAGTGATATACATTCCAAATATGAACTTATCTTATTGACAAGTGTATGTGACTATATTAACAAATCATAAACTGATCATTGACAAACTCATATATGTTAATTAAAACAACTTTCATTGACAAGTGTATATTACTATATGAATAAGTTATATAGTAGCCACTGATGACAAGCTCATCTATATCACTGAGATCCTTAGAAATTTTTTTTTATAAAAGAATTTATAGAGACTTTTTTATAAGGGAATCTACACTGGAGCATTTTCTATATTTTTTCTTATCCTTGGCACTCATTGAGATTTTCCCTATTATTTATTCTCCACTGAATATTTATATACAACACAGGGAGAGCACAGAAAGTTCTGTGAGATTCATCTCTCTCTTTCACACAAATACAGAGTTGCTTTATGAGCAAGTAGAACCCCCACCAGTAATTGATGTGGATGATGCATGTTGCTTCTTGCATTTTTTTTTTTTTTTCCAGAAAGCGATTAGGGTTCTGTTTTAAACACACCAAAAGTGGGACTCTAGAGGACGGCGACGCAGACTTGTGCTCTCTGATATTCTCTCTCCCACACTTAGATTTTATTCTTCTTTCTCGCCTTTCGTCTATTTTTTTTGTTTTAGAATTCTCTAGCATCGGCTATATATATATATATATATTTTTTTTATTTTTTTTTTATTTTTTTTGCTTTCAACATTTAATTTTGACTTCTTTTAATTTTTTTGTGATCCACTTTTTTTCCGTTCAACTATACGCAATAATAACAAGTGTCTGGGGCGTGCGTGTCATGATTTTAAAATTAATAGTACTCATGTCAGAAACTTAATATTTATCAAAAAATTCTATGCAGTCGTTGAGCCAAGTCGATGGATTCAATTATTCCTCAACAACGAGAAGTGGAAGATTTAAACCTAGTGGGTGGAAAAATCGTGTTGGAAATATTTCCAATTAGATCTAATAATATTTAATTATGATATGTTCTTGCCACATAGTTATAACCCTTGTACTGGTATAAAACCCATTTTGTAATTTAATTTTTTCGTTAAAGTGGGTATTATATTAAGAACAGTAAGAAATAGTTATATAAAACCTCTTTGTTACAATAAGCTGCATATAGTTCATTAATAATGAACAATATATATATATATATATATATATATATATAATTTGGTGTCTGTGGTTATGTGCATTAATGCATGAGCGCATTACTTTAAGTGAAATGTTTGTGGCTTTGTGCTCTTATTACTTCCTCCGACCCTATTTATGAAAGAAAACTTAAAATTACAAATTTAATTATAAGTTGCTTCTGATAAATACCCAGGTATAATAGATAGGTAGGGGTGGAAACAAGTCAGGCCGCCTGACAGGGGTTGTAGCTTGGCCTGTTAGAGGCCTGGTCAGGTCTGGCTTATCAGGTTAAAAGGTAAAGCCAAGGCCATTCTGAAAGCCTGTTTTTCTTAACAGGCCAGGTCAAGGCTTGTTGGCAGACTTGTCAGGTCGACCTGAGCCTATTAAGGTTTTATTTAAAAAGAAAATTTTGTAGGTAAGCATAATTACGATTCTGCCACTCCTTGAGAATAAAGAGAAGAAAGAACATGAAATCATTATTTTGATTTTTTTATTTAGATTTTGATTTAAACATTTTAATTCACAAAATAATTCAATTGTGGGGTGTAATTGGGTGAAGAAGAACGTTTATTTAAAATCAAAATAAACAAAAATGTTGTGGACATACCTCCTTAACAGGCCACAGGCCAGGTCAGGTTTGTGTACAAGCCAGGCTTAGGCCTAATACAAAGCCTCCAACACGCCACAGGCCAGGCTCAAGGCTATTTTGTGCTTTAACAAGCCTGGCCTGGCCTGACCTGTTTCCACCCCAATAAGTAGGAAAGAAATTGAAGTAAAACTTTTATATTTTATACTCCCTCTGTGATCATTGAAATACATCATATTTTTTCGATAAAAAAAAAATACATCATATTTTATACTCCCTCCGATCCGAGGTATAAGATCCATTTAACATTTTTTAAATATTAAGGAAACTAAATAAATCACTTAATTATAGCATATATTGTGTAACATTAGATTATATATAATTTTATAAGGCAAATTGTTTGAAGAAAAATAATAAATATAAATATTTCAAATTAATTTATTTAGCTTTATTAATCTCTTCAAAAAAAAAAGTAGCTAAATCTTATATTATTAATTATAGGAGAAAGTAGTGCTCTTACTATGTGATGGTTGTGTTAGGGTCTGTTTGGTTTAAGAGGAATGGAGGGGTAGGAGGGATTTTGATCCTGTCCCCTTGTTTGACAATAATAAAATTTAAAAGGGATTTTGCTAATCTCTCTAATTTGTTAAAATCCCTCTAATTTGAGACTAGCAAATGTTTCTAAATATCCAATCCACCTCTCAATTATTTAGGGAGCTCGAGTTGTCAATATCAATAATGAAGTTGTTAATTGTGATTCATATATTGTTATTCTTCATACAGCAGTAGTCAATGACAACTGATAAAATTTAGAGAGCTCAAGTTGTCAATATGGACACCGAAGTTATTAATTGTGATTTTTAAATTGTTATTCACTATATCTAAGTAGTCAATATATTGATGATGTCTAACATGTGTGGTTTCAAAATATTACATACAAAGTTGTTAGTATTTGAGGAGCTCAAGTTATCAATATGGATATCAAAGTTGTTAATTGTGATTCTTAAGTTGTTATTTTCTATATTTAAGTAGTCAAAAACTTAAGGAGCATATTGACCATTTGAAAACATTTGCTAATTCTAGATTCCTTCCTCAGGTTTAACTTGATATTTGTGATATTGAACTCCCTTGTTTTTTCTCTCCCTATTTTAAATGAAATGTTTTGGAATTTTCCAAAAAAGAAAAAGTACTCCTACTAATTCTCTTTGCTTATCTTTCGGTAGACATGACAAAATTTCTAAAAAATGTTTTTGAGAGGGATACTTTTAATTGGATTTGATAATACTCGAGCGTGATACGGAAAAAAAAAAAAAAAAAGGGGGGGGCATTGTGCATTCAAGTATTCAGCTTTGCCAACTTAACTTCATGATATCAACCATGGCGTATCGGAAGCATGCTTGTCATCAAGGGAGAGAGCGAGGCAATGATATTATTGCTGTGTTTGGAAACACGTTTTGGGGATAAATAAATCCTTATTACGCAAGCTGAGATAAAACTCCTCTCACATACTTACCTCGTATACCGTAAATCACGATTTATAAACACTTATTGCCCAAAAATAAACTATTCCAAACAAGTACTATATACTTGAGAATAACATGTTTTTAACTCTTTATGTCTAATACTACTCAAACTGATGATGTTTGTTTATATCAGAAATTTAATTTTAGAATAGTTAATTAATATAATTATAGCTTACATCCTCCTCCTTTATTCGCTAAAATTTGTTTTTCTAATTACATAGCTAAAAAGAAGAAAAGATGGACTAGGCATATATATTGGATCTGGCTTTGTTGTTTTTCTCGATTTGAGCAGATGTATAAGTGGAACTGAGATACAATGACGACAAGCTAGCCGACTTTGTATATACAAAAACAACAATAATTTAATATGAGCAACTTGTTTAAGAATAAAAAAATAGCTCACGCTTGAGTCTCCCATGCTTATTACCCAAGCTTGAAGAAGAGCCATGTAACTTTGGGTTCCCATCGTTTGAAGATCAACCCTTCTATTTTTGGTCTTATTAAAATGAATTATTTACTTAGCTGTAACTCTGTACTGCAACGCAAAATAAGAATATATGGTATCATCAATCTAAGATATTATTATTAGGGTTTTCAAAACCATGAAAAAAAAAAAAAAACTGGTTCGGATAATTATCAGTGGTTGGAATTGCTAAAAATCTCATGAGATTCCGTGACCAAAACGTTGTTTTGCTCCTTGGATTTGGAACCTGGTCTCTCTCTGTGTCTTGAATCTACACAACCATCTCTTGTTGTTGTTGAATTGTACTCTGCAAAAATTAAAATCTCTCATAATTCAACAGTCTCCGGCGGTAATAATAATTTACTCTGTACACTATTCGATTTATCTTCCTTCCATTGCTTGACTCATTAGATCACGCAAACCGCTGCAGTAATCAGAGAATTTAGCTAAACCCACTGACTTTAGTTGGTTTTAATTTTATAAAACTAATAAAAGTTTGATGAGAGTTAACATCCAATTCCAGTTATTTAACATGTTTCAGTTTTGCGGCTATAAACAAATTCAAGTTGTATTTTTTTAAACGATATTATATTTGACAACATGGAAAAATTGAATTAATAATCTATTTGATATTGGTTTAAATTAGTGTTAGAAACTGTTTCTACAATATAATTTATAGTATATCATATAAGTATGTAAAAAAAATTTTATCTCGACTTATATTAACTTCTTTGATGTAGACCTTTGTTTTTATTATTTTCTTAAAAAAAGCTCACGTGCAATTGATGGAAATTGCGACCTATCATGCATACCAAATCCTGTTAGCTTTACCATTCACACACACGAATATAATAAATTACTCCATCCGCTTTAAAATATATAAAGTAAAGTTGATATTTTTGAACATATTAAGAAAAATAATTAAATTATTTTAAAATATTTATATTAATATTTTTTCTTCAAACTATTTTACCTAACATATTAATTTATATATAATCTAATTATATACAGTATAGATATAATTAAATAATTTATTTAATTTTATTAATCTCTTACAAAAAAAATCAATTCTATCTTATATTTAGAATTAGAAGGGTTATTTCAATATTGTAATCGCTCTCAACTTTATTTCTATTTGCTTGTTATGTTCAGGTGTTTCTATATATCACGCAGTGTTAACGTAAATCCAAAGAAATATCTTTCTATACAAGTTTGTAAACCCTAAAGAAGAAGCTTGGAAAATATATATAAATGTTGGATACTTGTCCCACAAGGAATTTGAACTCTTTTCCCGTTTGAGAATTCGGCCTTCGAGCACGAGTGAAAATTCGAAAACATTTTTGGTCGACGTGGAAGTTGGTGATGAAAGATCGATCTCCCGCCGAAACCCAAAACGAAGAAAAAGTAGAAGCATGAGAAGGAAGAAGATGAAGAAAATACTGATTCCGGCTGACAGAAAAGTCAAAGTTCTGGTAAGGTTTCATCATTATTGTACAAATTTGATTGGTGATGACTTTCTGGCTCCTTTGATCGCTTATTTTTCAAGATGTTGATAGCTTATCTGATCTGTAATTTTTGTTCTTAAAGACATCAAATATACTTCTTTAACTTCGGTAGCTAATCAGCTATTGGTCCTGGTAATCATCTGATTTGGCATATGTCATCATTAGTTATTGGTTGACGTAGTCTCCACTTCTGCGAATGCCCACGTCATTTTTAAACCCATTTCGTCTCCTTTTGCTTTGTTCACACCATAAAGTTGCTTTGTGTTAGTGCTCCACGTCATTTTAAAAATGTTGTATACGTAGCCTACCTTTATATTTGTTATATTTTCGGTGTTTTGTCATATTTTTTGCGATATGCGCTCTTTCCCTATGTCCGACTCTATCTTCCATTGGCTGTTACTTTTCCTGGTGTTTTGTCATCACTTTTTCTACTACTTTTATGTTTTTGGGTGGTTGTGTTTTCATGCAACCATTGGCCATGATGGTGGTTGTGTGTTAAAAAATTTCAACCATTGGCCATGACGGTGGCAGTTTTTTCCTAAATGTTGATTTGAATTTGAATCTGCTTCAACGACCCAACTTTATCGATCACCTATTTAATCTGTCATTCCTTCCGCAGTGTTACCATAGTCACAGTTCAAGCGTTTTCTTTCTGAGACTACGTAACCCTTTTCAGTGTTGTTTTCGTGGATCCCCTGCTTTCTGGGCAATCAACGATTGTGCTATGTTGGGTGACATGAAGCATGTCATTGTGCCCTTAACATATGTCAGATTTGAAAGGCTAGGTGGTAAATATCTCTATTGATACATTTTCATGAGCAGTACTACGAGGTTTTAGGTGAATTTTATGCATGTGTTGACTTATTCCTCATCTATTGAACTTCTATTTCTTAGGTTGTGTTAATATTTTTAGGAGCTACTGTGATCTATCTAAATCCATTTTTAATCCCAAACCCCCTGCTGTTGATGAGCTCACTGCAAAGCTGAATAGCATTACTGCTGATGGGAAGAATAATGAAGAAATAGCTAAGGAGTCCCAGTGATGTTTGTGGAGTTGATTGGTGCTGTTATTTGTTTACCGCTGTTGTTATTTTGTTCACTGATGAGGGATTGCATTTGGTTTAGTTTATCCTTTTTCTTATGAGAAGTATAATGTAACCTTCATTTATGATTGGTTGTCATGTTGCAATTTATGTTATGAACTACGAATGTTATGTTAATGAATGTACCTTTATTTTATTTTATTTTATTTTTTTGCATTTCACCGAATTATCGCTTTGTTATTGTTTTACAATACTACTGACATATTTTTTTGCATTATATTTGTTTTATCATCATCAGACGTATCTTTGTTTTATCATTTCCAGCCTGGGTTTAACTTTATGATTTTACCAAATTATCACTTATTGTTTTACCAATATTCTTTAAACGCATTATATTTGAATGTCCATCAAAAGTATCTATTAGTTTTGTTCATTTTACTTTTATAATCTGAACTTATTGTTTTTGTTGTTGAACTTAATGAAATATTAGCATTAAAAAATAATACTCCCTCCGGTTCTAAATATAAGACAAAGTTTGTAGTGCAAAGTGCACTACAGACTTTGTCCTATATTTAGGACCAGAGGTAGTAAAAACTAATAGTAATATACGTACAATATTTAAATTTATTAATTTCATTAAATTAATTAAATATATATATATGCACTAATAATAGATACTTGACAGACAAAATAGTTTAAGGAGATACTCAATGGTTATAATACTTAATGAAGTGTGATGGTTTTTCACCCAATAGACTTTTATTGGTATTCGCAAACGTCTTTATGAAGGATGAGTTATTGCACTATTATGTTTGTGGCAAACGTCTTTTTAGCAATGATTTTAAAGCTAGACTGGACCGGGGCTGGCGACCGGAAAAGACAACAACTTGGTTTTCATGTTTAGACCATTTGAGGAGTTAGCCTGCATTGAACCGTCCAAAGCCGGCTTTTAAGCCGGAAACCGCCGTTAACCCGGCAACCGGAGTGGTTTTCAGGAAACTGAACGGGTTGAAGTTGGTCAGATTTTAGTCGGTGAAAAAGAAAGAGAAGGAGAGCAAAACAAAAGAAATTAAGGGAAAAAAATATAAGCTTTATTTTCTCATCTACCTGATATAGATCAGTCGCATGAGACGAATGAAGGAGAAGACAGAAAAGAAATAAGCTTGACAGTGTTTTCTCCCATATTTCCAGTCTCGTCGGCGACAACGGTAGGAAAGGCTCCATTTGTATTCTCTTTCTTCGAGATAGACTAAAGAAAGAGAGCAATTTGAAATTTGAAATAAAAAAAAAAAGCATTACTTTACCCAGTATGCTTTCGTGCGTGAGAAGATAAAAAAGAAATCTCTGTGCACCACCATTTCCAATAGCTAAGCCTATGATGTTATCTTTCTCAGCCTACTTTGTTTTTTTTCCTCTTTGTCATGCTCAGCCTACTTTCAAGGTCACGTGGGGGCATAAGTTTTTTAGTTATAATAATTATAGCAAAGTTAAATAAATAATGTTTCTGATAAATTTATTTCTATTCAAGCTAGATAGTACTCCCTTCTATTTTAAATATAATATAGAGTTAAATTTTGTTGGAGAGATTAAGGAAACTAAATAAGTTATTTAATTATTTCATATGCTATGTATCATTAGATTATATATTAGTTTATTAGTTAAACTAATTAGTTTTAAGAAAAAAATTAAAATGTTCTAAAGTAATTTAATTAACTTCCTTAATCTCTCCAAAAGAAGTCAACTTTGTCTTATATTTAGGACCGTAGGGAGTAGTTTAGAAGAAAGAAAAATAAGTAAAAAAATATGGAGGAAAGAATATTATAAAAACCTAATAACAATACTAAAAAATTTATCTTTTTTAAAAGTTTTTCCTCACAGTATTATTTCCTATTTAATTTTCTTTCTACCTAAACTAGGGTTAATAATTTCTGTGAGTTGTGACTTGTGAGATATATTATCACCATGTAAATTTATTAAATTGAATGACCTATTTAAGTTTATTTTTAAATTATTAAATAATATGATATTTTATTTATATTTGTAAGTGTATATAATATTTTTAAATTTAATTATTGCGTCACCGGTCCGGCTCAACGGCTCAACCGTTCCAACCGGTTGAACCTTGACCTGCTAATCTTTCCAACTCGATATCCGGTCCGGCTTTTAAAATATTGCTTTTTAGTCTCTCAGTTTTTTACTCCAGTTGTACCTTACTTAAGGGAATCTGATAGGGTTTGTACAACCAACTGATACCTCCAGTTATCTATCCTTTTCGGTTCTCAGGGATAATCAACAGCCTGTTCCAATATCTACACTTTTAGGTGGTCCCTTTGAAGGGACTATCGAAGTTAAGGTTGATTGGATAATAACAAGAGACAAAGTTTTGTTTTCTGATATATTGTGGTCTCTTTTAGGTTTTCTGATATCTACACATTCATTGTTTTGTTTCTTACAATCCTTATCCTGCTTTTATTGAAAGTTTTGAAGATGTTGGTGGTATCCTGAGCTGTTTTTGTTTAAACGCGATGTCGAAATGGAGGGGTATACATTGTAGGTCTATTTGTTTGTATCTCATGAATCGGAGGTTTGACGTTTGTCTCTTCATTTTTTCTTATGTAGTTGTTTTACAATTGAACATACTGGTGATAAGTGCCGTGTTTTTTTTATTTCCTTTTTATGTCAGGAATAAGTTTGAGGTCATTGTCAATATGTATGGATCTGTCGTCGATGGTATCATTGCTTAGTTAGGTCACCATCGTGGCGGTGTTGGTCTTTTCGTTATGCTATCGTTAGTGAAGTCAGTAAAAGAGGTTTGTTGCAACTATTTCGTATATATTTAATGATATTATTTTTTAAACTTAAATTATTCTACATGGCTTATATTCGTGTTACTGATGCAAAGTGATTTGTGATGTCCTATGTTTAGATTGCCCCATTATATTATTAGCATTTTTGTAATATTTTGCCTTCATAAGTTTTCTATATTGTTTTGTTGGGTTTTGAATGGTGATGATGCTGAGATGGATTGAATATGTAATTATTCAGCAACAATTATGGTTTTTAACTCACTATAATATTAATGTAATTTTTCTTAATGTACGTTTCTCTGTTATATGAGTTAAATGGCATCATTGTCGTTATGCATTTCTGCTCTTTGTCTTACTTCATAATTACTTTAGTGCTGTTATTGTGTTTATATTTCTTAATTGTTAAATATATCTTGAAATATATTATCGGTTTAACAACAATGATAATTTCCACGTAACCGGTAAGAGTTTTGTGATTTGGTGGTTATTTTAAATATAGACCTCTAAGCTTAGGTTTTTAGTGTTATCATTCGTGATCTAAATGGCCACCCTATTTTCTTTTCATTCGTTATTTCATCCCTCGGCGACAGTGTTATACCCTGTTGAATGTTGGGAATGCCATGCACTTATACTATTGGGAAATGGTTTTTTTGGGACTGCTCTTAGGGAAATGGTGTAATTTATGGGACTGCTCTTGGGAATAAGTAATGGGCTGAATTTTGACGCCAAGCACCCCGGTATTGGTCCTGCATTTACTTTAATCCTCCAACATCTGTAACCACCGATTTTTTATTATTCCAGTGTGATTTCGATCAATTTTTGTTCAATGTATTGGTTGTAGCGTGTACTGAGCGTTTGTAAGCCTTCATTTATGCTGTTTCTTTTTACAGTCCCGAAAAAGGTCAATCGTCTTTTTGCATTAGAGTGTGCTCGATCACGGCAGGATCTGTATGTATCACCTATGCATAGGTCTTTGTAAACCTCAAGCATTGCTTGCCTTTTTATTCAAAAAAAAGAAAAAGTTCAGTCATCTGTTGGAGTTTGTATCTGTAGTTAGTTCACAGAATGAAAAAAAAAATTAAGAGACAGTACATTTAACTGTTAGTCAAATTAGCGTAGGAATGATATTATTTTTCCATACCCGACAAATTATCCAGTTATCTTTTGCTTTTGTATTAATAGTTGCTCGATAACATATGTAAATTGATTCACAGCGGGAGTTGTGCAACGCATGCCCTGATGTTTTCTCTAGATAGTAATAGTCGTAGGTCCACTGAAGGTGTGCGATAAGCAGAATAGGGAACATTATTTATGATGCGCAATGGGTCAGCAGAATTTATTCCAATCCAACATTTCCAAGAAAAAGTGTATAGCACGGGGGTATTGAAGCACCAGAATATTTTTGAACGATCAAAAGGCAGCCTTTTGTTTTCGTTCGACCAGTTGGGTAATACATGAAATAAAATAAGACAGTTGTAGGTGCATGAATTAATTTAAAAGAGAGATATGATTAATGTTATTCATAAGTGTATCCAATGAAATGCAGGATTTTCAAGTGGACGCATAAATGTTCAATATCAATGTATGGGTTGGACCGTTATTCCTTTTATCCTATATTCGTTTTTGCCTGGAAGTCCAATCCATTTAGAATGCATGGATCCGCGCAACGTGAAGGTAAAAAAGTCTTGTGGAAAAATAAAATTTTTTCTTAATTAAAAATTGATTTTTAATTTTTAAAGAAAACAAAACACTTCAGATAATAAGCATGGCTTAGAGTTCATCTCTACCATAGTCACCATCTTCAACGTCCTTCATCATCAAAACCGAAGCTCATCCTCCATTGTCTACCAACTTGGTAAATCCGATAGACAGAACACTGAACCCGAGAGTTTCACCACCACAAACCACAAAATGTTCCAAAATATATTTCAGCAAGTCTAAGGCACAGCAATATCTCAACATTTTGACTTTGCTATTTGTCCGTGGTTTTGTACTATTGTCTATCTCAATGTTGGGCTTATTAAGAAATAGTTGTTTCAATATATTAACCCCTCTCTCACATTATTTATATTAATTCAGTTAAACATTTCAATTCATATGACTTCAGGTTGACAACCTATATGAACATAAAAAAGTAACGAATTTTCACATCACTATACTCCTAACCAACATTTCTAGATTATAAAAAAATTGAAAATTGAAAATTATTCAGGGTTTTTTTAACTGTATTCACGATGCTGCGTCTGTTAAAACATTAAACTACATGTGGATGAGCTTGGCCATTCAATAAAATAGTTTGAACGGTTGAATAAAATCTCAAGCATTTTGATCAACGATGATGTGTTATGGGGAAAAAGCACGTAAGTGGACATGCAACATAAATGGATATGCAGCATAAGGCAAGTGGTCCTAAAAGCTCAAAAGAAATATGCTGAGTCATTTAATTTCATTTATTTTATTATTTAAATGTTTTGCTTTAAAGTTGATTATTGTTTGCATAATTTGTGAATTAAATTTGAGTGATTAAATTGTGCTTGTGGGATTTATATATACTTTTCTTATGATTTAATTGAGTGTGGCATGTTTGTTTATGTATTACATTTTCTCTTTTATTTTTGCGTGTTTGTTTATTGCATTTAGTAATTAAAAAAATGTTAATTTCAAAAATCTCTTTTTCCCAACCAATTTTTCTTAGCATTTAGTTTTACTTATGAAGTTAAAATAAAAAGACTCAATGAGACATCCCGAATATTTTTTTTGTATTGTAATTATTGGATTAAATTTTTTGTATTTGACCCTAAGATGTAAAGGTGCGGTCAAAAATAACATACGCAATGACATAATCTTAAACTAAACTTACACTTAAACTAAACTTCTCAAGATAAAAATAACATACGCAATGACCTAATCTTGATTAGCGTCATTAAAAGATGAACTACATGAATTCTCCATGGAACAAAACCCTTGTGGCATCGCAGAATGAAGTTATTATAGGAGCACCTACATTTACAAGTATAAATGTAAGAAGCTATGTTAGTGGACATTAAATTTAGGATCTGTTTTACAACTACGGTATATCATTTGGAACATGGTGATAACTAACCAGGGTTTTGATATAGTCTTCGAACAGCATGTTGAACAATTACAATTTCTCCTGCTTGCACATTTAAACTTTCCATCTTCGCAATCGTCACTGCTGCAGGCTCACCATAGAGCACTATATTGACTTCACTAGCTGGGCTGAAATTGACCAAAGGTTAGTAGCAACTAAGCTGAACAAGGAAAACTGAAGCATAGTTGTTGCAATTATATTCATTTTGAAAATGTGTCATACCCACTTCCTAGATCAACTCGATATATCAGTACAATAAGTAATTCCTTCTGATACACACCGACAATTCTGCCACGGTTGACAAAATTCCATGATTTCAGCCTCCCACAAACATTTACGTGGTAAATTATGTTAGAATCTACATGCAAAACAAAAGATTAGCTTTCAAAACAAAGTTAAAATAATCAAACACACCATCAAAACGAAATTCATCTGATATTCCAGATGACAAGTCAGATACATTCTTCATATCTAGACAACGCCTTGGCAAAAGTGCGCTTGACCGATCGACCATTGTCGAAGCAATGAATGTAATATGATAGTGGTCATGCACACCAAACCCTGATGCATTGACCTTAAACCCTGATATGTTGTACACTCCAGTTTCAGAAAGCATCGAGGCGAAATGACGAATATGTTCGTCCGTTTTGAGTTGGAGTAGCATTCGTGAATTCTAGCATATCAATCATCAAAGAAAGTCTGTTAAAAAGTAATCATCGACGAAATGAGAAAAACACTACATGAAAATTTCTGACCTCCAAATCAAGGAAGATGACGTCAACTAATTGATGTTCACATACTGGACGAGTGTATGAAGTGGAATAGTGCATCTGGTATCTATTAAACTTCCGGTCAACCTTAATGGTTAATACCGAGTTGCACTTTCCTACTAGGAGCTTCAATATCTTTATATAATGAGACATGATGATGTAGTAGCGAAGAATCTGATTTTGAATAGAATAGAATATATAAACTGAATGTGCAATTTAAATGATTCTTCTGGGTTCTTATTTATGTGTAGCTTGAGAGACATTTCTTTAATGCAATTTTAAAGTACCAATGCTTTCATGCTTAACGGTGGTGTGATACTTCAATACCTTTGAACGGTCAAGTCGCAGAGAATTATTATTCCATAACTACCGTTTGGTCTGATTAAAATATGACTGCAACACTCTCATACATTCATCAGTTATTGCTTGTCGAGGGAATGAAGAGTGAAAGATAATTTCCTTCTCCAATAACATTTTGTCTGCTACAACATTTACATAGCCGAAATAACTCACTAACCTTTTTCCCTATGTTTTCAATGGTACTTTTATTATTGCATTTCTCTGTTTCACAAGGACCTTTCATTTAAAATAGGTCTCATTAGTTGGACGTTTACGTGGCCATTTCTATATTTTCAATAACCTTTCTTTTAGAATAGGTTTCATCATTTTATTTGTCGTTTCTAAATCTATTTAACAGTGTAGATAACCATGATCCGCGCATCGCGCGGGTTTTATAGTCTAGTTCAAACCAATACTTAGAAACCCATATTCAATCTTGTCCATTTCTATAGTGATTTTCTGCTTCAATTATTTTCCATTGAAAAATGTGTCTGTAAAAGTGTCTCGTCCTTTAAAATATCATCGGGTTACCAATGTTGTACTGAGGGAGTTGCATCATCCATTGACAAAATTTACGAAATGTAACGGTGCTTTTAGGATGCCTGTTATGTGTTTGACAAAATTCACGTGAGAGAGGGAAAATATTTGTTTACAGGGTTAAACTTTAAGTTCTCTTTGTCCTTGGAAGCTAGTGATAGATAAGCCAATGGTTTTGAAGAATGAGAGGGAGGAGAGAGAGAGAGTGTGCAGTGGAAGTTAACAGAGGAGTCAACAATGTCATGCTCTTTCTTGCTTTGTTTTCTTTCTTTTTTCAAATTTTCAAACCTGGCTTGTTTTAAAAAGCTCGTATTTATCGGTCAAAAGTTCCTTGTGGTCCTACAACTGGGACACACGTCTGTTCTGTATTTGGCAATTTAATTTTGATGGGGAGTGTCGTTGAGTGAAACTCTGGTGTCTGGAATCTATAATTTCCTTTTAAGCTCCTGGTTGCATAACTAGGATCTGAGTGGGAAGCCATATATATATATATATATATATATCGTCATTAATGTTTAGTTTCATGGGATAATCAAAATTTTATGTCAGTTAAATATCTGAGAGACTCGTTGGAGTCATATCAGGTTTCATGATTCAACAGGTGCTTGCAAAAAACGAAAGGCTTATGTGCAAAAAAAAACTAAAAGCGCCTGCATCACCCTATGATTCTTGGAAGTAAAAAAGTACCGATGAATATTTAAACTAAGAGCAAAACATGTCAAGATTGTTTGATATAACCTAATATCATTATTTTTTAATTTTTATAGTGGGGCTCACGCTATTTTTGTATAAATAAATATAACAGTGTTAGGTGCCTGTTTAGGAAACTATGACTATGAAGTCGTACTTTCAAAAGCTATTCTTTATAAGTTGAAATAAAACTTCTACCACATCTTAACTTGATCGAAGTAAAAATACTTTTAAAAAGGTGAAACAAACATATACCATTGCATATTCTAATATAATGGTGTTAAGGTTAAATTTAACGATCCTAACATGTTCTGCTACTATTTTGAATATTTATAGATATTTTTGCACATCTGAAAAGTATATGATGATACACGCACTTTTAATAAAAATTTATCAGTATTTTTACACTTTAGTCTAAAAATAATTACAAATGACCCATTAATAAAATTTCTAACAGGATTGTTGTCATGATGTGTTAGAATGGGGTTAGCTCTGATGAATAATAAAGGTCGTTTGAAAAGAACATTTGAGGATAGGAAAAGGTGAAGAGAGTCCATTCAAAGACGTACTGTGGATCTCTGTCTACGTGTGAATGTACAAAGGCTATATGTGTGTGTGTGTGTGTGACTGTTGAAAAAGTAATATATATAGAGGCTACCTTAGGGAAGGGCCCTTAGAAGGTTGGGATAAAATGAGAATGGATGATTATGCTTCTTAGAATTTTGGTAGTGAGAAAGTTATGGAACCGGCTTGCGTACTTTCTAAAGAAAAGGATGATCATTTTTTTATATCAGCCGTCGGATCAAGATCTCAACGGTCCAGATTTAATATATTATAAAATAATCCGTCGGATCAATATTTTATAATATATTAAATCTGGACCGTTGAGATCTTGATCCGACGGCTGATATAAAAAAAGGAACATCCTTTTGTTTAAAGAAAAGGACGCAAGCTGAATCCAAAGTTATGGGGTGGTCATGGCTCTTGGGGAAAAGCAACTTTGGAATTTGATGTATAATGTAAATATGTGGCGTCAAAGAAACAAATTCTACTCAGATCTATGTATATATCTTAGCAACATACTTAATTATTGTCATTAAGTAGAGAAGAAGAATTATTGGACATGTCTCAAAAAGGTCAGCTTTCCGTAACCATTAGCATAATCATTAGGGGAAAAAGAGTGGGCTTGAAAAGATTGTGAACATAGTTTCATTGAATTTGGATCGTCCCTTCACAAAAGAGGTGAATCTATACGAAATAACAGACACACGTGGAGAAGACGTCTACGTAGCCTGTAAGTTTCACACACACACATATATAGTTCGTCTGTCCTTTCTACTCCTACATAATTCCTTTTATTAGGAAAGAAAATAATTAATATTGATCTGTTATAAAAGTATATGTATTAAGAGAGAAGATTGATAGGATTCAGAGAAAAACGATAGAATTTCTAGAGAGAAGTTCTCATTCAGTTCAATTGAAACAATCGATTACAACCCTTTATATAGAGGTAGAAATTTAACCCTGGTTGTATTACCATGGTTATATTTAAATAACCATGGTTACTTTATATCGTCTTTATGTCCTTGTCTTCTTTTGCTGTCTTTATGTCCTTATCTTCTTTTGCTTTTGCTGTGTCAAATCATCTTTTTTTCTTTATGTCAAGTTGACTGGAAGAATAATATGAGTCAATGGACATCCACATATTTAATATTCATAACACTCCCCCTTGGATGTCCATTATGAATGTGTCTCATTAAAAACTTTAACTAGGAAAAACCCAGTGGGATAAAAACCTAGCCAAAGAAAAGAGTACATCATTCATTGATACACCGTCGAGTGCTGCCTCATTAAAAACCTTTCTAGAAAAACCCAGTGGGACAAAACCTAGATAAGGGAAAAAGAGTACAGCGTGTATCGACTCCCCCTCTTGATAATATCAGTTGAAATCTTTGAATCTCCGAAGACCAATATCATGAACAAGTTTTTCAAAGGTTGTACCTTGAAGTGACTTGGTGAATAAATCTGCTAGATTTTCACTTGAACTGATTTGCTGGATATCTATTTCACCATCCTTTTGAAGATCGCGAGTGAAAAAGAATTTTGGTGAAATATGCTTCGTTCTATCGCCCTTGATATAACCTTCTTTAAGTTGAGCGATACATACAGCATTATCCTCATAGAGGATTGTTGGGATCATTTTGCCCGAAGATAAATGACAAGTTGTACGTATATGATGTATTACTGACCTCAACCACATACATTCTCGACTTGCTTCATGTATTGCTAGAATCTCTGCATGATTAGATGATGTGGCTGATATAGTCTATTTCATAGATCGCCATGAAATAGCTGCACCTCCACATGTAAATAGATAGCCCGTTTGTGATTTACCATTATGTGGATCAGATAAAAATCCAGCATCTGCATAACCAACCAGTTCATGCTTGGATACATTTGAGTAGTATAACCCCATGTCTGTTGTACCTCTGAGATAACGAAGAATGTGTTTTATTCCATTCCAATGCCTTCGTGTTGGTGAAGAACTATATCTTGCTAGTAAATTAACAGCAAATGATATATCAGGTCGTGTGTGATTAGCAAGATACATTAGTGCTCCAATAGCACTAAGATATGGTACTTCTGGACCAAGTAGTTCTTCATCACCTTCTTCACTAATTTCTCGAGGTCGGAATGGGTCTTTATCCACCTTCAAAGATCTTACAATCATTGGGGTACATAATGGATAAGATTTATCCATGTAAAATCGCTCTAGGACCTTCTTTGTATAAGTTTCTTGATATACAAAGATCCCTTTCTTAAAGTACTCGATCTGTAATCCAAGATAAAATTTTGTTCTTCCCAAGTCTTTTATTTCAAATTCTTTCTTCAAACAATTAATTGCCTTTTGAAGCTCTTCAGGAGTTTCAATGATGTTGATATCATCAACATAAACAGCAATTATAGCAAACTCACTATTAGATCTTTTCATAAAGATGCATGGGCATATCGGATCATTTTTGTATCCTTCTTTCAATAAATATTCATTAAGGCGATTATACCACATGCACCCTGATTGCTTCAGGCCATACAAGGACTTATTTAACTTAACTGAGTATTGTTCTCGAGAACTTGAATTGGATGCTTCTGGCATCTTAAGTCCTTCAGGGACTTTCATATAAATATCATTATCAAGTGATCCATATAAATAGGCAGTCACAACATCCATTAGATGTAAATCAAGTCCTGCATCTACTGCTAGACTTATTAAATAATGAAAAGTAGTCGCATCCAATACTGGTGAATACGTTTCTTCAAAATCAATGCCAGGTATTTGCGTAAAACCTTGGGCTACTAGACGTGCCTTATATCTAGTTATTTTGCCCTTTTCATTTCTTTTTCGTACAAAAAACCCATTTGCATCCAACTGGTTTTACATCTTCAGGTGTAAGGACTACAGGTCCAAATACTTTTCGTTTTGCCAATGATTTTAATTTTGCATTAATGGCATCTTTCCATAGAGGCCAATCTTTTCTTTGTTGGCTCTCACTAATGGATTTTGGCTCATGATCCTCATTATCATTCATTACATCATATGCTATATGATAAGCAAAGATGTCATCAACGTTGTCTTCATTTCTATCCCATCGGATTCCATTCATAATATAATTTATTGAGATCTTATTATTTTCACATATATCAGGTACCTGGGTCTCTTCTGGGACTACAACATTCTCTTCTGGAGATAATATCTTTTCAGGAGATGGCTCTTCTGGAGCTACTAATCTTTCTTCATTATCCTCGACTTGACCATCTATATTCTTTGCTCCTTTTCTTTTTCGAGGATTTTTATCTTTGGAACCGATGGACCTGCCACGCTTCAGACGTGCTTTGAATTCATTCATAGCAGGTTGTCCTTCAGGGACATCAATTTTAATAGGAGCATTAGCAGCTAGGACATGTGACTTTGTCACTTTCTTTGGGTCAGTAAATGCTTCTGGCATTTGATTAGCTAAATTCTGTAAATGAATTATCTTTTGAACTTCAAGTTCACATTGTTTTGTACGAGAATCAAAATGAGCCAATGATAATTCATTCCAACTAATTTCTTTACCCAGCTGTTTGTTTTCTCCCCCTAATGTTGGGAAAAATGATTCATCAAAATGACAATCGGCAAATCGTGCCGTAAATAAATCTCCTGTTGATGGTTCTAAATATTTTATAATTGATGGAGATTCATACCCAACATATATTCCCATCTTTCTTTGTGGACCCATCTTGGTGCATTGTGGCAGTACTACAGGCACATATACCGCACACCCGAAAGTTCTTATGTAGGAAATATTAGGTTCCTAACCAAAAACCATTTGTAAGGGGAAACCTTTAAATAACTTGTTGGCCTAATGCGAATTAACATTGCTGCATGCAAAATGGCATGGCCCCAAGCAGAAATTGGTAGATTAGATTTTATAAGTAAAGGTCTTGCAATTAGTTGCAACCTTTTAACCAATAATTCTGCACGTCCATTTTACGTGTGAACATAAGCTACAGGATGTTCAACATCAATTCCAAGGGACATACAATATTCATTAAAAGCTTGTGATGTAAATTCACCAGCATTATCAAGACGTATTTTCTTGATAGGATAATCAGGGTAATGTGCTCTTAATCTAATCAATTGAGCAAGTAATCTCGCAAACGCCAGGTTGCGAGAAGATAATAAGCAAACATGCGACCATTTAGTTGATGCATCAATTAAAACCATATAGTACCTAAATGGTCCGCATGGTGGGTGTATTGGCCCACAAATATCTCCCTGTATCCGTTCTAGAAATGTGAGAGACTCACTTTCTACTTTGCTTGGTGAGGGGCGAATAATTAACTTTCCCTTGGAACATGCAGCACATGAGAAATCATGGGATTGTGGTATTTGTTTACACTTCAGGGTATGTCCACATGAATTCCCAATTATTTGTCGCATCGTTATTGAACCGGGATGGCCTAACCGGTCATGCCAAACATTAAATGCATTAGTAAACTTCTGGTTTACATTATCAAACTGCTGGTTTGTATTGGCAAACTTCTGGTATGCATTATTGAACTTCTGGTTCACAATAATATGTGTTTCAATTGTGCTTATACATGTGTAATACAAACCAGAAGAAAAAAATAGGAAAACTTTCTAATATGCATTTTCTACCAGCAACTATATTTGTAATGACAAAATATTCCTTATTATCTTTAGTTGTTGTTTCTAAATGATATCCATTTCTGCGGATATATTTGAAACTCAATAAGTTTTTTTTAGACTTGGTAGAATAAAATGCATTATCAATGCATAATTTTGTTCCTTCAGGTAACAAAATATTAGCTCTTCCAGAGCCTTCATTTAAATTTATACTACCAGATATAGTCTGAACATTGGCTTCTCGTATTACCAAGGAAGAAAAATATTTATCATGTCTGAGTATGGTGTGGGTTGTTGCACTATCAACGAGACATAAATCTTCAGGATTGATACCAATAGAATTCATTCTTCATAAAAACATAAAAAAAATTAATACATATGATAGAAACAACTTTAAATAAAATATAATAGTTCAAATTATATTAAGAAATCTGCAACATCCAAATAGTTATTATCTATATCGCCATACTCAGAATTCTCGCCCTGATCAACATGATTAACTTCAACATTTGATCTTCTACCAGTATTTTTAATTGATTCTTGGTAAAGATCAACTAGGTGCCTTGGTGTACGACAGGTACGAGACCAATGGCCCTTACCACCACATCGATAGCATAGATTATCAGCATATTTGTTATGCTTACTGCTTTCCCCTTTTTGGTTCTTATCAGTCTTTTCCCACTTCTGGTAGGAATTTGAACCTCCATGATATCGACCACGACCACGCCCACGTTCACGTCCACGTCCACGTCCACGGCCATGGCCACAATAAAATTCATTAGTTACTACATTCACTTCAGGGAATGGAGTTGAGCCTGTTGGACGAAATTCATGATTTTTTAACAAAAGCTCATTATTTTGTTCAGCCACAAGGAGACAAGAAATTAACTCAGAATATTTCTTGAAACCTTTTTCACGATATTGCTGCTGCAGGAGCAAATTGGATGCATGAAATATGGAGAATGTCTTTTCTAACATATCATCATCAGTAACATTTTCTCCACATAATTTCAATTTAGAAGTAATTCTGAACATAGCTGAGTTATATTCGCTTATAGATTTAAAATCTTGCAAGCGTAAATGCATCCAATCAAAATGAGCTTTTGGAAGAATGAACAACTTCTGGTGATCATATCTTTCTTTCAAATTGTTCCAAAGGACAAGTGAGTCCATCACTGTCAAATATTCAGTTTTTAAATCCTCATGTAAATGGTGGCGAAGAAAAATCATGGATCTGACTTTATCTTGGTTGGATGCCTTATTCCCTTCTTTAATCGTGTCTTCCAGACTTTTGGCATTCAGATGTATTTCCGCATCCAACTTCCAAGATAAATAATTTTTTCCGGTAATATCAAGAGCCACAATTTCAAGTTTTGCCAGGTTTTCCATTTGTTCAAACTAATTAAAGAAATAAATGAAAATAATTAAAATGTGAAATGTAAATATGCAATATAATAACTGTAAATTCATAAAGATAATAAATAATTCATAAGGTAAGATAAGAAAATTAAAACATGTATGACTTCGGGCCATTTAATCTCATGACTTCAGGCCATGTATGGCTTCGGGCCATTTAATCTCAAGATGAGGAATTAACTATTATCTTCAGGATAAAGGTTGTACATGACTTCTGGCCGTACAATAAGATAAAAGATAAAAATATATATAGCTTCTGGCCATATAATAAGATGAAAAATGTATATAGCTTCTGGCTATATAATAAGAATAGATATGGCTTCTGACCATATTATGAAAAATTAAAACATTATGACTTCTAGTCATAATTTCAAGAATCAGATATGTATGGCTTCTGGCCATAATAACAATAATATAAAAGAACTTGTAAATAATATATAAAAACAATAACGATCTCCAATCTTAGCCATGGAACCCGATGTTATATAACAATCGGTAAAAGTATCTCTCTAATTCCATATAGTGGCTCAGATTATCCCAGATCTATAAAATAAAACAAGGTATATATGATCATTAAAGAAACCATAAGAAGATCATACCTTCTTTTAGAGTTTCGTGCTGATAACGTGTTATAAAAGTATATGTGTTAAGAGAGAAGATTGATAGGATTCAGAGAAAAACGATAGAATTTCTAGAGAGAAGTTAGAGAGAAGTTCTCATTCAGTTCAATTGAAACAATCGATTACAGCCCTTTATATAGAGGTAGAAATTTAACCCTGGTTGCATTACCATGGTTATATTTAAATGACCATGGTTACTTTATATCGTCTTTATGTCCTTGTCTTCTTTTGTTGTCTTTATGTCCTTGTCTTCTTTTGCTTTTGCTGTGTCAAATCATCTTTTCTTCTTTATGTTAAGTTGACTGGAAGAATAATATGAGTCAATGGACATCCACATATTTAATATTCATAACATGATCGAACTTGTTGTCCTTTTTTTTGATGAAAAAGATTCATACATTCATTAATTCATCATATTTGTCTTTATTTTGATTTTGATCCCTGATATTTAAAATACGAGGTTTTGGTCAAATACGAGTTATACAGTGTGGGTATGGCATGGTGAATAATTAGAAATGCCAAGTTTATCTCAATAGGGGGAGTGAACTTTGATGATAATGACACGGATGTGGATGATCGAATAGAGGATATTATTCGTGATGTAGGAGAAAAGACTTTTGAGCAATCACATGCATATGGTAATATGTGTAGTTATACTGAGACGTCGTTGTATCCGGGGTGTAAAAAGTACCAATTGTTGAAAGCAGTATTGAAATTGGTAAGCTTGAAAGCACGACATGGATGGGGCGACGAGAGTTTTTCAGAAACGCTTGAGGCTTTTAAGGACATGCTTCTAGATGATAATGTATTGCCTTCTCGATACTATGATGCTAAGAAAATATTGTGTCTACTAGGGATGAAGTATAAAAAGATCCATGCATGCCCTAATGATTGTATATTGTTTAGAAAAAAGCATGAAGAGGAACAAAAGTGTCCAATATGTGAAACCCCAAGGTACAAATTAAATAACGCTCCTGCAAAAGTATTTTGGTACCTTCCAATTATACCAAGGTTCAAGCGCTAGTTTTCTAATGAAAACGATGCAAGAAATTTGAGATGACATATGGATGAGAAGATATCCGATGGAAAGCTTCGACATCCGGCTGATTCTTCTCAATGGAAGAAAATCGATCAATTATTTCCTGCCTTCGGTAAAGAGCCTAGGAACCTTAGGCTTGGGCTTAGCATGGATGACATGAATCCTTTTGGTAGCCTGAGCAGTATATATAGTTTACGGCCTGTTTTATTGGTAATTTACAACTTATCTCCTCTGTTATACATGAAATAAAAGTACATCATGTTATCTATGTTGATTTCGGGACCAAAACAACCCAAAAATAATATAGATGTTTACCTGGAACCCTTGATCGAAGACTTGAAAGAGTTGTGAGACGACGGTGTTGATGTTTTTGACGAGAACAAGAAGAAGGTTTTTAAAATGCGAGCCATGATATTTTGTACTATAAATGACTTCTCTGCATATGGAAACTTGTCAGGCTATAGTGTTAAAGGCCATAAAGCATGTCCGATTTGTGAAGAAGGAACATGCTACCATCAACTTCAACATAGAAGAAAGACAGTTTATCTTGGTCATAGGAGATTTCTTAGACGAGGCCACCCATATCACAGATTAAAGAAAGCTTTTTTTGGTAGACAAGAGTTTGAAGAAGCTCCGAAGGCATTGACTGGGGAGCAAGTTTATGAAAATGTGAAAAATATGAATGTTATCTTTGGTAAGACTACAAAGAAAAGTAATGAGTAAAGTAAATGGAAAAAGAGGTTTGTCTTCTTCAATCTTCCATATTGGCCGAAGCTTGATGTAAGACATTGTATTAATTTCATGCATGTGGAGAAAAACGTTTATGATAGTATTGTTGGGGCACTGCTTAACATACAAGGTAGTTATAATGATAGCGTGAAGACAATATTAGATTTGCAAGAAATGGGAATACGAGAAGATTTGCATCCAAAGCCATATGGTAAGAGAACTTTTTGTTCTCCAGCTGCTCATACTTTGTCTAAGGATGAGAAAAGAAGCTTTTGTTGGTGTTTACATGGCATCAAAGTTCCTTCAGGTTATTCTTCAAATGTTAAGAAGCTTGTGTCGATAAAAGACTTGAAGTTAGTGAAGCTAAAGTCTGATGACTGTCAAGTCTTAATGCAACAACTGCTCCTAGTAGCTATTCGAGGCATGTCGAATATGATCTTCAACATATTTTGACTAGACTTTGTTTTTTTCAATGCTATTTGTAGTAAAGTCATTGAGACAGAAAAATTGGATGAACTGGAAAATGAAGGATATATGATCTTATGCCAGCTTGAGAAGCTTTTTCTTCCTTCTTTTTTTGATATCATGGTACATCTAATTGTTCATCTAGTCAGGGAGATTAAATTGTGTAGCCCTACCTATTTACGATGGATATACCCAATTTAAAAAAACTATGAAAATCCTAATAGGGTATGTGAAGAACCCTAACCGGCCTGAAGCATCTATTGTTCAGAAATATGTTTCTGAAGAAGCTATGGAGTTTTGTCAAGATTACTTGTCAAATGTAGGATACATTGGACTTCCTGAACGTCATGACAAAGAAGGCGGTAGACGTGGGACTTCAGTAAAGAGTATGGATCCTGATGAATTGCAACAAGTCCACTTGTACATCTTAAATAATGTTGATGAAGTTTAAGATTACATTAATGCTCATAAAGAAATTGTACGGAAAGGAAATAGTTGAATGACTGAACAAAGGTTAATTATGGAGCATAACAAAATTTTTGCACATTGGTTCAAACAAAAAGTTGACGGCAAAGAATATGTGTCTGATACAATTAAATGGTTAGCACGTGGTCCTGAGGCTGATGTCATAAGTTGGACTTCATTTATGATCAATGGTTATATGTTTTACACGAAGTCCCTTGATGATAGGAGCACCGTCCAAAACAGTAGGGTTATGTTAATGGCTGAATCTATGCACTTCTCTAGTTCAAAAGATAAGAATCATAGATTGACAGCAATACCTTATTATGGGGTGATTGAACCTTTCATTATGGCATATCAAGTGAAACAAGTGTTCTATATTACTGATCAGGCAAACAAAATGTGGTCTGTAACTCTCTAAGGAGAAAGGGTCGTTGATACTAATCAGGAGAGTCATTCAATGAATGATCTGCTTGAGACTCCTTCTTTTTCTAGGGGTTTACTAGAATTGAACGAAGAAGGTGAAGCAGACAATGAACACGGCACAAGAAATGATTATCATGAAGGGATATGGGAGGATATCCCTTTATTGAAGGTTAGTTAGCTAAAATAATTATCATGAACTATATTTGAATTATGTATATTGTTATTGGTGTATATATATAACTACTTTTTTGTTGTCGTCACAGGAAAATGAAGGATATGAGGAGTATGTCTTAGTGTAGATTCTCCGAAGCCAGGCCAGCTAGTAATCATCAGCTTGAGAAGAGTGTGTATAAAGTATTTTAGCCCTAATGAATAACAGAATTGTCATTAATGTAATTTAATCTTTGATGTATGTATGTAAGTGAAAAGATAAGGAACTTAGTCAAAACAGCATTATCATGGCTGTATGATTTCCTTGCATTATGATTCTGTCTATGATTGTGAGTTTATTATTCATGGTTGTTTTCCTTGCTTCTGTTTCGGCCAGCACTGTTTAAGCACAAGGGAGTTGAGTTTTAATATGTTCCAATGAGTTTTAAGTCTCTCACATGTCATTAAGATGTTAGTTATATAATCTGTAAGAGAAGATTTATTTGAATGTCGTTGAACTGACTGCTGCTTGCTGAGTGAAATGTTTTAACTGGGGAAATGGCTTGCTGGGTATATCTTTAAAACGAATTTTTTGTTTAAAAAAATCAACTTTTAAGACCGGTTCTCTCCAAAACCGGTCTGAAAAGTACATTTAAAACCGGTTTTGGAGAGAACTGGTATAAAAAATTAACTTTTTAGACCGATTTTTCATACAACTGGTCTAAAATTTTAACCTTTTAGACTGGTTCCTCTGATAACCAGTCTAAAAATATTTATTTTTAGACCGGTTTTATACTAACCGGTCTTAAAACGGTTTTTTAAGACCGGTTCCATAACCGGTCTAAAAAATAGCAGACTTTTTAGACCGACTGTATCAAGACCGGATCCAGAACCAGTCTAAAATGTCTTTTCTAACCAATCTTAAAAGTGATTTTTCCACTAATAACATCTACTAGCCTGTAAGTTTCACACACACATATATATACTTCTTCTGTCCTTGCTATTCCTACATAATTCCTTTTATTAGGAAAGAAAATAATTAATATTGATCTAACTTGTGGTCCTTTTTTTTTTTTTTTTTGATGAAAAATATTCATACATTCATTAAGTTTATTTTTATTTTGGTTTTGATCTCTTGTGTTTCAAATACAAGGTTTTGGTTCAAAAAATTTCATTTGGTTTAAAATATTAGTTTCATAATTAAATAAATACTTAGACCATTTTCTCCTTAAGGATCAAAATAAAAAAATAAGGACAAATTTAAAGGGGAGAATTGCCCAAAAATACCTTTGGGACAAATTAATTATTGATTGCTATCAAGCGTGCAAACGATCTTCCGTGTATGCAAGGGATCTTTCATTTTGTGCAAACTATCTTCCATGCGTGCAAAAATCTTTCATATAAATGTACAAATAATCTTCCATTGTGTGTAAAATATCTTCCGTTATATGCAACAGATCTTCCATGGTAGCATTCATCAATTAATTTACCAAAAAGATATTTATCAGCAATTCCCCCAATTTAAAGATCCAAATATTATATTAACCAAAAAACAAAAAATCTTGCGTTTTCCAGTTAAAATTAAGTGGCAACATGTTCAATTTCTTTGCCTTGAAGGCTGGGGATGGCTTATATGTCCGTCTCATTTTGAGAAGCACCTGCTTCCATAGAAACTCCGCACATCATCACTAATGCAAAATAATATTTTTACGCTGTACATTAATTTCACACCAGTTGTCGGCTAAAGAAAAAGAAAAAAAGAGCTCATAATGGTGGCATTTACATAAATAAATTAAAGTATATGATTTCTTAATTTTCTACCTTGGCTATATTTACGTCCTTTTAACGGGTATAAAAAAGTCATTTTGTTTTAGATGTGGAGTCATAGTTTGAATATTCCCCTTGTTTTCTTTTATTTAATTTCTAGGGTAGTGGTTGCTTGGTGTGTTAGTTGTTATGAAGCAGATTATATTTTGACGAGCGCACTCTGTGTTTGTTTGGAATAGTTTATTTTTAGATAATAAGTTCTTATAAATCATGATTCACAGTATACGGGGTAAGTATGTGAGAGGAGTTTTACCTCGGTTTGCGTAATAAGAACTTATTCTCTAAAATTAAATAATCTCAAACACACACTTAATGTGCTAATTAAATTAGGAATACTAGTAGTCATTGACAAGGGAGCATTGATTTGGTAAAAAGCCAAGAAGGCAAGTGGATGAGCTTATGGAAGAAGGGAGAAATGAGTAATTGTAGTAATAAAATTAAGAAAGTAATTAGAATGAAGTAAGGATGTTGAAATTAGAAACAACACGCATGAGACGGTGTTATTGGTGATATAACAAAGGACAGGAGTGACGATCCTATCATAACGTTCACAAACATCAATCACACAATCATACGTCATATCAATTCATGAAGATAGATAGCGATATTTGATTTTGAAAACCCAATAACGATCATATTAATACTTACTTGCCGTTCCAGCTTCAATTTAATTTCATTGCCCTGCAAGTTTTTCGCATATCTTCTTCTTCCTACTCACACATTTCCACATATTCAACCATATTCTCATGCAACTTGCCACTTCACTGTGTAATAATCCATTCTTCAATTTGACATACTTGCAACCCAAAACTTCACTTCACTGTATTTTTTGCCTCTTTTGAGAAACCGTCCAAACTCTCTGTTGTTCGTTGTCGATGTAAAGAAGAAAGAAAATAATAAAGGAAAGGCAAATGTGAAGAAGAAAAGATAGCAAAAATGCAAAAGAATTTACCAATTTTTGAGCAAAATAAAGAAAGGTAAAAAGAAGTGAAAAGACTTGAAAGCAGCGGGGGACCCTGCCTCACGTCCCTCCAAAATGTTACAGAAACTCGCTTTCCTAAAAGATATTTCTCTACCGACGACCCCATTATCCTTCCCAAAACCGACATTGACCGCTCGCCACGTTTCCAGTCACCACTGGGTAAAGTCACATTGGCCGTCACGTGTTGTGTTCTCCAGGCCGAGCTCGAACGGGGAGGCTGAGACGTGATGGGTCGAAGGGTAGGGCCCACGAAGGAGGGGGAGATGTCTTTGGGCTAATGCAGGGTTGGAGGAGATAGGCATATGCGGGCCCAAGAGACAAGAGGTCCGGGGAAGAAAATATGGGGCCCAATAAGAGGAAACAGACTGGAGGGGTGGGGCCCAGGTCCCACGTGAGCACCACGTCTCTTTCTTTTGGGGGGTGGTGGTAGGTTTTAAATATGGACGTTGTTTTTTTTTTTTGGATACAAAAGGAAAGCATAAAACAAAACTAAGAAATAAACACAAAACTAAGATAGTTGTATAACGCTAGCTAACGTGTCAGGGTCCATAATGGTCAAACCAGGGTAGTCGTTCAAAGCTGTCTTGGCAATTAAATCAGCTCTGACATTCAAATTTCTCTCAATATATTCAATCATCACAACTCAATCGCGTCGTAACATTTCTTTCACTTCCATGATGAGAGACCAATCTTCGTGAAGGTCAGAAATATCATTTAGAAGAAGATGTATCACTTCCTGAGAGTCGCTTCTCAATCGAACCAGTCTATGACCTCTCTCCCATGCTCTCTTCAATCCCAATAAGCAACCCCATATTTCTGCTTCAAGAGATTCACCATTCTCAAGCCTTAGACGAAAACCTTCCAATATACTTCCATTACAGTCAATAATAATTCCTCCACATGCACATTTTCCTTGGCATGGAGAATAAGCTCCATCGACCTCTACAGTAGTATAACTTTCCACATTATGAAGTGTAGAGCTTTCAACTTGAACTTGATTGTTAGCAAGCTTCGTATATTTAATCCTATTCGTAGCTTCCATAAAGCTACCTAGGATTGCCCTAGCCTTAGCATTAATTTGATTGAGATCCATGCTCGGACAAGAGTGAATCCTCTCATTACGATCCCTCTAAATGAGCCAACAGATTATAACAAAGAGATATTTCCATTGTTCCATATCAAGCCCATAAGAATGTCTCATATTCGCCTGGAACCAGGTATGAATATTACCTGAGAAGAACCTGTCATAGACCGATGGATGAATGACTTTCTCCCAGATGTTCCTAATGTCCTTGCAATCTCTAATTGCATGAATTTCATCTTCCATAAACTCTTGACAACGGTTGCAACGGCCGTTAGGATGAAGAGACATTTGTTGCTTCAAGCTATTAGTGATAAGTCGTCCATGTAACATAAGCCAAGCAAAAAGCTTACATCTTTGGGGAATTTTGAGTTTCCAAACATCACTCCATCTACCTTCTAGAGAGACCTCTTCATGAGAGAGAACCTTATATGCCGATCGCACCGTGAAGGAACCATGCTTTTCAAATTTCCAACGAGCTCTCTCTACACCGTCCCTGTCTTTAAATAACTGAATACCTTCTTGAACCTTAGGCCAGTTTTGTTTAATTCCACTCCAGGTGTTGGATCCTGGTTTTTTGGAATTAATTCGAGGTATGAGATCTCCACCACAACCATACTTGCTTCTGATAACTTTAGCCCATAGAGAATCTCGCTCTTTAATCAATCCCCACCCAAGCTTCATCATATAAGCTCGATTCTGTTGTCTTATATGCTTCATACCTAGACCCCCTTTTGTTTTCTCAGTACAAACCTTATCCCATGCCACTAGATGCATACGTATTCTTTCATCTGATGAACCCCAAAGGAAATTACGTGCCTTCTTTTCAATATTTTCACAAACAGAAGCTGGTAGATTGGTCGTCTGCATGTTATAAGAAGGCATCGCAGCTATGACTGATTTAACTAATGTGTCACGGCCTGCAAGAGAAATTTTTGAGGCATGCCAACTGCTCAGCCTATCTTTAACTTTATCAACCAGATGCTGGAAAGTTTCAGTAGTAACATGATCATGGTGTAAAGGCACACCCAAATATTTCCCAAGATTCCCTGAGATTTAGAAACCCAACTCCATGCCAACTGCGAGCCTAGGGGATGGCGGTGACAATCATGACCACCGCCCTGCACTGCCCTCGACCTGGACTCTGCCTTTCTTTTTTTTATTTGATTTATTTTGTTTGCAAAATTTTTTTATCATACGCAGTTTCAAATGGTGGAAATCTAAGGGGGAAGTTCAATCAGTACTGTGGATGAGACTTTATTCATGTTAATCCTAAAAAATATGAAATTTTATTGTAGCCGTTAAAATAAAATAAAATTTTGTGTGTAAAAAGATAATGATATATATATTTTATTTTTTTAAAAGAGCATTTATACGATGAATAAAAAGATTTAAAAGAAACTGGAGAGTAAATAAAAACATTTTGGTTATTTATAAGACAAATAAATCAGAAAAATAAAAATATTTACAAGACAAGTAAAGGGGTTCGAGAGAACCAGTGGAATTAAAAATATTTTGACAATTTACAAGACAAATTAGAAAATTCAAAAGATAAATAAGGGCATTTATAAAACAATATGACAATTCACAAGATAAATAAAGTAAGGGCATAATTGTCTTTCATATATAAAACTTAATTTCATGGGAAAATTTCGGTTAGCCCCATGAAAAAAAGTTTATTTCAGTCAACCTCCAAAATATTTTGAAATTTCACTACACCTCCTTGGATCAAAATAAAATTAAGTTTTATAAGTGAAAAAACAGTGATGTCCTTCTTTTATTTTTTTCAAGAAAGCATTTACAGGTAAATATATGCATTTATAAGACAAATAATGGCATTTACAAGATAAATAAAGAGATTTAAAAGAAAATAGGTGGCTAGCAATAATATTTTAGCCATTTACAATATAAATAAAAGAATTCAAAAGAAAACAGGGAGTTAAAAACATTATGGTGATTCACAAGATAAATAAAGTAAGGATATCATTATCTTTTCACTTATAAAATTTAATGTCACTTTGATCCAAGAGGGCGCAATGAAGTTTCATATTTTGTTTGGAGTTGATTGAAATAAAGTCTCTTAATTCGGGCTACCTGAAATTTTCCTTAATTTCATTTTGATCCAAGGGTACAATGAAATTTCATATTTTTTTTGGGGATTGACTAAAATAATGTTCCATTTATAGGGGTTAACTCAAAATTTCCCAAAATCATCAATCTATTATAAAAATCTCTTCCCTCAAGCCGTTCTACTACTCGGCTTATTACTGGCTCAAGACTCATATCACAATTCACAATCCACATGCTTATTTTCCATCATATAATAATCGAACCTCGTGCTGTGGGTAAACCATTCTTCTTCCAAACACACATGTCCCTCACAATATTTGAATTCCATATCCTTCTATCTTCACATCTCCTTCTTTTACCTTCCCCGGAGCTCGCTCCTTTCTCAAAATCCCCTCTCCTCTCATCTCTCTCATCCTCCCTCCTTCAATTTCTTCCCAACCCCAAACCCAAATTAGAAGATCCACAATAGCATCAGAGAAAATGGCCGAGAAGAAGATGGAAGGAGACCCATGGTGAGGACAAGATCCATGAAGGCGGCTCAAGGAAAAACCATAGCCGAGAAGCTGAGAAGCAGTGGATAAAAAATGCAAGAGCAAAGAAGGAATTTGATTAGACTTTGAGAAAGGAGCTCGCTCCTTTCTCAAAATCCCCTCTCCTCTCATCTCTCTCATCCTCCCTCCTTCAATTTCTTCCCGACCCCAAACCCAAATTAGAAGATCCACAATAGCAACAGAGAAAATGGCCGAGAAGAAGATGGAAGGAGACCCATGGTGAGGACAAGATCCATGAAGGCGGCTCAAGGAAAAACCATAGCCGAGAAGCTGAGAAGCAGTGGATCAAAAATGCAAGAGCAAAGAAGGAATTTGATTAGACTTTGAGAAAGGAGCTCGCTCCTTTCTCAAAATCCCCTCTCCTCTCATCTCTCTCATCCTCCCTCCTTCAATTTCTTCCCGACCCCAAACCCAAATTAGAAGATCCACAATAGCATCAGAGAAAATGGCCGAGAAGAAGATGGAAGGAGACCCATGGTGAGGACAAGATCCATGAAGGCGGCTCAAGGAAAAACCATAGCCGAGAAGCTGAGAAGCAGTGGATCAAAAATGCAAGAGAAAAGAAGGAATTTGATTAGACTTTGAGGATTTGAAGTTCTACAAGCAGCAGAACAAAAAAGAAAGATCGAAGAATGAAAGGGGAAGAACAAAATTAAAATTAAATCCTGAAATCCTTGAAGTTGAAAGGTATATGCCTCTCTTCATGATTTTCTTGTCTCGGATTTTGTTTCTTTGCAGTCTGATCTTGTGATAACCATTTAGAAAAATGTGATCCATCTTTGCATATTCTTTTTCCGATAAGCTGAGAAGTAGTGGAACAAAAATGCAAGTGCAAAGAAGGAATTTGATCAGACTTTGAGGATTTGATGGTCTACAAGCAGCAGAACAAAAAACGAAGATCAAGGAATGAAACGGGAAGAACAAAATTAACCTTAAATCATCAAATCGTTGAAGTTGAAAGGTAGATGCCTCTCTTCATGATTTTCGTGTCTCAGATTTTATTTTATTGCAGTCTGATCTTGTGATAACCATTTAGAAAAATGTGATCCATCTTTGCATATTCTTTTTTTTTTTGGAATGGGTAATCTGGATTGGTGAAGCTATTTTCTTGTGTTTACAGTTTTCTACTAACTTTTCTTTTGAAGATAGCTTTTTGAATTTTGCAAATCGGTGAAACGCTTTTGGTTGTTCTGCTTTTTATTTAACCATTTGAACGCATTGGATTTGGACCTTTCCTCTAAAATTGACTTTGATAACGAAGACTCGAAGAGCATACAACAAAATCTGCAATGCTCAGACTGGGATCCTAAAATTCTTTGTAGCAAGTAGAGACACAAACCCCACATCTGGGACCCATGTTGAGAGCGTAATTAGCGGAAGTTTCTTGGCGCCGATCAAGTAGTGAAACTATGAAACTTTGGAGAATAAAATATTTTTGTTCTAGATTTAATTATCAGGCTTGAAGCTGCTTTATTTTTCATCTATACTGGTGTTTCATGCCACGGCCTCCCCTGGATTTAATTTATGTGATTTTGATTGATTTGATGTTTTATATCTTTCTAGATTCATGCAATAGTTAATTTGATGTTTTTCCCTTTTTGTGCAGTGTCCGATACTCCTACGGCTGCACTAGCTGGTAAGTTTCTCAAATCTTAATAATAGATCAATATACTGTTTTTGTTTTTGTTCCATTTTACATGGTCTCATTTATGCTCAACCCATTTGAAATCATCTAGATTTTCCCTCGAATAATTACTTAACATGCTTTCTCCCATCCCTTCTCTTCATGCTGTCCCTTTCTCTCTTTTGGTGGGGATATTTGGTTATTTGCAGCTATCAATGCAATAAATTATTGTAAAGTTATTAACATCTTTGACCATCCATACGAAAGTTTCTCAAAATATACTCTAAATTCATATAATCAATCATTAAAATGCACATCAGCAAATTTATACTTTTTTTTTTATGGATGAGATCTTCCTCTTACACTTCCATACATATCTTATTTACTTACTTATTTTTGCTTATCTTTTTATATATTGTCTATTAAAAAAAAAATCTCTATCCTCATTTCCAAATCAAAATTTTCGTTTCCTGCAAGTATAAGAAATTAAGAATGATGGCATATACTACCCTTCAATCATTCAAATACTCCAGAGGATTTAAAAAGATGAATCTAAATAGTAACCTGAAAAAGTGACTTTAATCCAAAGTTATTTTCCCCTCTAATATTGTTTCCCTATCTGAATATATGATTTTATATAACCTTGAAAGATTTAGGACTTCCCACGGGTTTTAAAGATGGATATGAACTGAAAAGAGAAAAGGTTACATCCATCTCTTTTTTGTTCCGTATAATTTTATGATTGTGAAAGATTGAAATGATGATGATTGGAGTATGGTAACCTTTGAAGCATGATTACAGAACATGGGGAGGGAGGTTGGAGTGCAGCTGGAGACACGGCGTCACCGGTGGCAAGGGAACCCAAGTTGGACAAAACCCACCCTCTCTCTCTCTCGTACACACCAATTCTACTGCTCATTATGTATGGGCCCGCTTTCTCGTATCAGCAGCGCGCAGCCCACTTTATTGTTGCAGCTTCAAGATCATTTCTCTACATCTGTATGTGCTTACAGTTTTTGAAGAGTGAGAAGACGAATTCACCCTTTGCCAAATCTGAATTTTGGGTTGTGATCTCCCAGTCCCACACGTGGAGGCCCCACAGATTGCAATGAACGTATCTTTGTTCATGTGGATTATGTATGTAATGTATGTGGATAAATTCTTGTGTAGTTATGGTTTACCAAGAGATTTCTCACCAGTTAAAATATAATCATTTAATTAATATAAATCTATTAACTAATCTTAGTTGGTTGTTTATATATTTCATATTTTTATTTTTTTTAAGAAAATGAATCAATTAATTAATATTTCATAAGTAATGAAAAAGTGATTCTTTTGAAATTTGTTAATTTTATTAATATGTCACCTAATATTTAGGAGATGTCAAATCAGTTATACCACAAATAAAGAGACAAATTAGATTTATATAAGAATTTCTCATGTATGTGTAATTTGAAAAATGGGATAAGGAATAGGTGGGGGGTGGCGGGAAGCATGTTATATAAATTAGGATTAAGAATTTAGGATATGCTGGCATGGTGCTAAACAACTCACTATAACCCTGAATTATAAATTCATAATTAATACGTCACTATAAAACCCTTCTAGAAGATGTTTATGATAGCATTAGCAAGCTTAAGAAGCCTGTTAGCACCCAAAAAAAAAAAAAGAAGGAAACTGAGTTGGATGGAAAAAGAAATGTTCCGCAATATTTTGATTATAACTATTTTTTTTACCTAAAAACCATTTAAATTAACTTCCTTACCTTTTTTAACCTTTTAATCGTCTCATTTGTCACTGTTATCATCTTAATAGAAATTGGGTTTTGCTGTAATTTCTTGCTAGCTTTTGCTCATTTCCATAGTTCTACTGTCATAAATAAATAGGAGGTCTTTAAATTAACTTCTTTACCTTTTTTAACCTTTTAATCGTCTCATTTGTCACTGTTATCATCTTAATAGAAATTGGGTTTTGCTGTAATTTCTTGCTAGCTTTTGCTCATTTCCATAGTTCTACTGTCATAAATAAATAGGAGGTCTTTAATGAATATGAAAGATAAGATCTTATTATTTCCTTATTGTTTCTGATTAACAAAGACGAACTCCAACATAAAATCTACCTTTTTTAGCTGAGTTTCAATTCAAATTGATAAGAATGATGTGTTCAAGTTGGTAAGTGCATAGCCTTTCTATTAAGGAAATGGAAACTATTCAATTGCATTATATCTGAAAGCATCCTTACTATTGCTTAATCAGTGTGGTAGGACCATCTCAATTGCTATCAACACAATAAAGTTACTTTGGATCACTGCTTTCATCGGAAAGGAAATTGTTTTATTTCAAGGTCTCTTCTCTTTATATAGATATAAGGTCAAATGTTATAAGATATAATACGTAAGTTATTATCATCTTTATACAGATATAATATGTAATTTTACATATATTGGTGTACATTCCCTAATGTACAATATCATGTTAATGGCAACTGTGGATTGGTAGTATTTTTAAATTCACTTTTGTTTATATTAATAATCTGTCTGTCACTAAATGAAAAGTCATATCTAATATGTAAATTAAGCATAAGGTCTTGTGTTTATCTTATCTTCTTCCAACACTCTTTGCATATGATATGTCTATTTTTTCCTTCTCCTACCTATGTTGTGTTTTGCCCGATATATAGTCATTCAGGTTCGACTTGCCTCTTCACCTTCCATTCTTGAGCTGATCTGAATTCTCACAACACAAGTATGTAATTCTATTACATTCTTTTCTTCTTTCTTATCAGATTTTATACATTTACTTCTTAGCATCCTAATTGAATTTAAAATGTAAACCTTTATTTTTCAGACACTATGATGGGCTGACATTTTTCAATTAAGGAATTGCATGATGGTACTGATTATTAGAGTATAGTTGTTAGAGTTTTCAGAAAATGGAATGTTTACCATAAGACAGTCCCTTCATATATGCTTTGCATTTCCATGGTTTTAATTGATGAAAAGGTGTATACATGCTTATGTGTTTTTTGCATTTTGACTTTATTAGTTTCATTGTCTGTCCTTGGTTCTTAACTTACCAAGTGCTTGTGTGATTATTAAATTTTAGGGATCAAGGATACAAGCGAGTGTGTTGAACAAAGCACTCCATGAAAAATTCAGAAACTCCATCAAGGAAGGACAAACTTATTTGTTTGCTAATTTTATAGTTACTCCAAATGTCAATCAATATAGAGCTATAAAACATACTTTTAAGTTAACTTTCACTCCGCAAACATATGTTATAGAACATATAATTAAATAGAGAAAAAGATTTATGATAACGAATGAAATAGAAAGAATGTTTGAATTGGTTTAAAAGTATAAGCACCCGTGCAACGCACGGGGAAGCACAATCTAGTTTAATACTAATACCACCTCCGATCCTAATTATAACATATAATTTTTTCCAATTTTTATTCGGCGATTTTTTGTAATATCTCGAGAAATTGATCATCCCATTTATTTTACATGGCTCGGAATATGTCACGCAAGTATGCCTCAATAATTTCCCATGAAACTCCCACCGACCCTACTTGCCCATCCACATCATGGTATCCTTTTCACTTACGTCAAAATCAATATAAAATCTCAATTTGTAATAATTAATAGTAACATTATTCTTGGATTATAAAATAGTTTCGTTAATTTTATTTCATGAAAATCCGCCTACTTATTTATGAGAAAACATTTTATTTAGATATGTTAAATTCATAATATTATTTTTGGATTATAAAATAGTTTCGTTTTTATAACATCTTTGAACAATTGTTATTCTTTAAATTTTTTGGAATACATAAAAGGCCTACTCAGTTAGCTCAATAAAATTGAAGTTCACAAATAATTTCGTCTAGAGAAAATTTAAGTATAACATTACCTGTAAAACAAATTAAAACAATTATGGCAATTTCATTTTTGGGCAACAGATAATTTTTTTTTTCCCTTCTACAATGGTAAGCAAGTAGCTAGAGGAATACAAAACATCTACTAACTAGACATCACTATTGCGGTTATGTGACACTTCATCGTATTCTAACTTAAATAGCTCTAAACAAGTAAATTGTTGTTTTTGTAAGACATTAAAATCCTGATTGATCTCTTAAGTTGTTCGGTCTAGATAGTCTGCACATCTTAATCTTTCTCTATACATTGAATAATCTCAACATCCCAATTTGATAGAGAAGGGGTATTCCTTTGTGTCGTTCTTGATTCTCATCTTTCAAAGGATGTACCTGTCCACAGTCAATCAAAAACAAATGCATAGCTTTCAAAGAATCAGTATACAACTTAATCCTGGTTAGCCCCAATTGCTTGCAGATAGCTTACCCAGACATTTAAGATACTCTCCTTGGTCCTAATTATAAGATAAAGTTGATTTTTTTTGGAGAAATCAAGGAAGCTAATTAAATTACTTTAGAGTATTTATATTTTTATTTTTTCTCCAAACTAATTAGTTTGACTAATAAATTAATATATAATCTAAGGATACATAATATATGATATGATTAAATAACTTATTTAATTTCCTTAATCTCTTTAAAAAATCAACCTTATCTTATATTTAGGGTTCAGGTAGTATAACTTTTTAGATGACTGGTTGCACTCAGTACGGCAGTACTACTTGGTAGAATAGTACTCCCTCCGGTCCTAATTATAAGATAAAGTTGACTTCTTTGGAGAAATTAAGGAAACCAATTAAATTACTTTAGAGTGTTTATATTTTTAGTATCCTTAGACTATATATTAGTTTATTAGTCAAATTAATTAGTTTGGAGAAAAAAATAAAAATATAAACACTCTAAAGTAATTAAATTGACTTCCTTAATTTCTCCAAAAAAGTCAACTTTATCTTATAATTAGGACCGGAGGGAGTAGAATGACAATTGGGAAAGAATTTGTTTTCTATCACACTAAAGTTAAGACACACACACACACTCAGAAATAATATTAATGGGATTATACTATTCAATAGTAAATGTTGATATTCTATTATGTTTCACTTGATATATGAAATTGTTTCATTTTTCGGTTTAGTAAATATAATCGCAGACCAGGATAATATAAACTTCCCCATTCCCAGTGTGTTTGGGCCCAATCTTTAAAGTTCGGCCTCGAATGAAGATGGGCTGGGCCAGTCCAGGTAGGAAAAAATATGACCCAGCTTCCTCCTCACTTCGGTCGTTTTTCCCCCAATCAATTTTGGGTTGTTGCAACCAACGAGGGTTGGGTTAAGGGGAAAGAGTTGGTCCCTCATAACATGAATAACCAAAGTTCAAATTCTTGTTGGGATAGATGCACATATTTAATACCCGATAATGCTTTAAACAAAATTACTTCTAATACAAGAATACCTATGTTTAATAAAAATAAATTGCTGGGTTTTTGTACCAAAAAAATTTGGATTGTTGAGAACTAATAAGAACAAAAACTAATTGTTTGATGTCACTTAAAATAAAGCTATTTGCTTTTAAGTTTTGTTCAACAAGCTATTTGGAGATGGAGAGGTGCTGAACGTATTCGAGTATTCATGTGGATAGCTTTCAATGGCAGGCTTTCTACTAATTCTTGGAGGAGCAAATGACAATCAACATCTCCTACTTGTGCTTATTGCAATAATGGAGTAGAGGATGTTTTGCATATTCTGAGAGATTGCACTTATTCCAAACAAGGTATGGCAACAATTCCTTCATCCAAGGCACCACTCACAGTTCTTTATAATTCCATTACGTGACTGGTTTGCTTTAAATCTGAAAAGAGATATACGAAGGTTTGAGGATGGTGGCTGGGATCTAGTTCTTTGCTTTTTTTTTTTGGGGGGACGATGATGGATTTATTAAACCTTTGGAGCCTGCCACTATCATTTTGAATTCATGGAAAAACTTTTGTGAAAGTTTACAATATTGAAGTTGCCTGGTTCAAACTAAATGTTGATGGAGCTGTGACTTCATCTCAAAATAAGGCAGGATGTTGTGGAGTGATTAGAGATCACAATGGAAATTGGGTTGTTGGGTTTACAAATTCTCTTAGAATATGCAGTGCTTTTGAAACCAAGGAATGTCCCATTTTTTCTGGCCTTAAACTTACATCGGCTTAGGTTTTAAGAGAGTTATTCTTGAATCAGATGCTAAGAATATAATTGAGATGATGAATGGGGGTGAAATACAATTATGTAGTTTAACTGTTTGAACATATTAGAAGTTTACTGAAATTGTCGTGGAAGCTGAGAGTGTAACATATCTTAAGAGATCAAAATCGTCTTGCTGATGCTTTAACAGAAAGATGCTTTATCTATAGATCTTTATTATTTGATGCGTGTCTGCCTATCTACGAACCTTGGTAGATGATGAGTGTATGAAATCCCTTTAGAATATTTTATGTAAAGCTTTATGGGTTATTACTCTCTCTTGCACCGGAAAAAAACAAAGTACTTTTGCATTGATTTATGACCTAAGTATATGTAAGCTCCTTATAGGGAGAAGGTTTTGTGCTTGATCTCATTTGAAAGACAATAGTCTCTATCCCTCTTAATCACTTTTGTGTTTTACGAAAAATTGCATAGGTTAATATGCCAATTTATCCTGAAAGTTTTCGTTGTGGAATAATGTTACCCTAAAAATGTTTTAGGTTCAATTTCATTCTAGAAGTTTCAAAACGTAGCAATATTGCCCCATACTGTTAAAAAATTAATATTGACCATTAACAAATTAATGTTGACAGTTAATTTTTTTTTACAGAAAATGGTAACATTGCTCTATTTTAACACTTATGGGGTAATATTAAATCTAAAAAAACTTTCAGGGTAACATTGGTCCTTAGCAAAAACTTCTATGACAAATTTGTACTTTAACCCAAAATTACTCTTATATATTTATTTCATATAATGTAAAATTACTTCTATTTTGAAAATATTAAATCTTTTAAGATACATGTATTATTTTATTAGAGACAATTATTTTGGGAGAATTGCCCAAAATATGTTGGAGGCAAATTAATTGCTGATTGCTACCAAGCGTGCAAACAATTTTACATGTGTGCAAACGATCTTACGTTTTATGCAAACCATCTTCCGTGTGTGTAAAAATCTTTCATATAAATGTGCAAACAATCTTCCATTGTGTAAAATATCTTCAGTTGTGTGCAACAGATCTTCCATGATAACAATCAGCAATTAATTTGCCTCCAAGATATTTTTAGATAATTCTTCCAATTATTTTTAAGATACTTTTGAACACTAAATATATACACCTTTGTGAGAATTTGAAACTTATATCATCACGGGGAGGGAGATTAGTCCTTCCCAGCTCCTACTGTTGAAGTTTCTCTAAATCCAAATACTCCCTCAGGTCCTTTTTTAAAAAGGAACACGTATCAAAATAATGTGGTTTAAAATATTAATTAAAAATAATACATGTGTGATATATATATATATATATATATATATATATATATATATATATATATATATATTTTTAATTATATCTTTATTTATAAAAGGTGTACATGAAGAGATAATGAGTAAAAGTTTATTACTATCATAATAAATGATATGTATTTAATAAGGTAAAAATGGATGGCAAAAAAAAAAAGGGAGAATGACGGATAAAAGATCTGAAAATTGGAAAATGGTAGATGGATTTTTTTATCAAAAATTAATTAAAAAATATCAAAACAAGATAAAAAATTACTAACTTTAACATTTAGGAAATTACCTATATATCATTTCCTAATTTTTAGGTTTTTTTCCGTCATTCTCCAAAAAGGGGTGGACAAAAATGAAAAGATAAATTTATTTCGTTAGATTAAGAACCATCCATAGTACTTAGGAGTATTAAATTTTTATCCTGCTCCTCCTCCCCCCCCCATAGTACTTAGGAGTATTAAATTTTTATCCTGCTCCTCCTTCCCCCCCCCCCCCCTTCCTCCCTTCATTCGGCTCAAACTCCAAAGAAAGAAATATTTTCGTTACAAAATTTAAATAAAGAGAAATACCTGTGCGAAGATCCTCCTTAGCAGCTGAACGAATCTCACCATGAGCCGCAAGCGAGAGAAACCCTACTTTTCCCGCCACGCTCCGTACTCTCAGTCCGTGCCCAAGAGGCGTCGACCTCTTCCCGTTCCTTATCCGGAACCCTCCGCCGACGATGGCGCAGACAAGTACGCAACAAGGCAGCCGCCGCCTTGTGCGGTGGTGGTTATGGGTCTCCCTTTAGACTGCTCTGTTCTCGATATCAAATCCCGATTCGAGATCTATGGCGCCATCTCCCGCATCCGCATCGACCGCGACGGAGTTGGCTACATTACCTATCGGATCAAGGAATATGCCGATGCCGCCATAGCTGCTGCCCTTGACCCATCTTTCGGCATCACCATCAGTTCGAAAAGGGTACTTCATGCTTCTTCCCAAACTCGCTTCTTAAATATGCGTATTCGAAGAAGCTCTGATTTTGACCTCAAAAACAAATTTTTCCAATATTATCCTCACCTAATCTGGATTCTGTAAACCCAATTTCTCAAAGTTAACGCACTAGCTATAACAATACCAAGTTTAAGTAACACTTTTTCAAACAAATTGTTGGACTTTGTGACAAATTTTAACATTAAGCTTTCTGTGTTGGTTCACGTCTGTCTAATTGGTGGAAGGGGGTTTTAATTGCGTAATTGTTTTTGGAAACTAAGAGAAGTGTGTCCAACAGGTTCAGGTATTGTGGGCGACTGATCCTCTGGCCATGTGGAGGGAAGGAGTAGGTAACAGTAACAAAGAGAAAGGGTCGAGGTCAAAACTTGTGCGGGCTGAGATACCTTTAAGCAGACATGGAAGAGGTAATAAACTTGCCTCAGCTATAGTGAATGCCAAAAGTAATGAGTCTAGCTCAAGTCGAGACGTGCCTTTCCGGGCCAGAGAAATCGTCGCTTATGATGACATTCTGTAGCCTAGTGTTCATTCTAGTTTGTAACACTTATTTATATATCAGTTTTAGTAATTATATATACATATATTTAATTTATTCTCAGTAGGAATAACTTGTGAAAGTTATAAGCGTAATGTATTTTTCTGGTTTGTCTGTTAAATGTCTCAAATTCTCTGTCCATAGTGGAGAGTTGTTACATGGATCTGGTATTGCCATTTGAAGTTTTCTTCGTATAATGTAGTTCAAGATGTAAAACGTCATGTAATGATTGCTCGGGTAAATTTTAGTAGGAATGATTTCTTGTACAATTTAATCTGTTTCTTTTGCCTCATTCCATACTTTAGGCTTTGTTTAAGTGTTGGTAAGTTTGATTTTTAGATTTTGACGTTGATACTGGTTACTGCAAACACTTGGCATGGCTGGTGGCCAGGCAATTAATGAACTTGCAAGTAAATCAACACCTGCGAGTGTGCACACACCACCTTGCATTAAATTGAAGTTTTTTCATTTACTCTCTGCCACAGCATTCAGCAGAGTAAAGGGACCTGTTAACATGCAGTTCATGAATACATAGTGACTTTTCTACGGTTGTGTTTGCAATTTTGAGCGAGTGTGTTGGGGTCAAGGTATTAAAACTCGGACCGGGTTTTGAACCAGTTGGGGTATTGGGTTAAGGGTCAGTGGGTCAGATTAGGGCTAAACCGGGACCAAATTGATGAGAAATTGAAGATTTTAGGCTTATAGTATGAAATTCTAAAAGAAAAATATAATTTTTTTAAAATTGGAACCCGATCTGGGAACCGGACCGGTCCACCTGTCGGTTCACTGGTTTTCGGGCTGGTCCAGGTCCTGAACCTAGGTTGGGGTTCACTTGGAGTGTGAAGATCATTGCCGGTCTTCTGCTTTGATTCTGTTGTTGCAGCAATATTGTTTGGGGTACCCAACTTCCCTCCCATGTTGCTCCCGCCCTCAGGCTCCCCTTACCCAAAACTATCCCGTTTTTCGGTGTAAATTGGGAGGGTTTTTCAACCTTTTTTATTTTTATTTTAGGTAAAATAATATTTAAGGCTTTTCAGTATTTTTTTCAGTAGCACCCAATATCTTAAAATATTTCTTTGTGCACTATGTGGTATAAAATAATTTTTCAGGAGCACCTAATATTTGGTAAGATACACCCTAAACTATTTTTCATTGACATCTTAAATTAATTTTTATTACATTGAGCACTCTAAATTATCTTTCTAGTTGCAACACGCAGCCTCTACAATGTTTTTCTAGTTGCAATGAGAATCTTAAATTCAGGATGCTGAGTGTTGGATACACTAAGGGCTTGTTTCATAAGGGGAGGGGAGGGGAATTGGGCGGAGGGAAAATTTTTTTTAGTTGAATTTAAAAAAATTAAAGAAGTGGGGTTAAAAATTTTTAATTTTTGTTACTCATTTATCTTATATATTTTCTTTATTAAAATTTTGTAACCTCATTTGTTTAATATTTTAAAATTCAACTCATAAAATTTTTTTCCTCCCTTCCCCTCCTCTCCAAATCTCTCATACCAAATAGACCCTAAAATTTAGTTTGGGAAGATATGGAATGTTACTGAAAAAATATTTCGCGATGCAGTTTGCGAGATATTGGGAGCTGTTGAAAATTATTTTATGGTACATAGCACTCAAAAAATTATTTTAGAATATTGGGTGATATTGAAAAAATTATTTTAGGAGCTTGAATGTTATTTTGCACAAAAAAAAAACGTGGATCACCCTCCAAATTTACAGCCAAAATGGTGTAGTTTTGGTAAAGGAGAGGTTAAGGACGAGAGCAGCATTGGAGGGAAGCTAGATCCATTATTTGGGGGTAACTCGAATTTGAGATGACAATTGTTGAACCATGTGAGCTCATTCTACATGTCACTGATGTAGCAAGTGTGAATGCAGCAAAATGAGAGTTACCCTCGATTAGATTGGAATCCATACAATACTTAAATTTGACTCTGAGATAGTTATATCAAAAAATCGCAAAAGTAAATTTTTTGTCTTTAAGTATACATGAGGTTTTATTTCAGTCTTTTAAATTTATAAAGTGTATTTTTATTTCTTAAAATTTAACATTATTAATAGAAAATATTGACTAAGTAAAGTTAAGTGGTAAAAGTGCAATGTTAGTGAAGTAAGTTGGACCGGCAACTCAACACCCGAGACAATAGAACAAGAAAATTTCATTGGTTGATTGAAGAAGAATTGAGAGAAGGCATGAAGATGAGAATGAAGAGAGGAAGGGATTAAGAAATTGATTAAAATAATTTATTTAATTAGATTTTTAGTTAAAAATATAATAATATAAATTAAGTAAACGTCTTATAAGATTAAAATTAAATAAGGTATTGTATTGTTAGCCCAGCTTGCTTCGTCAGTATTACATTGTCATCAACTAACTGTATTTAGTCAGTATTTTCTGTTAGTAATATTAATGATGTTAACTTTTAAGGATTAAAAATACTTTTTATAAACTTGAAGGACAAAAATAAAATCTCAAGTAAATTTAAAGGACAAAAAATATATTTTAGAAGGGGTAAACTTCATATTATATGTTTTTTTTTTTGAGTCCCTATTCTTCTTAGAATTAAATTTGGGCTCCACCCTTGGGACTTTCTTTCAACTTTCAAGAGACGATAGCTAGCACCCCTCGTTTTTTGGTTCGGCTGGCTAAGGGGTCAGATACTCTCGTCAATGGGAGAGGGTTTGATCCTAAGGCAGTCCACTTAGTTGTGATCCAGTCGAGGCGCTAAGGGAGACATCCCAACTTGGAGCCCTGTCCTTAGATTATGGGTGAGCCTAACACCCTTCCTAAAATTATATATATATATATATATATATATATAAAAGGGATGATAGCTGGCATGAGATTATCTTCTTTATAATGAAGAGTTCACAGGTAAGCAATCATTAGCCCCACGGGTTGAGGATTGGATGAGGGATGAGGATATTGAAGAGGAAACAATTATACCAGAAGCACCAAAAAGATCATACAAAGAGGCATGTGTCGAAGATCAGACAAGGGAGGAATGTTCAGATGAAGAAGAAGAATGGTGGAAAGGGGACGGATGGAAGTCCAGAATTGAGGTGGAGATAACGAAGAAGGGTCCAAATATCATTGTGTCTCCGGAGTTTAGAAAGAAGCTAGCACGGAAATGGTCAACGTCGTTGTTCGTTAGATTACTTGGCAGAATGGTGCGGGAGGATCAATTGGGTCGAAAACTGCAACAATTATGGGGACGTAGAGGGCAGGTTGAAACTATTGAGATAGGCTCCGGGTATTTTCTGGTTCGTATGAGCAATACGGAGGACTATGATTTTGCGTTAACAGGAGGCCCTTAGTTATACATGGATCATTACCTAGCAGTGCAGCCATGGAAGCCAGAGTTTGATCCTGATTCTGGTGAGGTTTCCAAAATTGCAGTATAGGTAAGAATTCCTAAATTCCCTGTTGATTTTTATGATAAGGGTATTTTATATGTGGTGGGTAACCAAATAGGAAGGGTTCTAAAAGTGGATAATAATACCCTTAGGCAAACCAAAGGGTGTTTTACCCGTTTATTTGTTGAGGTTGATTTGAATGCACCTTTACTTCCATCCATAATGATTAATGGGAAAGATAAGAAGATTGTTTATGAGGGTCTGCATTTGATTTGCTTCTCATGTGGGCGGTATGGTCATGATACTGAACATTGTCCAAATAATCAAGTAACAAATACGTCAAAGTCAGCATGCACGGAAAACACGTCAAATTCTACAGCTATAACACCATCGTCTGCATCCTCTGAAATAACTACTGGAATGTATAGGGAGTGGATGGTGGCGCCAAGTCGGAGAAGGGGGCAATGGAACTCGAATGCAAGGAATGGCAATTACAGTCGTGAGCCTAGGCGTGATTTACCTTCTAGAAATATAGGAGGAGGATCTCGGTTTGAGGCTCTGAATGTTGAAGACATGACAATTATTGAGGGCGGTTCTGGTGATAACACATATCAGGGGAAGATTCGTGTTAGTTCAAAGCCAGAAGATAGGTCGCAGGATATGAAAGAAAAAACTGGTCATCTACCTGTTCTACATAAAGGGAGCAAGGGTAATAATAGATCGGATATTTCAAATGTAAGGAAAAAGGAGATTAGTGGTGATGATGTGAATAATGTTGGGAATTTTAATAAGTTGAATAAAACACGTGTGATCCAAGTAGCTAAAAAGAAAGGGATTGAGGAGGGAGCTTCCCAAGAAATATTGAGTATGGAGAAAACAAGACAAGCTGGAACGTCGTGTGATTTAAGTGGGGAAGTGGGGTCAGGAAGAAAGAAGAATGTTATAAAATTAGATTCCAATTCCTCCGCTATTCGTCTCGAAGCCTCCAATCCTATTGACCCAGGTGCAAAAGGAGAAGAGACCGTTGTACCTAGAATTAGTCCACTTGGAGGGGTTGATGATGTGGTGATGCATGTGATTGAGGATGTTCAGGAGGGACATTTGTCCCAATAATGCCTGGGTTGTTTGTGTTCTTCTCTTATTTTATTAATTTTTAATGATTATTATGACTTGGAATACTCGAGGTGCCGGTGGTGCCTCCTTTCGAAGGTTACTTAGTGATGTTGTTGCCAGACATGGTGTTAATTTATTTGCCCTGTTGGAGCCTAGACAGCAAGGGGTTAAAGCTAAGCTCATTGCTAGGAAGTTGGGATGGATGAATATGCACGTGGTTGAAGCTCGTGGTTTTAGTGGAGGTATGTGATTGTTTTGGGATTCTACTTTAAATTTCTCTGTTACTTCTTCTGGGGATCAATTTGTTCATGGGGTGGTTAATAAAGATACCAGGGATGAGTGGTCTCTAACTGTGGTGTATGGACACCCAAATATGGTTATTAGACGTCAACTGTGGCAGACTCTTGAGGGTATTCGGCAATTGACTATGGGAAGCTGGGTTGTGATTGGTGATTTTAATGCTGTTTCTCATCCCGAGGAACGCTGGAGTAAGAATCACAGGAAGACTAATGGTATTGATAGGTCTTTTCGGAATTGGCTTCTGAGTAGCGAGTTACTTGATATTGGTTTTAATGGACCTCAATTTACTTGGGGGAATCTGAATAGCCAGAGCAGAATAGACAGAGCCTTAGTTAATAACTGCTGGTTTAGAAATAATCCTAATGCCACTGTGACACATTTGCCAAAATATAAATCCGATCATTATCCGGTGTTGGTTGATACTGAATCTCATGCTCTTACGACAAAGAATAGAGGCCTTTCAGATTTTTCGCTCCCTGGGTTATGCATGATGATTTCAATAATTTTGTTCATTCTCACTGGGGGGTGGAGGATGACTGGTGTGGATTTGTTAAACAATTTACTGAGGATCTGAGGTTATGGAATAAAGAGGTTTTCGGCAATATATCCTATATGAAAGACAGATTATATCGAAGATTAGATGGGATTAATGTAAAGATGGCTTCGGTAGGTATCTCGGAGCACCTTGAGAGATTACGAGGGGAGCTATGGGGAGAGCTTGACAAACTTTTGGCACGGGAAGAAGTCATGTGGCTTCAATACTCTCGGGCTAATTGGTATATGGATGAAGATCGTAATACTAGATACTTCCATTCTGTGGCTAATGGCAGACGAAGAAGAAATAAAATTAAAGCTTTAAAGCTTGAATCTGGGGAATGGACATATAATGCAGCGGAAATTATGAGATTGGGAAGTCAATTCTTCAAAAATTTGTATACAGAAACCTATAATTATAATGGATCTTTGGTATTCGGATGCACTTATCCTGAGATTGACGATGCTAATTTGCATATTCTGGGGAGATCGATTGAAGAGCAAGAGATTAAAAGAGCTTTGTTTGATATGGGGCCGTTGAAAGCACCAGGGCCAGACGGTTTCAATCCTCTATTTTACCAAAGCCAATGGGAAACTGTAAGACCGTCAGTGATTTAATTAGTGAAAAGAGTTTTCAATGATCCGATGTGGATTCGACAAATCAATGGGACTCAGATTGTTCTCATTCCGAAGGTTGAACATCCAAAGACGTTTCGGGATTTTCGTCTTATAAGTCTTTGCAATGTTATTTACAAGATTATTACGAAGGTTATATCAAACAGACTCAAGGCAATTATGCCTTTGGTGATAGCCCCGAATCAGTGTAGTTTTGTTAAAGGGCGTCAGAGTTCAGATAATGTTATACTTGTGCAGGAGATCATTCACTCTATGAAGTCTTTAAAAAGAAAAAAGGGTTTCATGGCCATCAAGATTGATTTAGAGAAGGCTTATGATCGGGTGAGATGGAATTTTGTCTACGACTGTCTAAAAGAACTCAAGATTCCTGAATATCTGAGCAAAGTTATTTAAGCTTGTATGTCGACGTCTCAGTTGCAATTGCTTTGGAATGGAGAAGCTACTAATATGTTTTGCCCTTCCAGAGGGGTTAGACAAGGTGACCCAATATCGCCATATCTTTTTGTTATCATGGTGGAAATATTGGGGCATCTTATACAAACGACAGTTGAAGAGGGTGTTTGGCAACCGTTTAGGCTCTCCAAACGAGGTACTCCTATCTCTCATATTTTTTTGCTGATGATCTCATTTTGTTTGCAGAAGCAGATCTAGATAACGCAGGGGTTATTAAGGCTATCTTGGATGACTTCTGTGACATTTCGGGACAGAAAGTAAATGCTGGAAAATTAAGAGTTTACTTCTCAAAGAATGTAAATCATATTCAAAGCAGAGAAATCAGTGAATTTCTAAATTTTACTCTGACGTCAAATCTAGGGAAATATCTGGGAATGCCAATTTTACATGAACGAAGATAAAAGGCTACGTACAGTTTCCTTCTGGATAAGATGGATGCTGCCTGGCCAATTGGAAGTCTAATATGTTATCGATGGCTGCCAGGCATACTCTTGTGTCGTCTGTTATGTCAGCTATGCCAACTTATGCTATGCAGACAGTGCCTCTTCCTTTGGGACTTTGTGATGAAATTGACAAACGTTGTCGTAACTTCCTCTGGGGTAGTAGCTCAGCAAGCAGAAAACCTCATCTAGTCTCCTGGAATAGTGTGTGTGCACGTAAGGAGAATGGAGGCCTTGGTCTTAGGTTGGCTCGGTACCAGAATCAGGTGTTCATGATGAAGCTTGGATGGAATATGATCAACAGAAGAGATTCGCTCTGGGTTAGGATTTTGCGTGAAAAATATAAAGCCGGGAATGATATTATTCCTAAAGTTGAGAAGCGACGGTCTGAGTCTAGTACGTGGAGGGGTATTCGTAACTGTTGGGACAAGATCAAAGATAGCTTAACATAGAGAGTTACCAATGGACAGAATACTTCTTTCTGGAATGACATTTGGGTCCCGCATTTAGATAAGCTTCAGAGTTTGATAATTAGAGAATTGCCTAGAGATGCTGTTGAATAGAGAGTAGCTGATTGTATCACTTCATCCGGACAGTGGGATATGAGAAAGTTTCAGCACCTACTTCCAAGTCATGTATGTACAGCTATTGCACGTGTTAATATTAATCAGTTTAATGGGGAGGATTTTCCGGTATGGAGATGGTCTTCAGATGGAATGTTCAACATCAGATCTGCCTACAAATATCTAGTAGGCACCCCTCAACATCGTAGTAATAACTGGAGGAGATGTGTTTGGAAATTGAAAGTCCCTCAAAGGTACCGTTTTTTCTTGTGGTTGTGCTTTCATGGTCGTCTAATGACTAATTTAATGCGCTATCAGCGAGGTAGTCATCCGACGGGTTTTTGTGATTTATGCCATAACTCAAGCGAGTCTGTTCTCCACGTTTTGCGGGATTGTCCTTCCACTTCTGAATTATGGAAAGGATTCTTACCTCTGGATTGGCGTGAACAATTCTTTGGCTCTTTTGAGAGAAATGATTGGCTTACATGGTGTGCGGGGAGAAAAGAAGTTATACAGGGATTCGAGTTTCGTCTTTGGTTTTCGGTACTATGCCGACATATCTGGTTAGCTCGAAATGACAGATGTTTTAATAACAACACTTGGAGTAGTCATGCCATATTAGCCCGTGCTCGTGCCTGCTTAACATGGGGAAATACAAGTTTGGTTCAAAATAAGAGTGCAGAAAGGAATCAACAACAGTGGATGCCACCACCGCTTGGGTGGGTGAAGATTAATACCGATGGATTTAGGAATGACAACTTTGGGACTTGCACGAATGGAGGTGTGTTGAGAGATCACAATGGGGAATTTCTGATGGGGTTTATGTATCAGATTGGACAAGGAACGGTAGTATTTGCGGAAGTTTGGGGTGTTTTGTGGGGACTAAAAGTTGTATGGGATAGAGGATACAGAAAAATCATAATTGAGTCTGATTGTAGTGAAGTAATGGATATAATTCAGGGTAACGTTTCTCGGGAACACCCTGATTTTCAGCTTATTGTGGAGATTCAAACGCTGCTGGATAGAGATTGGGACGTGGAAATTTCACATTGCATCCGGGAGTTTAATACTGTTGCAGACGCTATGGCAAAAGAAGCTTGGAAGATGACGATTGATCTTCATATCACATTTTCGCCCCCTGATGCTATTACCGTCCTTTTAATTAATGATGTGAAAATGATGAATTTTCATGTTGACTCAGGAGGATAGCTTCTGATGTATTTGTAGAATATCTTTTATTATAAAAAAAAAAAAACTTTGGCAATATATTGATGAAAGTAGCCATCAGACATTTCCTCCTCGCCACTATTGCTTTGCATGCTAACATTATCTTCACTGCTAGGACCCTTGCTAGCCCCTTCATTACCATTAATTTAAAATATTTTGCGTATTAACATATTGCTTATTACTGTTTTTAGTGAAATATTTAATATTAAATTAAATTTAGTGATGATTTGAAACTACTCAAAGAGCTACTTGTAAGCCAATTGTTTAGACTCAAATAAAGAAAATAATGAAAATGAAAAAAATTGTAAATTGCATGCATAATCTTTACACCCTTGTGTCTTCACTTTATAAGTGCATGATAAGACAATAATCACAATCAGCATTCTCAAATCGTATTTGAAGAAGCCAAATAAAGCTCCAAAAAAATTCAAGGATAATGTAGTATCTAGCACTTTGATATTATCTGTCAGCCACATCTAACATTTAATCATAATTGTGGTGCATCTACCATTCTTATGTTTCCAACACCCTAATATTATTTATAACGTATCCATTATCCTAAACCATAAATTAAGTGATGGATGTACTATATAAAAATAATATCAAAATGGCGGATGCATTATAAATAAGATTAGGATGTTAGATGTTAATGAAAAATAATATCAGCATCAAGTGTTTCTTTACCAAAATTTTTTAAAAAGTACTCCTTCCGGTTCTAATATAAGACAAAGTTGACTTTTTTGGAGAAATTAAAGAAGTCAATTAAATTATTTTAGGGTCTTTATATTTTTATTTTTTTCTCCAAACTAATTAATTTGACTACTACACTAATATATAATATAAGGATACTAAAAATATAAACACTCTAAAGTAATTTAATTGATTTCTTTAATTTCTCCAAAAAAGTCAACTTTATCTTATAATTAGGACATGAGGGAATATTTGTATCTTGTGTAAAAGTGATTATTTCAAACCATCTCAAACACCGGTTAGGAGTCAAAGTAGAGTTCAGTTTAAGCATTTTCACCGGTAGCTTTTTGGAAATCTCTGTTTATTTCTTCAAACAAGTAAAAATGATCGTTTTTGTACTTTGAATCAAAAAGAGTTCTTACTGAAGAGTTTTTATCATCTCTACCGGCGAATTATTTGGCGTTGGATGTGAACGAATTGACTACTGAGAAAAATGTGAACAAGTTGAACAAAGACCACCTGGAAGACATTAAGGGCCGTTAGGTTCAAAGAAAGGGCCGGAAAGGAAAAGAATTATAGAATGGAATGGAAAATATTTTATCACAAAGATGTTTGATTTGTATTAGAAAAGATAACGGATTGATTGAAAAATTTTTGTTTGGTTGAGAGAAAATAAGACAGGAAAATAAGTTAAACAATCATTTTGCCCATGTAGCAAAAATATTATTTGCAGGCAAAAAAAATGTAAAAATATTATTTAAATGCTCATAGGACCCACATACCCACTTTTCTTTCTATATGACATTTAAAATTACATCAAAGGACTTTTGTATTTTTAGGTCATTTGCCTCGTCACTTGAAAATTGATTTCCACCAATTTTAGTAGAAATACATTTTCAATTATATAACTGAAAATTGGTGGGCTTAGAAAAATGCTTTCCCACATGAAAATGCCATTGGAAAATTTCAATTTTCCATTTCCCTCCCCCGATTTTCCTCCAGCCAAACGGGCTCCAAGATCAGCGAACTTGCCAAGTTGACTTCAAGTCTTCAACCTGAGATCTTATCCATCTATTTCTCCCTCGTTCTTTAACAACGTCAATCTAACCTTCTTCATGCCATTACCTTGCTTCTTGAACGCTATTCTTTACTCTCTTTAGTTAACATTTCACTGAATTACCTTTATTTTGTTCTGTAGTTTGTGGAATAATTAGCACCCCATTGATGTTGCTTCTCTACAGTAGTAATGTCTGCTTTTGCTTCTACTTCTTCTTCTTCCCAAGTTGCAGGGGAAAAATATGATGTATTTATTAGCTTTAGAGGTTCAGACATTAGATATGGTTTCCTTAGCCATTTGAAAAGGGAGCTGCGTCGGAAGCAAATAAATTGCTTTGTAGATGACAGGCTCAAGAGCGGAGATGAAATATCATTAGCACTTGTTAAGGCAATAGAAGGATCAACGATTTCTTTGGTGTTATTCTCAAAAGACTATGCTAATTCAAACTGGTGCTTGGAGGAGCTAGTCAAAATCATGGAGTGCTATGAAGTCAACAAACAGATTGTAATACCAGTTTTCTACTTTGTAGATCCATCAGATGTTAGGTATCAAAAAGGCATTTATGCGGATGCATTTGTTCGACATGAACATAAGTTCAAGGATAATATGGACAAGTTGCAAATTTGGAGATCTGTCTTGAATTCAACTGCCAACTTATCTGGCTACCATTCTTCGAATTTCTAGTAAGATTTTCTTATTCAATAATACGATTTTATTGTTCATCATCGGTTATCTTAGATTTCCCATACAATTTTTTAAAATAATGGTAATAATGAAGTGATGACTTTGCGTAATATTTCTATCATGTGAATCTAACATTTTTCCTTTTAATTTCTTCCTTTTGACATGCCAGAAATGAAGCTGAATTTATTGACAAAATAATCGAAGATGTATTGAAAAAGTTGCAAGATAAAGAATCAATTGAGCAAAAACGCCTTGTTGGGTTTGATGAAAACTTGGCGAGTGTTGAGTCGTTTATGAAAGTTGAGTCCCAAGTAGTTCAAATTCTTGGGATCTGGGGAATGGGAGGCATAGGCAAAACAACACTTGCTTATGCTGCATTTGAAAAATTTTTGCCCCACTTTGAAAGCTATTTCTTTGTAGAAAATGTGAGAGAAGAATCGAGAAAGATCAACGGATTAGCTTCATTGCTTGAAAAAATTCTTTCTACACTAGTAAATGAAGAAAATATTATGAAAGGGGGACCCAACTTGGTAACTACAAGAAGGCTACCTAGAAGGAGAGTTCTTTTGGTGCTTGATGATGTAGACCATCCCAACCAATTACAGTATCTAATCGGAGATAATCTTCGTTTGGGACTAGGTAGCAAAGTCATCATAACAAGTAGAGACAGGCATGTTCTTATTAGAGGAGGAGCTCATCAGATACATGAAGTCAAAGAATTGAACTTGCAAGAATCGCTTCAACTTTTTTGTTTGCATGCTTTCAAGCAAGATCTTCGCACAACAGGATATGAAGAGTTATCTGCACAGGCAATTGAATATGCTAAAGGCATTCCTTTAGCGTTAAAAGTTTTGGGTTCATATCTGAATTCTAGAAAAAGAAGAACATGGAAAAGTGCTCTACAAAAATTCCAACAGTATCCCAATGCAGAAATTCAAGCTGTGTTGAAGGTAAGTTATGATGGACTAGAAAAAGTAGAAAAGAGCATATTCTTAGACATTGCATTCTTTCTTAGAGGAGTACAAAAAGATGATATTGTAAGGGTGCTAGATGCTTGTGATTTCTACACAGATTGCGGAATAGATAGTCTTCTAGATAAATCCCTTATAACTATTTCAAGAGACAACAGAATAGAAATGCATGATTTGGTGTTTGAAATGGCTAAAGAAATAGTTCGTGAAGAATCACCAGAACAACCTGGAAGACGTAGTCGATTAAATGATGCAGAAGAAATTTGTGACGTACTACAAAATAGCACAGTAAAAGAGACTAATACTAACTCCTTTTCTTTCCCGATTCATTAATTTTGAATAATTTATATTCTTTATTTGAATTTGTTGCTTTAGGGATGTGATATGATTGAAGGCCTAATTCTCCATATGCAGCAAATCAAAGAGCTGCACATTAGAGCTGATTCTTTCAAGAAAATGAGTAATTTAAGATTTCTCAAAATCTATTTTTCTCGGCCTAATGAGAGATATAAAGTGAGTCTTCCTTTTGGTTTGGAGGCACTTTCTAATAAACTGAGGTACTTTCGTTGGGAAGGATATCCTCCAGAGTCTCTACCATTGGGGTTTTCTCCTGTAAAACTTGTTGAAATCCATATGCAATATAGCCAAGTTAAAAAACTATGGGATGGTGTGCAGGTAGTTATCATACACTAATTTATGTCTCAATCTTAAATCTAACTGAATTTTGAAGACTTCTCCACTAACTTTCCTCTTCTATTTGCCACAGGATCAGGTGAATTTAAAGATAATAGATCTTTCTTCTTCTTACCAGTTAACAGAGTTGCCTGATTTTTCCATGGCACTTAATCTTGAAATAGTAAACCTCTCATCTTGTTTTAGACTTCTCAGTATCCATCCATCTATCTTATCCCTTCATGCACTTGTTTCTTTGGATCTAAGCAGCTGCCACGAGCTAAAGAGTCTTTGCAGCCAAAATCAGTTGAAATCTCTCAAGTACCTCCTGCTCAAATGTTGTGGTCATCTCAAGGAATTTTTGTTATCATCAGATGAAATGATGGTTTTGAATTTACACGCTACTGGTATTGAAACATTGAACCTGCCAATTGGACGGTTCAATAAACTTGAAGAGCTATATCTTGGTGGGGTTCTACAGAGCTTTCAGATTAATGAGCTCCGTTGCTTGTCATCACTTAAAATATTCTCTCTTTTTTATTTTAGAAAAGGCATTGACAAACTGACACTACACATTATGTTTGATGCCTTACGTTGTTTAGAACAATTATCTTTGACAGATTGTGAATTGTCTGAAATTCCTGAGAATATCTGTGCCTTATCATCGTTGAAGATTCTGTCTCTAGAAGGAAACAGCGTCAAGAGTTTGCCTACAAGCATCAAACACCTCTCAGAACTCAGGAAAATTTACTTGAGCAGGTGCGATAGGCTTAGGTCCTTACCAGAACTCCCACATTCCATTACTCATTTCTATGTCGACGAGTGCAAATCACTGAAGACTACAGATTTCAGGTGGACAACTTTGAAGCTAGAGCACGGTAAAGAAGAAAGGTGGTTCTTTTCATGTCAGAATTCTGTGAGGTTGGGATTGAATAAACATGATGTCACTGAATTCACTCAATTCTCACTGATGCGAGCAATATATAATAATTTTTCTGAAGCTAAGTTTTGTTACCCAGGAAGAACAGTACCAAAATGGTTTAGATATAAACAGACAAAGAAGACTTCCATTGCTATAGAACTGGAGCCTGCTCCTTCTGATCAATTGTTGGGTCTTGTTGGTTGCTGTGTTCTTCGTCTGTTGGACTCACCAGAAGGCTTATCAGTTTATTGGAAATTTCAGTTTGAAGATGATGAGATCAATTACGGGCTTGGGAAAATGTTCCAAATCATCAAGAAATTGAATACAGACCACGTTTTTCTGAGGTATGATCCATTGGAACGCATATTGAAGGAAACTCGAAGAAGAGGATATGATCATGGAACAACTTGTAAGTTTGTTTGTGAGTTCAGCACTGGAGATGCGTTTTATCCAACGAGTTTCAATTATGATTTGATAAAAGCGTGTGGAATCTGCCCTTTATATGCCTCAGAATTACACAGGATAGTTCAACAAATGGAGTCAGAGTCAATGAAGGGGTCTCATGCAAGTTTTGATGATTTACTTCTCAACACTATTATTGGTGCTGGTGGTGTTGGATGCTCCTTTTTGGAGAACCAAGATCTGCAAAAATTTGTATGCATGGTGAAACAAAATCACTTGAGAGCAATGCAGTTTCTATGAAATTTTTCACTGGTATCTTTTTCTCTCACTCCCTTGCTGAAATATGCTTAAGGATATCCTCTAATGTTATGTGAAAAATGAATGAGTACTGAAAAATTAATATTAGTTTTTTTTAATTCCAACTAAAACTCTGATATTTTCTAGGAAAAAAGAAAGAAAAATAATTTTGAAATTAATTCTAAATTAGGTATTTCTCAAAAAATGAGTTGTAAATTTCTTATCAAGTTTCATCATTCCCTTATCAACTCTTGATAACAAATTTAATTTGGGATTTTACAATTTCAAAATTCTTTTTCTGTCTTTTTCTCTAGTTTCTATAACTTTTAAAATGTATTATCTTTAATTGTAATTAATATACTTACTTAAACTTTGATATTTTCAATACTTATTTAATATGTTTTGTACTTATCTTCAATTCATTATTTATCTCCATATTTTAAACACTTAACATCATCGTCGTCGTACTTAAGAATACGAAAAAAGATATGAAACCATTACTTGAATTTCAAAATTGTTCTAATGCAATTGGTAAGTGGAGATCAGTGGTCTCTCTGAAGAAGTGGAATACTTTCACTTCCCTTGAGGGAGCTGAGTGGGTGAGATGGAACTTGAAGGAAGAGGCAGGCCAAGATTTTATCAAAAAAGTTGAATGGGTAGCCTTGTTTGGTTTATATCTGTTGGGACATTTGGGTGATTTGTTATGTTAAACTCTTTGGATTGGATTATTTGAACGAGCATCAAATGCTCATAATAGTTTATTCCGGGTTTGTTTGGATAAGGATTTGTCACGACATTGCTACTTCTACACCACATGTTCTTCTAATTCCTTCGTACGAGCTATCACACCAATAGGTACATGCAACTTGAGGTGGATGGTTCGATCTCAAGGAATGGTGATAGTGGTCATAGGGGAGCTATTCAAGATAGTGAAGAATGGTGGATATGCAGATTTAGCTGTAAATTGATCAGAGTCCCCAACAATTGTAGAAATCTAGGCATCTTAAATAGGATGCACTTGTGTTGGAATAGAGGCCACAGAAAAGCTATCATAAATTCTGATTGTAGAGAAGTTATTCCCTTACTTTTGTGTGGGTGTGAATGGGATCATCCCTTTCACATACATCATTGAAGAGGTTAGGAGGTTTTCTATTGGGATTGACATATATTGCTTCGTCATAGGGATAGAGAGAAACTTTGTTTTGTTGACCATCTAACTAGGTTTTCACATAGGATGCTGAGAAACTTTGCATATTTGATCAACCTCCACCTCTTGATCATGAGGTGGAGAGTGACGAAGGAGTTTAAGTTTTGTTGTTTTTGTAACCTTTAGGGTGTTATGTTTTTAGTATTTATTAAAAAAATTTTAAATCTTAAATCATTGATTTCATATTAAAATAAGTTGTTGATTGTTATACTTTTGTAGTTAATACCTACACTCTTGTTATAGCTTCTACTCTGGTTTGGTACTCTGTTGTTCGAGCTCTTGATGAAGCTGGTGGATTATTACCTCAGCCTCTGTTGCTCGAGTTCTAGGCTATAGATCATTATTTTCTTGAAGATCAGTTGCTGCATGTGCAAGCTTCCAGCTTGAGGGGGAGTGTTGAGAATATCAAGTTAATATTAATTAATTATTATTAGGGATATCGTTTAGTATTTATTAGGATTAGATATGAATATTATATTCTAGGAATATATCTTTATGATATTATGATTTGATTTGATTAGATTAGGATAGATTCTAGGGTTAGGGTTAGCCTATTAGTTTGCCTATATAAAGGCCTCTTTGTACTTTCTTTCAATCTTAAGGATCAATAATATTAGTATTTTTTCTTGTGCTTTAATGTGATCCTTCAATCTCAACATGAACCATTTTTTTTAAAACCCCCCCAAAAGCCCGCTATGGGAGGAGGTTAGTTGGCTGGCTTGCGGTTGGCAATAGTGCTCCGGTAGGGGCACCATTCTTTTTATTAAAAAAATGGTTGATGGGCAAAATGATAAAAACGTCAACACTTTAAAATCTTAATTTAATACCTATTATCTTTATATATTTTTAAATGTTAATAGATTTTTGTAGGCTTTATAAATTCATATGGTAATTAAATGGCGTTTTTTTTATTGAAGTATCACGTGGGGGAAAAACAGGTTTAATTTAGTGATTGGAAAAGAGTAAGACACCGAGTGAAGAACATTGCCCTCTTGTACTGTGAACGATGACGATCACTGAGAGTATCTCCGACGAAGGGGATGGGAAAACTATGGAGGAAGATGAGCTGCTAGGGAGAAACATCAAGAAAATGTCCACAGAAATCAGGGGCATTATTTCTAAGAAGCAGGGAACGAAGAACAATGACGTTGTGATGGAGGAAGCCCCAAAACAGAGTGAAGTTATTACTACAGACCAGCAGAAGCATACTGTGAAGCAGAATCCCAGAAGTCAGATTTCTTATAAATCTAAGCTTTTAGGTGAGGAGGAGAAGAGCTTAGATAAGGATTTTGAACACCAAATGGATGAATAGCTAAAAGAGGAAGAGGCTTTAGCTCCTAGCCTATCAGAGGAGCAGAGGAATGCCCTGAGCTCTATTCCCTCTCTTAGTATATCAAATGAGAAACTAAAGGATTTGTGCAGGCCATGGAAAGAGGCGTTAATTCTGACAGTGCTAGGGAAAAGGCCAAACCTTCATATGTGAGGGACCGGGTTAAATGGCTTCTCAGATCAGAAAACTTTGAGATCATTGACCTACCCAACAATTACTTCATTTTCAGAACAGCTAATAAATCATTACGCGATAAGCTTCTCTTTGATGGGCCCTGGCTAATACAAGGCCACTACCTTGCTGTTCAGAGATGGAATCCGAATTTCAATCCTTACTGCAATAAGGTGAGAAAAGTTGCAGTTTGGATTAGAATTCCCACCCTCCCTTTGCATATGTATACTGAAGAGTGTATGTTCGAGATAGGAAATCTGATTGGCCGTACTCTCAAAGTGGATATGAATACCTTAGCCCATCAGGAGAATAACAAAAATACAGTGGAAAGGGGTAAATATGCCAGAGTTAGTGTGGAGGTCGACTTAAACAACAAACTTCAATCTCGTTTTATTCTCTGCAACCATGTCTACAAGGTTGAATATGAGGGATTGAATGTCATTTGTTTTAAGTGTGGACTTTATGGTCATACCTTGGAAACGTGCTCAACCAATTCTCAAGGTTTAACGGATACACAGAAATCACCGGAAAATATGGCCACTCAAGCTCCGGCGATGGTAAACTGAAAACAATTAGAAGAGAAGAGGCCTCTTCTGTCCGTACCTGGCATAGCAGTGGAAGAGGAATACGGCGCGTGGATGAAAGTTAAGCCCAAAGTCAGATCACGCCATCTTGTCGCAGATTTGGAGAGAAAACAGCAAATCACAATGCCTTCCCCTGTCCGATCAAGCCCAAGGATCAGAGAGAAAGGATCTGGCTCACGATTCGAGGCCCTTCAACAAACGGATCCAGAGGTCCCTTCCCGTGAGCAATCTAAGTCAGCTAGAAGGAAGGGGACGGCAGAGCAGCTTTGGAAAAGAAAGGAAACGGTCCAAAAATCTTCTACTAGCAGAGAACCAGAGCAAAACCAACGGATAGATAGTCTGATATCTATGTTCGAAAATGGTGATCCTAGCTGCAGTCAAGTAAGAGCTATCGAAAAGGGATCTGATATGGACAAGACAACTAAAGGTAAGAAGGAACCTAAGTCAACACGGAAGAATCCAAAAGCCCAAGTGGACCCGGAACTGCCAGCAGGCATTGACATCCCGAAAGCCCAGCATGGGGGAACCGACGATCAAGCGGTTATGGGCCAGAATATGGTGTCGGACGGATGTGTGTTTTTGGGCCAACAATTGGCAAACAAAGGCCAGTATATGCTGGGTCAAACACTGAATGATGGACCAGCGACTCAGCTGTCGGACGTGGCGAAGAAACCGAATGTTATTATTGACTGTGATCAGGCGGTTAACAAAGAAAAATGCAAAAAAAATGTCAATGTCAAAGTCCACTCATTTCAATTCAAGCGCAAGCATAGTGGAAGAGGACATAACCTTGTATTTGGATCCTTATCTCAAAATGGGCCCATTAACTTAAAACACCTTATCGAGAATGCAAATAGCATGGGAGCTAGTATTGTGATTGACTCTAATAGGCCTAAAAAGCTTGATGCTTCCCAACATATGGCTTTGGACTTTCATACTGGAAGTGACCATCTCCCCACTACTCAAATATGCTTGTCGGTTCCTCAGGAGCTACAAATGGACCAGGAAATTCATAATGTTCAAGCTCCAGCTTCACAAAATTTTCTGGAACCCATCAATGCATTAAATGAAGCGGATTTGGGTGAGGAAGGCAACAGGGAAGTAGCCGTCTCTGATCAGTGATGCCTATCGTTTCAGGTTCTTATTCCTTCTCATTATCTGTTTGTATGATTCCTATAAATATTTTATCTTGGAATTGCAGAGGTGCAACCTCTAGGTCGTTTCCTAGAAGAGTCAGGGATGTGATTCATGGCAAAGACATTAAAATTCTCATTCTTACTAAAACTCGTGTTAGTGGCTCTAAGGCTGATAGGATTATTAGGAAACTGGGTTTTAATACTTGGCTCCGTCTGGAGGCTACTGGTTATGCCGGCGGAATCTGGATTATGTGGAATGTGGAAGAAGTTTCGCTACATTATATTGCCTCATCTACTCAAGCTATTCATGTCAAAGTAGTGGTTACTAATGAAAATTCTGACTTTATCCTCTCTGGCATATATACTGAGCCTAATCATATTCTCCGACAAAATCTTTGGGAGGAGCCAAATGATTTCAGTGTACCGTTAATCTCCCATGGATTGTGCTGGGTGATTTTAATGCCTATCTCTATAGTGAAGATAAAAAAGGTGGATTCAATCCAAAACCCGGTCAATGAAACAGTTTCAAGACTGCATCACTCACTCTCAACTCATTGAAACGGATATGGCTGGTGACAGATTCACTTGGGAGAGGGGTTCGCTTAAAGAAAAAATTGATTGGGCTTTTATGAACTCTGAATAGAATAGATCTTATCCCCTAACCAAGGTGTATCACATGAGTAAATTTGGCTCTGATCATAGGCCAATCTTGCTGAAATCTGAGCCATCAGAATCCATCAAAACAAAACCACCATTTCGCTGCCAAGCTTCCTGGTTTATTGAAGATGGATTTAGTGACTTGGTGAAAGATACGTGGGGCCGAGGTGCATGGACTGATAAAATCAATGCTTTCTCCAAAGAAGCCTGTGAGTGGAATAAAAGAAAGGTGGGTAACCTTAATAGTAAAAAGAAATCTATCTTACAAAGGATTGAGGGTGTTGAAAGGGCAAGATCTCGCCAAGACAACCAATATCTTATTCAAACTGAAAATGAGTTGTGGAAGCAATATTCGAAAATTCTTGCTCAAGAAGAGCTTGTTTGGTACCAGAAATCTCGCTGCAATTGGCTGAAATGGGGAGATAAAAATAGTAAAATTTTCCATACTTCTGCTGTTATCCGCAGACGGTGAAACAGAATCGATGGCCTCAAACGAAATGATGTGGTATGGACTTTCGACCAATGTGAATTGAAGCATATGGCTACCAATTACTACACACACATTTTTTGTAGCGAGATTGATTACTCTAATCCTATCGTAACCTATATGCATTTCCCTCAGTTAGATGCTATGGATCACAACAGGATTCATGCTGAGGTAACTAGGGAAGAAATCAAATCTGCAACCTTCGCTCTGGGGGCTTTTAAGGCACCAGGGCCGGATGGCCTTCAAGCAATTTTCTATCAGGAATACTGGTCGATAGTGGAAGATCATATTGTTGAGTTGGTTTCTGAGGCCTTTAGAAATCCCATTAGGGTGAAAGCGATAAATAATACTAATATTGTTCTCATCCGCAAAAAAGATAATCCAGAATCTATAAAGGACTTCAGACCAATATCTCTATGCAATGTCAGTTATAAGATCATCACTAAGATTTTGAGTAGTCGTCTTCGGGACATTATAAGTAAACTTGTAGGTGACCACCAGTGCAGTTTTATTGCTGGCCGTCAGAGTAGCGATAACATAATTGTTGCTCAGGAGATCATTCATTCCATGAAGACTAAAACCGGTAGAAAGGGGTGGATGGCAATTAAAGTGGATCTGGAAAAGGCCTTCGACCGTCTTGAATGGTCTTTCATAGAAGAGACCTTGAGCGCTATTGGTATTGATGGGAAAATCCGTTCGCTAATTATGGCTTGTATTTCAAGTCCCTCCTTCCAAGTCCTGTGGAATAGAGAACCCTCTCATACCTTTAGGGCATCTCGTGGCATTAGACAGGGAGACCCCCCCTCTCCCTATATCTTCACCTTATGTATGGAAAGGCTCAACCACATAATCCGAGACGCTGTTAATGATGGGGCGTGGAAGCCCATTTGTCTTAATAGAAACGGCCCAAACATCTCTCATTTGTTCTTTGCTGATGATCTCATTCTTTCCGGAGAGGCTTCTGAGAGCCAGGCGGTTTCGTTGTATTCAACTTTTCTGTAGTGCTTCTGGTCAGAAATTGAATAGAGACAAGACTAGAGTGTGCTTCTCAAGGAATGTGAATGGTTTAAGAGCTTGTAGCCTTAACCGAAGCATGGGAGTTCACTTGACCGGGGACTTAGGGAAATATCTTGGGATTCCTTTACTCCATAAAAGGGTCTCTAAGATTACATTTGCTCCTATCTTAGAAAAAACCCAAAAAAGACTATCAGGTTGGAAGCGGGGCTGTTTAAACCTTGTAGGCAGAGTCACCCTTATTAAAGCTGTATTATCTGCTTTGCCCTCTTACCATATGCAAATGATGTTGATTCCTAAAGGTGTGCTCCGAGAGCTTGAGAGGAAAAGCAGGGACTTTCTGTGGGGGGAGAATGAGGATCAGAAAAAATTGCATCTCATCTCATGGGATCAGATTACCAAAGAAAAGAAGAGCGGTGGTCTTGGAATTCGTGACATGCGTAAACAGAATGAAGCCTTCATAATGAAACTCTGCTGGATGTTACTAAACAACAAGGATACGTTATGGGTCAGACTTCTTAAATCTAAATATCGCTGGGGCCAGACAAATAGACCAATAAATCAAAGGAACTCATCCTTCACCTAGAAAGGGATTTGCACTATCTGGGATAAATTCAGACGTGGTGTGGGAGTCCAAATTGGGGATGGAGCTTCGACTTCCTTCTGGTATGACAATTGGTCAGGCATAAACAGACCATTGATCGAGTTAGTTCCTGGGTACGAAGCTTTTATTGATAGCACAGAAAGGGTCCAGGATTATGTGCTTCCCTGGGGCGAATGGGATTCTGCTAAGCTAGGAAGGTGGTTTCAGCGTGAAGACATAGATCGTATCCTTTTTTCTCATCCTCCCTGTTCTGAAAGAGGAGAAGATAAGTATTTCTGGAAACCTTCTTCTGATGGTTCTTTTTCTGTTAGCTCTGTATACCGTTTTCTTTGTGCAGGTTCTCACAGCTCAGATGATTCACTTTGGAGGAAGTTATGGCGATGGCCGGTTCCTGAAAAGATCAAAACTTTCATGTGGCTTGTCGCTCATGGGAAAGCTCATACTGCATATCTCAGAGCACGCAGAGGTTTAACTGACCAAGCAAACTGTCCGTTCAACTGTGTTCAGGAAGAAGATACCATGCACCTCTTAAGGGACTGTTCCAATGCTCGAGAGCGATGGATCTCCATTGTCAACCCAGTCCTGTGGAGTACCTTTTCAACCTTGCAAGGAACGGATTGGATTAAATGGAACTTGAATCATGAAGCGGGCAGGAGTTTCACAGAGAAGATTAACTGGGCTACTCTATTTGGATATGCGTGTTGGGACATTTGGGTAGCTCGTTGCAGGAAGCTTTTTGGAGACGATTCGGGATTTGACTCTCAAAATGCACATGCTAGTTTATTTCGGGCCAGCTGGGATATGGAATTAGCATCCAATTGCCAGTTCTATTCATCGACTACAAGAGGAGACGTCACTCGCAGCCAGCCGGGCTTTGTCACCTTAGAAACAGATGGCTCTATTTTAGACTCTGGTCAGAGCGGATGTGCTGGGGCTATTAAGCTGGAAGATAGAAGATGGCTCTGTGGTTATATGAGTAAGCTCACTCGTGTTCCCCCGGTGGTGGCTGAGATCATTGCAATCATTCAAGGGCTTCAAATTTGCTGGAATCGAAATATTACAAAGGTTTTAGTCCTTACTGATTGTCTTGAGGCCATAAATCTTCTTACTAGGGGATGCGATGAGTCCTACCCCTTTAAGGATGTTATTGAGGATGCAAGACTCTGGTTATCTAGGAATTGGCAGGTCCACATGTGTTATATTCCCAGAGAATTCAATCTATTAGCTGATCACCTTGCCAAGGCTACCCACACTATGACCGAAACTTTTGTTCTCCTTGCTCAACCTCCTCCTTCCTTTCGTGAGGCGGTCGGTGAAGAGGGATGATTACTATTGTTGTTCTCTCTTTGTACTAGTTCTGTTCTGAATTAGTGTAATCCAGTTTCCATTAAAAAAAATGACGTTTTTTCAAAATTAAATGTAATTACTAAGTGTGTGTTTTGATTAGCTTTAGAGAATAGCTTTTATAGTTTACGAAGTAAGTATGTGAGAGGAGTTTTGTCTCAATTTACGAAAAAGTGCTTCTGAATCTATAAATTTTAAGGATATAAGAACACACACTGAAAGAAAAGAAAAGATAAGCACGGATAAAGAAATCATAATAATTCAAAAGATATCTGAAAATAAATCAGAAAACAAAAATTTGGCTATCTGAAACTGGAAAACAGTTGAGTTCGAACCAGGAAACATTAACCGAAATCGATTTTACCCAGATGTGTACTTCAAGTTGTAGTAGTCTTATTTAATCAGCTGTTGCTGTCCCGGACGGAATAACCTAAAGTCAAAGTATATGTATTCAGAAGCAGGGTGGTCCGGCGAAAGGTGATGGAAGAAGACGATCGGAAAGAGAAAGAAAAAGTAAAGGAGAAAGCAGAAACACAGCGAATCTGGAGTTGGGGTGCTGGAACTGACGGCCAATTGGGTACCGGCAGCCTCCAAGATCATACCCTCCCGCAGCTCCTCCGCCTTCCGTCCCTTCCTTCTCCCATCTCCTCCCTTGCTTGCGGCGGCGCACACGTCATCGCCTTGACCTCCGGTACCCTCCCCGCCTTCTCTTATCTTTCTTTTGTTATTCACTCATTCACCAAGTTTTATTTGGCGCTCCTAAATTATGTCTCAATAATTGACTAAATACTTGAAAAGATAAAATTTTTATGCTCACATAAATTTCTATTTCTATCGTGCATTGAAGAAGGGAAGGTGCTGACATGGGGTAGGGGAAGTTCTGGGCAATTAGGTCAAGGAGTGGTTGTTAGTTATGTTTTGAATCCGAAGCCTGTGACATCATTAAACAACTACTTCATAACCCATGTCTCCGCTGGTTGGAGCCACTCTGCTTTTGTTTCAGGTTTGTTCTCTCCTCTGTTGTCTGTCTCCTCTCTTTTTTCATTGGCTGGTCTTATGTTGTCTTGTCTCAATGAAGTTGCATTTTGGTTTGTTCTGTGATTTTGGTTTTCTTCTCCAGATAATGGGTGTCTATTCACGTGTGGGGACGGCTCATTTGCTCAGCTTGGCCATGGTGATTACACCTCTCACTGCTCCCCTTTTAGAGTGTCTTCCTTTGTTGATCACTTTGTTTCTCAGGTAGCTTGCGGGATGCGCCATTCCCTTGTCTTGCTCAAAGGTATTCATTTACTTAATGCTTCAGAACTATAAATATATAGTTCCATATATCTAGAACTATATATATATATATATATATATATATATATATATCTATCTATGCACTCTTGGAGTTTGTGTTGTTCTTTTTCCTCAAGTTAGTGATGACTGATATCTAGTGACACAGATAGGTGGACTTAATTCTAAATATTTCGGAATATGCAAAGTCTAGCAACTACTATAGGTATCTGGGAATCAAGTTTATGGATTGTGATACAGGTAGTTCTGTGAATCAAGTTTATGGATTTGGATCTGGGAAGCGTGGTCAATTAGGTATCTCAAGAGATAAGATCAAATCCATCAGTGTACCTGAAGTTATTAGTGAACTTGAAGATAAGGAAATTGTTGAAATTGCTGCAAATGGAGATCATAGTGCTGCAATATCTGGTAAATCCATAACTTCCCTCTTACCTGATATAGGTAGAAAATAGAGTTGAACGGCTAACCACTTATACACACATTTTAATAGGGGAAATCGCACTGAAGTTTCAAGGAAAGAATGTAATCACCAAAAAATAAGAATAATAAATGAGTAACATAAACTTGTTGTCATTTCCTGTATTGGAACTTTTCATTGCATGTTGCTCACTTGTTATGAGACTTTTTTGGTGATTACATTCTTTTCTTGGAACCTCATAATAAATTTTCCTTCTTCATGTAACCCCATTATTTTCACTGTGACTTTTGTTGTATCAGTTGATGGGCATCTTCACATGTGGGGAAGAGGGTTTAAAGGTGTTGCAGATTCTCACTATCCTCAACGCCTAATTTCTTCTTTGAGATTTGCCAAAGCGACTCTTGGATGGAACCATGCGTTAGCTTTAGCTGGTATTTCTATATCTTCTTAAACTTTCTGATTCTTACTGTTCATTATGTAGCTTCCTTGTCTGAGAAATATGTTTTAGTGGTTGAAATATTTGTATAGGTGAAGGGGAAGGCTTTATGGTTGGTGGTAACCACCTTGGAGTGCTTACAGGTCCTCAGAGTTTGAACTCAGCAAGGCAATCAACCGGTACCTAAGCTCACAAACATGGCTTTGTGGCAGTTGTTTCTGGTTTATGAATTATTCTAAATGTGTTTTGTTCTTTCTTAATTCTTGTAGTGAATATAAAAGAAGCCAATCTGGAAAAAATCCCTGGTCTTGATGAAGTAAAGATTGTTGATGTAGCTGCTGGAGCTGAACACTCTGCCCTAGTAACTGGCAAGATATATGTTCTCTACTTCTGACTATGATATTGGCAGAAACATACTGACTTATTTATTGTGATAAATTGCAGAGAAGAGAGAAATAAAGACGTGGGGTTGGGGGGAGCATGGGCAACTTGGCTTGGGTGATACTTGTGACCAAACAAGTCCACTCACAGTGAGTCTTGGCTGTGAATTGAATGAAGCAGAATCAATCAAAGTTTTCCGTGGGAGTGGCTTCACCTTTGCTTTAACCATGCCCTATGACCCTCCACTACATTGATACGCTAATTTGATGTGAACTTCTCTGTACAGAAATTTTGATCCATTAGCTTTGTTTTAGTTTTAGTTTTTTTTTATTCAAAGGGCAAGTACTAACAGCCTAGATTACTTGGTGTAATCAAACTCAATCTCCCACTTATAAATGAGTTTACATATCACAATCTAAACTCTAACCTTTCCTTTCTTTGCTTCACTCTTTCCCCCCTTCACTATCTATTTTTTATTTGATTAAATGTTTTTTTTTTCTTTTGAGACTAAAAGGATAAAGGGTTTTCTCCTCTCCCAATAGATGCGTTTTCCTGAATTTAAACTTGTGTTTTCTTTCTTGGGGTGAGGTTACTTACCACCTCAACCAACAATTTGTTGATGATAGGACTCCGTAGGGCAATTTTGTCAATTCTGTCAAGTCTTGAAAGAAGACAAATAAAAGATCTTATTTAAGAGGTTTTCCAATTAAATGATTTGTTTTTATTTTCTATGTAATTTTATTATTTAAAAGAGTCATTTTGTAATTCCTAGATTATTAGAAAGATTTGATGTATCTTTTAGATATTTTGAATTACCCCAACGAATCTTTTAAATTTATTAATTTTTTTTACGATATTATTCTAGATATATAGGATGTTATGGATCTCAAAGAAATTATTTAATGTTATTATTATATACTTGATTTAATTTTTATATATGACATCTTATCCTTAATATCTTTTTTTCAAATGTTGAGTTAAGAAATTTCTTTATTTAAAGGTCAAGTTTTATTTAATTATTTTCATATTATGAGAGAATGAATCTATGAATGAGACTTCTCATGGCAAGTTTTTACTTGTGTTTTTGTATTCTACATAGAATACGGTAGGTTGCAAGAGTCTGATAAACTCTTATGGAGTCTTTTAGAGTTAATGATAGCTGATCAAAATTTCTACTTTTTCAGGTTTTATTATATAATTTTTGTATCAATTAGAGTATTGAATCTAGTTGTATTAGTTTCTAAGATTTAGGGACAACCCTTAAGAAAATCAAAAAATAATAAAAAGTGTAAGATTCTTCAGCTTTTGTCGAAGATCATCTACCATTGCCTCAAAAAGAGAGATTGAATTTATTCTAGAAAAGCATAATAAAAAAAATGCAAGATTTAAACTCTGATACCAGAAGAAAATCAAAGAAACAAGAAGATGGAAGGAGGCGAAATTTACTTAAGAAAAGTGGAGCTAAAAGCATGAAAAACAATGGTAGTTGGTGGTTTTGATACAAGCATAACGTATTTGTGATGGGTTGGTAGAACCGTAGAAGAGAATGTAAACCACTCAAAATGCGTGTTCACCAGCTTGATAACAAGGCATTAAAAAGCATAATTTGCATTCACTTCTATCTCACCATTACAAGTATGTTCTACCGGTATCAAAGCCTTCAATCAACATTGTTCTTCATACTTCTAGCTCCACTTTTCTCAGGTAAATTTTGCCTCTTTCCATCTTCTTGTCTCTTTGATTTTTTTTTGGTATCAGCGCTTAAATCTTGCTATCTCTTTGATTTTCTTCTGGTATCAGCGTTTAAATCTTGCATTTTCTGTTGTTATGCTTTTATAGGACTTAATCTTTCTTTTTGAGGCAACGATAGATGATTTTCGATAAAAACTGACGAATCTCAAAGTTGATGTTTTCCCTGAAGGTTCTAATGAGCTTAGAGATATCAAGTACAATCGGATTGTCTTTGAATCTAGCAAACTAACACAACTAAATTCAGTACTCTAATTGATACAGAAATTAATTATATAATAAAACTTGAAAACATAGTAATTTTGATTAGCTATCCTTAGCTATAAAAGACTCAACAAGAGTTGATCAGGCTCTTGCAACCAACCCATACTCTATCTAAAATACAAAAACATAAGTACAAACTTGCCCATGAGAATTCTCATTCATAAATTCATCATCATATAATTTGAAAATAATTGATTTTCTTTTGGAATCAACATTTAAATCTTGTTGTTTCTTTGATTTTTTCCTGGTATGAGCGTTTAAATCTTGCATATTCTTTTGTTATGCTTTTCTAATATGAACTCAATCTTTTTTTTTTTTTTTTGAAGCGACAATAGATTATCTTCCCTGAAGGTTCTAATGAGAACAAAGATATTAAGTACAATTGGGTTGTCCTTGAAACTAGCAGACTAACCCAATTAGATTCAGTACCCTGATTGATACAGAAGTTATATAATGAAATGCAAGAAAGTAGGAATTGATCTTTAAATAAAGAAATTTTCTAACCGGCTCAAAACATTTAAAAAAAGATACTCTAAAATATATGGAGGGTAAGATGTCATCCATAAAAAATTAAATTAGAATATAATACACTATTAAATAATTTCTTTAAGCTTATTTGACAACTTATACGTCTAGAATAGCATCCTACAAAAATTATTAATAAATTTAAAAGATTATTAAAATAATTCAAAATATTGAAAAGATATATCAAATCTTTTTAATAATTTAAAAGACCCTTCTAAATAATAAAATTATAAAGAAAATAAAAACAAAATAATTTAATTAAAAACCCTCTTAAATAAGATCTTTTATTTGTCTCCCATAACTTGATGACATTGACCAAAATTGCCCTCTGGAGTCCTGTCCTATCAATTGATTTCCCTTCACCATCTATTCTTGTTTATTCTGCTGAATATTTTTTTTTAAAAAATTTTTGTCTACTATTTAACTGCCATTACTTTCTAATACTTACACGTATCGTACAGGATGTAAAATCTAGTCCATAAAGAAATAACAATCACTCCAATAAGACAACTGATTCAGGTATTCTAGATTGCATAGCACCTAAAATTGTAGTAACTCCAATCCTAAATATAAGATAAAATTATCTTTTTTGAAAAAATTAAGGAAACTAATTAAATTAGTTTAGATTATTTATATTTATATTTTTTTCTCCAAACTAATTAGCTTGATTAATAAACTGATATATAATTTAAAAATACACAATAAATGATATGATAAAATAACTTATTTAACTTCCTTAATGTCCCTAAAGAAAGTCAACTTTATTTTATATTTAGGACAGAAGGAAGTATAACCAGGAATCCAGGACAACCAAGACATTTCTTGGACACCAAGACATTTCTATGCCTAGTCTCCAAATTTGTGCCACCTATATTATATTATGTTGGCATCCCTAGTTATTGAATGGGTTCAGCTTGTAATTACTAATTAGTCAAAGCATCTGAATCAATCAGCTTCTAGAAGCATTACACTCGAGTCGGCAACGAATAACCTCCAAGTTCAAAGAATCAATGAGCTGCTCACTACTATTTACATGAGCCAAAATCAAATGGAAATTAGTGGAAGACTAACCCTAGTGCATGTAATCTGTTGTCTACCAAATACCAAACCTAGTCTCACGCTCACTTAGAATCATTATTCCTGAATGAGAAGGAGATTATTCTCGTAGCCATTATTATGAACAACAGGTCGCAAGGGATCAATTTTCCATTCCCCATCAACAATGAACTTGATCTGCAACCAGGCAAAAATTAAAAAACATTAACATTTCTGCTAGGCATATCTTATCTGACACAGTAACATGTTGCTTTAAGATACCAGAAATTAGTTAAAACAACCAACCTCGTATCTTCCCGGATACAACTGTAAGTACAGAGAAAATACGCCAGTATTTGACTTCTCCATTTTTCTCTGCAATAAAATGTTATCTGTCACTAATTTTATAAATATGCATTTTACCACACAAATATGCTCCTATTGTTGTGTATATTTTTTTGGTATGAGTCCATATAGTTTTGGAGAATAATGAAATATGCAAACTTGAGCTGCTTCAAGCAGCTCTGTCAAGTGCAATAAGGATGCTCATCTTGATGTGGATCGCATCACAATCACAGAGTTTTGATGTACCTATTATTGGGAAATATTGATACTTGAAATCTAACTGAAAATATTCACAAAAAGTGGCCATACCTTGCAGGACCAACCATCAAATGATCCTGCTAAAAGTACTTCTGAGGCCGAATTAGGCCAAACCACACAAGTAGTCTTCAGAAATCTTAAAGCTCGATAGGTTTTATCAATCCTCTTTTGCTTCTCTTCAAGTATCTTATTGGCATCACTGGGAAGAAACGTGTCAATGTCAGCATCAATATAAGGTAACTGATGATACATGAAATAAAATGAATAAAATCTATTAATACATTATTGCCAGTGTTGTCTTTCCTTCTAACACAGCCAATTTAGCACGAATTGAGCGCAGTCTATCCTTAGCTTTCAGGATCTCATTTTCCTGGAATTCCCAGGCATCAGAAAGCTTCTGTAGATCATCAGAAGAGCTTTGACAGCCCTATTGAAGAACATAGGATAGGGAAGCAGGATTAGTATAACATCCCGAGGAGAGCCATTTGTGTTAATCTCAGCAGTAAATGAAAATAAATTTATAACAGAAGGACCAGGATCAAATTGGCTCATCAAATTAAAAGGAATCCAAATTAACAACTGGAAAAGAGATTAAAATTCTTTCATCATCAGTGTAAGGTAGTCATGATTTTACATAAGTATAACTACAAGTAAAAATAGTTCTAGTTTAATAATCATCATTTGGCAATTATACTATAACATAATGCATTCTCGAATGACATTAATTAAAAAAAGACATCCTTTGATGATTGATTGGGTTTGTAAAATTTTCTCAATCCAAAGCCAAGTTGAACCAACCGCCCCTCCCCTCCACTCTATCCTCCAAAAAAAGAAAAATGGCAACAAAGCTTTGCCTTTGTTCACTTTTCATGCAAATCTTTTATTTTTCCATGTGTCTAAAATAGAGATTAAATGAATTTCAAGGCAAAGCATAACCAACTGCTTAGTGTGATGCATAAAAAAGGTGCATGCACCTGAGCTAAGCAAAGTATAAGTGTGTTATTTCCCTTTTTCCTAGTATGGCTGGGCTAATTTACAGTAAAGTGACCATTATTGACCACTCACCTTCGGTATTCCAACCTCATCCACACCAGACCTCAATGTCTGAAGTACAGAAGACAGCTCTGACTCAAGCTGCTGGATGCGGCTTTTTATTTCCTTGTAATTTCCCTTCCCAACGAGAGGACTTGAGTCTCCCTCTCTATTAATAGGTGTAGCAGCAAACTGTCTAATTTTGAGGGTATCATTTCCTGAAACATTGGCCCCATCTTCTTGACAAGTCGCACTAGATGCAATTTCAGCATCTACAAGCAGTATCATTACAAAGACATTAGTTGACGCTCTTGAAAAAGCCCAGACAAGCCATAAAGTATTCACCTAGATTACCTTCAAAATTTTCAAATGAGGAACCATTTCTCTGAATAACCCAACTTCTCCACATATCTGGTTTAAGTGAGTTTCTTAAATCATGATTACCAGTTAGAGATTGGAGCTGACCAAGTTCGCTGGAGAAACCACCAAAAGGACTGCCGTTTGAGTTTACTAAGGTTTTAGTGCTTTTGTCAAGGTCAGCTGCTACCTGTCAAAATATAGTAGAAAGAAAAATTTTTTAAAAATTATTTTGAATAGGAGCACAAGGAGTCTATTGAAAGCAAACAAAAGCTGTAACAAAAACAACTACAGTCAGCTGCTACCTCAACGACAAGCTTATATAACTAATGAGTTGACATATATCACATATCACATATTGAAAGTATGTGATCTAAATAATAGAATTCTGATAGAATCACTTTTGCAGCCTAGAACTATAAAAAATTTTGGAAGATAAAAGAAAAGGGAAAGCCACTTGCTGATGGTCAGAGCGTTAACTTTGAGATTCCTGCTGTTATTGAGAAAGAAATGGAGAATTAGAGTTCCTAAAGGGATGCTATAGGCAGGGTCTATGAGAGGGTTAAGTTGGGGGCTGATAGAGTGACTATTTGGGTCTTTAAGTCTTCACTTTGGCCTAGGGAGAGGCAAGTTCGGTCTTTTGGAAATTGAGAGTGGTGAGAAAAGTTCCTGCCTCTCAAATGCCAAGTTGGGGGTAGGGGAAGATAAACTTTCTTCATCCTTTTCTATTTCTGTTTTGGTGTATCTTATACTGTATCCTCTATGTGGGTTTTTCTGTGAGTTTTCTTGTATTGAAACTCCCTTTCATTCCATCGAGGGGAAGAACATTTTGATATTTAAATATAAATTCAGTCTGCTTGGGCTCCATCAGATTTCAATAATATTCAGTTAACCAAGGACTCGTGATGAATCTACAGATAATTGGTATTGACATATGACATATTGATTCAAATGATCCATAAAATTCATAAAAGCCATCTTAAGAGAGTAACATTACTTACTGAATTAATAGTAGATCTATGATGACTTTCTTCTTTATCTTCCCTATCTCCAGGTGAAACATTATCTTCTGTGTGTCTGAATCCAAGTCCTAAAACACTATTTCTCCCTTTCTCCAGTCGATTCAATATACCCTCAATACCAGACTGCTCAGGAATTTCTCTGTCAGACAGAAAACAAAACTTATACTGCCAGCTCAAGGGTCATATCTAAAGCATGCATTAAACAATAGCAACAAGGCCAAGAAAAAGAACGACAGCGTGGAATCTGACAACAACTCTTAGATTGACGGCTCTCTCGCTCCTCTTATGTGCAAGAAATTAAATTAACACTATATTAACATATGAGGACATTTACATGAAGGAGTAAATGCATACAGATGCCAGAGTTAATTAATAGCATTAAAACCCGCTTTGGGGTCCTTAAACCACTCCCTATAGTTCAGGCGATAAACATTCACGGTTATGCAACAGTAATGCTAATGAAAAACGTGCATCAAAACGGAAGTCTCACACTGATCTACCAGGCGACAGAGCTGGTTGAGAATAATTAGCTGAAAGAACAACTCGGCCAGAACCCCGAATTTCCTCGCTTTCAATTTTACTGCTGTCATGTTTAACATCACATTCATTCTTGGTCAATAAATCCTCATCTTTGACAAGAACTTCTCCCCGTCCTTCTTCGTTCTCTTCATCCAAATCCCACCCAAACGCAAGCCAACCTCCTTTCTTGGAGATGGCATGGACCAAATCCATCCTCCCCAAATCAATCAACTCTTTCTTGGTTGGAAACGCTTTTGGGTTCTTGGAATTATTCATGAACTCCAAAATATCCGCCTCGAGAGAGAAATCTCCCTCGCAATCCAAGTCTTTGCACCTCCTCAAAAAGCCAGAGTAACCCCAATACAGACCAGCCTTGTAACAATTTCCCTTCCTGAAAGAATCCGAGCACGCTAGCAGCGACCCAGTCTCCTTCACAAGATTCAGAGCCGCGAACTGCTGCATCGCCCTCCGCCGTAACCTCGAATCAACGACAAAGAAAACGGAGGGAAAGTGGAGAGAGTTCAAATCCGAGGAGGAGGTGTGGGGGAGAAGCAAGAAAGCAGAAGCAGTAAGGGAATGCATGGTTCAGGCATTTCGCCGAACAGTTTATCTGCAGAAGGCACAGAACGAAGGTGTGAACAAGGCAGGAGAGGAGAAGTGGGCAAGAGAGAGACGTAATGAAGCACCGAACAAAAACCACATAAATTCGATGGACTAGTTATCCTTCGCTTTCAACACCGTCACTGAATCGATTGTCTGTTATTTTCCTTTTTACATTTTTTGTTGTCAGCGTGCTTCGTCGGACACTGGGCGGGGAAAGCAAAGCATGCATAAGAAATATCCAAGAAAAGAGGAAACAGAGATTAATTTACTGCCGTGTTTGGATAACGCTCCACTTCGCCATTTCCTGATTTTGGCTTCTTCGGTTCTTCCGTACTTAGAAACCCGATGCCTTTCGGCAACCTGAGCAACCACGTGACTCTGTGTGTGTTTAGTAAGTCTTAAAATCATGATTTTAAAAATCCGTATTTATAAATTAAAATAAAATTTTTCTTATATATATATATCTCATAAATCATAAAATTTATTTTCCAAAAATTAATCTAAATACACATTTACTGGATTTCCCAACCATGAAATAATTACTATTTTTAAAATAAGTTAAATAAATTATTGAATCATAAAATAAATTATTGAATAAAATAAATTATTGAATCATAAAATAAGAACAAAGGAAATATATATCTTTTATTAAATTATTACAAAAAATAAATGCATGACTAATATGTGTCATTTTTTAAACTAGAACAAGTACGCATTAGCCAAAAAATTATGTTCTTTTGTTGTGGTTGCCATAAAAATCACGTTTAAGGCTGACCGGAATTATTTTAGTGTGTGTTCGGTAAGCTCTGAAACCGTGGTTTCAGAACAATTTTTCTGTAAATCGAGATAAAACTTTTCTCATATATTTATCTCATAAATTATAAAAACTATTTTCCAAAAACTAATTCAATTACACTTTAAAAAAATGTATGGACATTCTACGCAAAAACATGTATACAGTTCGTTGGTGGTAAAAGCTAAAAGGTCAAAAAAACAGACGGACATCATGCTCTTCAACCAAACTCTTTCCTTGTGTTTGGTTTGAGCCGGGGATTATTTTTTTGGATTGAAGGTATTTAAATTTTGGGTGGAAATCCAAAATTTAAAAGAAATGAGAGGGTAAATTTTGAGCTAGAATCCAAAATCTAAAAGAATGAGAAAATAAATTTTGGGTTTCTCCTGTCTAAAATTATAATTTACCACCTCATCCCCTCCCTCCCTTCCCCTCAAACCAAACACACCCTTCATGTTCATAATAATGAGGACTCTTGGCTTAGGCTCGGGTAGCCTATTTATATTTGGTGCAAAATCTAAGATTATAGGCAGAATCAAACTCGACCTCTCATTTATAAAAAAAACTCTCATGTCATTAGATTATAAGACCATTGGCATACTTCTTTGCTAGAAGTAGACAATATGCCTATGTTGGGCCGGGCCAAAGGGAAGCATATTTTCAACCATAGCTCAAGTGCTTGCTGCTGCTAAATACAGGCAGCATCTTCATCTTCCAGCTTTTGAGGACACACGAGAAGCTTTCAAAGCTTCCTCGTACACAGCAGTTATAATAATTCATTTCTAATATCTAGATTCAGCTATACTGTTTATGCTTGACTTTCATTCCTTGTAATGTTAAATAAAGTTGCTCTTTTGGGACACCATGAATTGAATGCTGAAGGGTTAAGCAAACAATCCATGAACAAGTTGAGGAGTTGAAATGATTGCTTGGAAAAATTGTTCCAATTTGGGTGGCTAGCATTATTTCTTACCTTCTCATAGGAAAAGTAGCAATTTTTCCCAATCTCACATGCCTTGAAAATGGATTAGACACTTGGGGTCCAACTTTCAACTCCATGCTGGTTCAATTATTGGCATATAACACTAGCAACACTAGCATCGGAAATTCTCTTCTCTGCCTCACTATTTCAGCTTCTACTTACCATTTGAGCAACTCGGTGGTGATCATTGTGCATAATTTTAGTGGAAGCCGAGGCCAAAGCCGAAAGGTGTGTTTGAGATAGCTTTTAAAGCCTCAAAATGCACCATTCATGGGTAAAAGTACTGCCTGTGTTTGGTTTAGTGTTTTGTTCATTGGGTTTTTAGAGAAAAAGTCATTTTTTTTCTTAAGCCAAATTTTTGAGCTTTTCACAGTTGGTATGAGAGAAATAAGCTCAATCATTATTAGCATTAAATACTTATTTTTTAAAATTTCACCAACTCTCACTTATTCTTATCTTCTCCATCCCAGACACACACAACTCCTCTGGTTTCCATTTTTTTTAACAAGATTCTTGTCATTTTTAGTTATTTTTTTTATCTAAATTTGTTTTTTAAAATAATCATTCAAACAAGTTTCAGTTTCAGAAAAGTCATTTATACTATCATCAATCCAAATATAAATCACATTATACAATCTGACTCTTACTCAATCTTAATTTTGCAAAAGTCATTTTGAAACAAGCCACTTCTATCACTGCTAATCCAAACACACATCATATTGGTTGAACAATGATATCAACAAGGGAAGATTGGAAAATTACTAGTTCTTACTAGCAGGATTAAGAGTGTTGAATTTCAGCTATTACATATTCTGTGCTCGTCTTCATAGATACAGATTTATGTTTTATAACTTCATGCTTTGCTCATTGCTCGTGCGTTTAAATTGGAAAAAAAAAAAAAATTAGTGACTTCTTAACACCAGCTAAGCCCACTGCCCACCATGGCTCTATAAGACTGGGCTTTTTTGTTATATGACACGGACCCAAGTTTCAGACAAGATTTTGAGTAACCCTATTGGCTTTTATTGTCCAAAAACATAATCATGGGCTTGAAAATACTGTCCTATTACAGAGACCAAATTGTGACAGGCAAAAGAGGGGAGAGAGGCTTATTTAACATAGGCTTCACTTGCACTAATGGAGAATGGACTGGAGGCTTGTCACAGTTTCTTGGAAACCTCTTTTCTGTTGAAGCTAAATGTCAGTTTGTTTTAATTTTTTAGGAGTATTTTTACGATTTATAAAATAAATATGTAAGAAAATTTTATTTTAACTTGAAAAAAAGACTTATGAAACTATGATTTGGTTGTTTCCTAAATAGGCACAAAGAATGGGTTTTGCTAAAGGGATATCAATATAATTGCAGATTGTTCATGGATAGAGTTAATAATGACTCCACATCCAAATATGTGTTTTCCTCGGTTTTGGTATGTATAAAAGAAATTAGAGAAAAAGATATTTAAGTATCACTTGAACTTTAAAATGTCAGATTGGTTTTGTTAACAATAAAATTAATGGGATTGATAAAAAGAGTATAGCAATTGATAATTCAGATTTTTGAGAAATCACTAATTTAGGATTTTGAAGTTTAAGAGGTATTTAAGTATCTTTTTCCCAAAAAATTACGAGACATGACTGGTTTGTTTGTATTCACTGTACTTCTGAGTTCTGAAAATCTAATATGATTACTAATTTTATTGCAAAGCAGAGTCTTCATGAGAGAAATGATTATCTCCTTGTTTGAGTAAGATCAATATGTAATTGCATTCAACTTTGGCCCCCCCCCCCTTTCTACAAAGAAAAGTATTGGCTTCATTATTAAATTTTTAGTATAAATAAATTTAAAAGTGATTTTTAAATCAATTCATATCCATCACAAAAAAAAAAAAAAAAATCTTATCCAAATTTTTACAAGAAGTCTTTTAATAGAATATTCCTATACGATTGCCAGCAGCTAGTCAAGTTGGAAGATAATGGGTGTGTTTGGAACAACGATTGTCAATTGGGCTTGTTTCAATTGGGCTTGTTGTGATATTACTTTTGATAAAAGCTAAATTATGTAATGTGATTTGTGTTTGGATTGGCGATTGTCAATTGGGCTTTTGCAAAAATGAAAAAAATGGTGTGTTTGGAACAACGATTGTCAATTGGGTTTTTGTGATAATGATAAAAGAGAAATGTAATTAAAAATTATAAAAAATTTATAATAGTTTAAGTTGGGAAATTAGACAATTAAAAAATGCACAATCTAATTAGAAAAATATTACATAACCAATTGTATCACATGTTTCGTACAATTTGATTTCTAATTGAGTCACGAATTTGAATCATTTCAGAGGAAGATTGCCTGCCATAATTTGTCGTGGAAGATTGTTCAGCTACACTATTATTTTTTACATCAACAAGATTCCCAGCTTCACTTTGGCAAAACACTACGTCTGCAATATCATTTCGCCTAATGAAATTATGAAGGGCCATTGTTGCACAAACAATGCGGACTTATGTCTGATAGCTATACTTGCGCATGTTTTGCAACAATTGAAATCGATTCTTCCACACTCCAAAAGTCCTTTCAATTGTAGACCTTAAACTAGAATGATAATAATTAAAGGTCTCATTAGCGTTTCTAAATCTGGGTTGGCGGCTAAATTCTGGAAGATGGTAACGCTCACGACTATAAGGACCAAGGTACCCAAGTTGTGTCGGATAACCAGCGTCAACCAAATAATATTTTCCTAATAAAAGTTTAAATCAATCCAAACTATTAGATTCATTAAAGTGTAAAATGAAAGTAATTGAATAGAAGGTGACAGAGCAATACCTGCAGGTGGATGAGGGAAGTTATAAGATGGATTAGAAACAGCAGATTCGAAGACACGAGCATCATGTGCAATACCTTCCCAGCCCGCCATAACAAACGTAAAGCACATGTCTTGAGCACAGTAACAAAGTGATAGTGACAGAAGGTGAGTCATGAAATTTGTAACACTTGATTCCAACCTGTGAGGCCACATCCACGCCAATTTCATCAAGTACCTGCCAAAATTGAGGAGCCAAGTGGAATTGCCATCAGTTTCCGTTTTAATAAAAGTCATTGTTACCCCTTGACAAAATTAAACTCTTGAACTCGGTGCCCAGACTCCACCTAGTAACTATCACTACTAAACGTTTGGAAACTAAGGCAAAACAATTCATACTCATTTCAGAAATAAAATCTTCATTTCAAGTCTTGAGAATAAGACAAAGACACAATGCAGAAATGGGCAACTCCATTGTGTCCATTTTCTGTAGTCCTACTTCTATCCTATGAGTGTGCAAGTGATTGGAAGGCAGTGGAGAAACCCTATCTTCCACTATGTATGGGATAACCAAAAAAAAAAAAAAATGATCCCAGCATTCATATTCTGATTATCCTATCCCACTCGATGGAAACTTCACTCTCACAAACTGTGCAACAACTCCAACCTTATCCTGACCAGCTCAAATTTTGTACAGAATTTGCATATTACTCTTTCGGTAAATATCAAAATGCATTGCCCACTTCATTGAAATTGCTTTACAACTCACAGATCACAAAAAGCTTTCTCCTGTTTCTTTTTTTAAGGAGGGATTATAGAAACAAACAAAAGCAATGCACAATGGTCCAATATAAAAAAGCTGGGACAATTATATATACAGCCATGTAATGATATTCAAATATAATTGAAAATGGTACCTTATTCATAGCTGCCATTGCCTTACTAGCACCTTGCATACCAACAGCAACGGAAGACTGGGCATGCATCGACTGCAGGAAATTGTAAACATAGCTAAGAGCACAGAACATCTATCTGCCGCATGCTATATCACAACAACCAGGATTCAAAAATCTACCTGTGTGTGAGTTGCTATGCCTCTCATCTGAGCTCGGCTACCTTGAAGATTAGCAATTTGTTGCCTAAGCCTAACCAATTGGCGAGCTAAAACTTTAGTTGCTGCCTGCAAATTGCATGAGCAGAGGAAATCTTAAACATAAAGCATATCGACAATAGATCAAGATGACAAAATCTTGAGTTAATCAGCAGAAAATCAGCAGGGGACAAAATTATTGATAATGCTGGTCATACCTCGTTTCCAGTCTTGGCAGTTCTCTTTATTTCAGCAAGGAGCTTTTTTTCCTAACAATTTTATAGCCTTATTAGCTGTGACAAAAAAAGCTTAGAAAGAGGATAATCATTCCTAATATGTTTTGACAGTTTGATATACTTCCAATTGTAATGTTCCAATTTCCTTCTCAATGCCTGAAGTATAGATAAGACCAAGAAAAATTGTTAACATAAGTACGAACCAACACTGGCTAATGCAGCAAGAAACTGAAAATTTACCTCTAGCAGCGTGTGCCATGTCTCGCTTACTCTCCCTAAGAGCCTCTGGACAAAATAAAAGACGAACAAATGACATATGAGCATAGTTTTTCGCTAAAATTAAATACGAGACATAAGTTCTGCCCGGGGACCCAAAAGAAACGAGTTTTATGCTATAAAAAAATATCTGAAGACCGAACATCGAACAATCAGCACATCCCAAAAAAAAAATCAACAAAAGAAGAAACAAAAAAAATAGAAGAAAGTGATAATTGAGCAATGGTAAGTTGATTTGCTCAATGGATGAATATGAAGATAACAAAGACGAAATCAAAGATCGGGCATGAACCTTTGACCGTGGGTTTCTTGGTGAAGATGTTCATGGCACCAAACAGAATGGTCAATACCGAAGCCCCACGAAGTCTTCATCAAAGTAATTCCAAATTATTTAGAGAGAAGCTGCAGAGCCAGAAGCCGAAGGTAGGAGAGAAGGATCCTGGAACAGTGGAACGCACGTCGCAGTGTTATATTGATCGAGCTTTTGATTAAAGCTCCAGTTATGAGCTTGTTCCAATCGTGGATATTTTATCAAAAGCCCAACATCACATTTGATCAACTAAACATGGAAAAAAAAAATTATAACTAACAATTGGGCTTTTGTATGCCTAATTGGACTTAAGGGTGGTCAAAAGCTGCACCCAGACACACACAATATGTTCTGTCCATTTACACACATCTCCCGTCCTTTTCCTTTGGAATCCGGTCACACATAATGACATTGACTAAATCAAATTAAACGAAGCCAAGTAGTTGAAGGTCAGAAAAAAGAGAGAAGCAAAGTTGATTCTTTTTGAAATTTCTTGGAGATCAATTTTTTTTTTTTTTTTTGCCCGCTTGGAGATCAAATATACTTGATTGCTTTTCTGGAAAAAGTTTCAAACGCAACCAACAAATATTTATGAAGCCAGATATGATATAATTAATGGAGTTTTTGTGACAAGACCAGCATTTACTCACATTAATATATAAGTGGGACAGTATCTATCCAAAGGAAAGTGGTTAATCATTTAAAGATAAATTGATAATCTTAGGTGTACTTAGCCATGATTGATGTGCAACATTAATCATTGTGCGAACATTTATCCAATAGTAAAATAGAATAAGTTCAAATCAAGGGATCGGCTTAATATGAAGTCGAGTAATTTAGATATGAAATTTTTTTCATCTTTAAATTATTATTTTTTAATTGTTTTATGTAACAACTTGAATTATGGAATGACAATCACTTGCACATTGTCTTCTCTTGGGGGCATAACCTTTGTTCTTGTTTCATCCACTTTCTATAAGCTCAGATGTATCAATTTGTTTCAACTTCCAATTATTTTTCATGTTACTATATGTTGCGTAAACTGAGTTTACTTCATCATGTGTATATGACTTAGGGAGCAAAAATAATTAAAATATAGGTGAGAAAAAATGGCAATTGGAAACCGAATAAAAAATTAATTCGAATAAAAATAACAACTTTTAATTGTAACCTTAGAAGTTTCAATTGCATATATCCTTATTCAAAAAGATCCTTGCGAAGAAGCATCCTAAAGATAATAAGATCCAAAAAAAGGCCAAACACTTGGTGGTTCAAAGGGTTATCAAAAACAAAAAATCACTATTAAATCATAAGAGCAAACAAAGGTTAGTATAGTTAGTGAAGATCGGATTGGCTCATAATCATAAAGTTATGAATTCAAACATCACCGATGTGAAAACCTTATTAGTTGGCTATCTGTAAAGTACCTCTTTAGAAAACAAGTGTGTAACGCATAACCATTTTATCATTTTCTATATTGGAACTTATCATCGATTACTCTATGTTATTATTGGACTTTTGATGATTATATCTTTTCTTCGGAATCTTGGAGAAATTCCCCAAAATCAGATGTTACCATATATAATGTATAACTAAACTCTTGTCACATGACAAATAAAGTCACTATTATCTTCATTAATACTCGTACCGATTAGCAATTAAAAATTAATGTACCATGCATGAGGGCAAAAATTATGAAACGGGCTAAATTGCGAGATGCTAATGTTATAACAGTATATCCAGTGACAAATGCAAACTAAATTAAATTAAAAGTATACACACATAAGTGGAAAAATGACTTTTTATACCAATTAAAAAAGATTTTTTAGACCAATTGTGTATTAAGTCTTATTATAGTAGGTTTAAAAAATGTATTATTTTTTAGACCAGTTATAAAAGTATAACTTTTAAGACCGGTTGTAGGCATAACCGGTCTTAAAGGTGTGACTTTTAAGACCTTTTGTTTCTACAACCGGTCTTAAATTAACTTTTAAGACTTGTTGTTTCTACAACCGGTCTTAAAGGTTTGACTTTTAAGATTGGTTGTATCCATAATCGGTCTTAAAAGTGTGACTTTTAAGACCTATTGTAGTTACAACCGGTCTTAAAAGTTCTATTTTTTTTAAAAGCGTCCCTTTTATATACCCTACCCAACAAGCCATTTCTATCCCATATTCCATAGAAGTAACGTAACACAAATTTCACAAAAGTAATGACAACATCAAGATCAACAACAAGCACAAATGAAGGTATAGGCTAGGTGACTTTAAATCAACTTCCAACAAATGGTAAGTGTAGAACACTTAATTTTGACCCACAAATCAAATGATTTAGCTAACAATTGGTGAAATGTTGCAAGATATTAAAGTTCAAGATCAAATGTGGACAATTCAAGCAACAAGCTTAAATCAGATTCCTGGAACTCCAAATGCACTCAACAACTGTCTAAAACTAAAATACATATTATGAATCAATTTCAATGTGCAATATGAAGGAATGTCCAAACAGACAAATTTGCTTAGAAATGGATGCAAACCTTTGAATGACAATGGCAGCAATAAAATTCAAGGATTAATACAAGCAATAGCAGAAATTCCTCAGTTTTATAGAATACAAAGGGAAGAAAAAGTATAGAGGTCAGTCCCTCAAATCCCATGCCTGTAGCACCCATATCCCATAAATTGTCCTACACAGATACATAAACCCAGTTAGAAATTCATATAGTAGGAGCAATACGTATGAGAACAATGTACAATGTAACGTTGGATTCAAAAAAATCACTATTTTTGTAATAGCTTATAGATGAATTCAGCATAACATTTGCGAATGAAATCAATATCTTTTTTAAAAAAGGGATCAACAAGATCAAATATATGTAACACCAAAACCAGACAAAACATTAACTTAGTAACTTAAAAACAATAAAGTAATACAAAAGTTTTGAAATATAAATTTACCTCTTTAGAAAAATTAGTCGTGCCTAGAGTGATAATATTGTAAATGTGTCTCAAAACATAAAAACCACATAAGTTAGACCCCTGTGGTTGCCTAAGGCTCTAAAAAAACATGATATCATTAAAATGAGTATAAAGACATGGCTTATTACATTCTTTAAACAAATCAATATGTATCAACATTTGGCAAGATCTATGTAGGGTCCTTTAAGTCACGAATATGCTTATTACAAGTAGTGTGTAGGAATGTCCACATAACCCTATCATCATCAAAATCACAAAGATTATTTATTTTACACAAATTCCATAAATTTTGCACAAAAAGGTAATAATGCAAGAAAACTTACGAGTTCATGATCTTTTTCAATTTATTCCCTGGTTTGAAGTGGAGGGAGCATAAGAGGATGATAGTGTAACTACTCTTGCATAGAATTAGCATTCTCACATTCCATCAACTTGTCTCCCCTTTATTATTCCCTTGGCTTTCTAAGCTCTACAAGAGCATTATTAATCCCTTTGTTAAATGAAATAAAAAAAAATTCTGGTGCAAACGAACATGTCATACAAGTATCAAACAAATAAGAACACAACAAAATAGTAAGTACAATTTCCATGATTCATGAAAGCATGAAATTGAATGAAATATGAAAATTCAGAAATGATTACGCTAGTAAAAATTCCAGATTCAATGGATAAATGAGTCACTAGTACAGAAAAGGGTTTTTAAACCGGAATATTTAGACCGGTTACATCGGATAAGGTCTTAAAAATATGACCGGTGGCATTTTTATAATTATGATAAAATATTAAGACCGCTTATTAATATAACCGGTCTTAAAAATACTTTTAAGACCGGTTATAGTAACAACCGGTCTTAAAAATAATTTTTAGACCGGTTACAAAACAACCGGTCTTAAAATATATACAATAAAAAAAAATTATGTAATATATTTTCTAGACCGGTTTTAAAAATAACCGGTCTAGAAAATATTATCGGAGTTAAAGACAATCATAAAAATAAAATGTTTATTATTTTTAAGACCGGTTGTAAATAAGAACGGGTCTTAACAATTCAAAATTTTAGACCTGTTATTAATTAATAACTGGTCTTAAATATATATTTTAAGACCGGTTTTAAAAAAGAACCGGTCTTAAAGGTTATTTTTAAAACCGGTTTCAATTGACAACCGGTCTTAAAACTGACCTGGATTTCAAAACCCGCCTAAATTTAGCTCTGAAATTTCATTTCAAGACTCAAGCACATCAGCGAAACCCCTGCATTTGTTCGCGGCAGCTCCTCCTTTCCCCTTCTCTTCTCCATCCTTAACTTTGCCGCTGTCAACGGAGATTTACTGTTGAATTCATTGTCGGAAGGCTATCGTCGTTCATTCCCTCCGATTGCTTTTGTTCTCAACCTCATTTTTATTGTCAGGTTTGTGTTTCCATTTCGTTTTTGGGTTTTTCATTGAAATTGTGAGATTACTTATCCTCCATTTTCTTTATTCGATTCCTGCAGCAAGTGGCCAAGGACTGTTCAAATCCAGAGGAATAAGAGAATCCTCAAGCAAATGTTTAAGGTACGGTTGAATTATTCTGAAATTGAGGACGTGGGTTTATTTTGGTGGTTTTCCATTTGCATTACAGACTATAGTTTAAGCTTGTTACTTCTAGTGGACCTGGGTTAATTATTCCATTTGAAAGTGATGATTTTGAGAGTCGTAGTGATGATTTTGATCCTAGTACGTTGAAGACTATAGTTTAAGCTTGTTGCTTCTAGTGGTGTAGCTTCTGTTATATTGTTTTGTTTGGTTTAAGCTTGTTGCTTCTGTTATATTGATTTTGTAGCTTCTGGTTTCCTTCTTTTGATTCGGCCCTGCGATTTGAATTTAAAATCTTTACCTTGTGCATTGCAATTATTTGTTCATGTTTGCATAACTTGAAAATTGCTTTTGAACGATTCCTTTGTAGATAGTGCCGTGTTATAACAATAAGCTCCGTGTAGCAAAATTGCCTTAAATAGTGTTCTTAAAGTGTTTTTAGACAATGACTCATCCTAGTGAGGGTACTCCCGATCCAACTAATCCAAATCAAAGCGAGCCTAGCAATGCTCCGAGTCAGGAACACAATGAGCCACGTAACCGGCCTAGACGAAGGGGTAGGAGAGCCACCCGATTGAGAGACATTCCTCTCAATCGGAATACCGGGGGAAAGATTCCGATTGAGTTTGATAGATATTGGAAACTAATCGGGCCTAATGCCCAACGGTATAGGAGTTTTGTCGGCCTCCTAGCACGCAACAAGCCTAGCATCTTGATAGAGCAGTGGAGAAATGTCGATAGAGGTGTGAAGTGACATATTTGGAAAACTATCCAGCTTACTTACGACATTCCTGAGAGTGAAGTCTTGTATGACAAGACAATGACGTATTGTGATGAACGCTGGAGGAAGTTTAAGAAAAATCTAGTCAACAATTATGTGCATATCGAGGTGGAAGAAGGTCAGCCTCTTCCTAATCCGTGCGATCAGTATTCTTTTATTGACGAACATACTTGGCAAGAATTTAGACGGCTTTGGACTACTCCAGAAGCATTAGTGAGTTGTTGACTTATTTTGCAATTGATTTTCTTATGAATTATGAATTGTCTTTATTGATTTACAATGACGTAATTTTGATTTCTTATTCGCAAGAAAAAAGGAAAAAGGCCCAAGAGAGTGGTAGAAGAATGATTGCCCCCATACAATATCTCGTGAGGGGTATGCGAAGGTCGAAAAAGACTTGTTGGCGGCCAAACGGAAGAGATTGGAAGAAGCAGCTCAATTCGATCCTTCTGTTCTTCTTTCTCCACCATCTCCGATACGTCGAGAAGAGAAGTGGTTATTCGCTCGCCAAAAGAGGAGCGGGTCTTATACGAGTGAACAATCTCGTGTAGTCGGTGAGAAAACTGTAAGTATTGTTGTTAACTTGTTGTTATTAATTATTTAGTAAACAAATTTCATTACTAACATTTGTCATCTGTCTTATAGGAGGAGCTTCAAAAAAAACGAGCTGAGGGATCGTTTAAGTCGAATGGGAGGAATGACATCCTGACCATAGCTACAGGAAAACCTAAGCATCCCGGCCGTGTCAGGGGGATTGGAGGAGGGGTAGGTATAAGGGATTATTTTGGAGCACCCCCACGCCGTTCCTCAAGTGGTATGGTGACGAGGGAGGAGATGGAGTGTATATTGGTCACTGTGAGGGCGGAAGCTAGGGCCGAGGCAGAAGCATCATTTGATGCACGATTTGAAGAAAGGTTCAGCAAGATGAAGGAGGAATGGATGATCATGACGAACACAAGAGAAGCAAATACAAGTGCTCCCCAGGCTCATTCCCTAAACCATAAACAGAGCACTAAAGGGAGTTGCATTGGTCAGTCATCAGAGGGTCCTAGCGGCTAAATTGGTGAGCCTTGCGTCTTGTTTGTGGAGGATCCTCTAAGACGATTGGTTGCATGGGGAAGCGTCCACAACTTGGGATCAACTGTCCACCACCAAGAAATAAAGGATGATCAAGTCAGAGTGGCAGTTGAAGAGGAGATCGTTGCAGATGCACCTCTCCCTATCCCTGTTGATGACTTCAAGGTTGTGGGCGATGTCATCAACTCTTTCATCTTGTGGCCAAAGAACCTTGTTTCTGATTGAGTTGAGGAATCCCCGCCTCCGCCTCCACTCAAGATGTTTCACGGCCTCTATTGAATGTCATACAACAAGTGATTCTGATGGCATATGATGCGTCCTTTGCAACAAGAAATTGGGCTACTGAGTCAGCTGTTGGCAAGTCAGGAGCGTACTGCTATCTTGAGAGGGATGATTTAATGTCCCTGGTAGCTCCTCTACAACAGCTTATGATTTTGATTGTCCAGCTCTTTTTTATGTAAGTATCTTCTCAAATTAGAAGTTAATATTTTACAGATTACGCTGTTAAACTTTGATTTAATGTCCCTGCTTGAATTATTGTAGGTTGATGCATCACAGGTTGGTTGACTCTTGAAAAACCGATAAATTTGAACTCATATGCCCTCATCAACTCTACGACAAAGGGACCACTTCTTCTATCAGACACACATACTTATCGCACAGGCTTAGTGAAACCGCAATTGAGTATTTCCTGGCTCCATATTTACATGGGTAAGACAAATTTATATTTCATACTATACATAATATTTTATATTTGCTTAAAAGTTTTCCCTTTTTTCAGTGATAATTGGAAGTTGGCTATTTTGTGTAAGAGGAGTTATTCTATCATCCTCTTATGCTCCCTCCACCACAGCAAGCCAACTAGTGAATTGAAGAAAAGCTTGAACTCGTAAGTTTTCTTGCATTATTAATTACCTTTCGTGTGCAAAATTCATGGAATTTGTGAAAAATAAGTAACCTTTGTGATTTTGATGATATAGGGCTATGCGGACATTCCAACACACTGCTTGTGGTAGGCCTATGCATGAGGTAAAAGGCCCTACATGGATCTTGCCAAAGGTTAGTTATATATTGGTTTGTTTTAAGAATGTATTCTATAATAAGTCATGCTTTAATTTTATACTTGTTTTAACTATATCATATTATTTTTCAGACCCATAGGCAACCACCGGGGTCCAACTTGTGTGGGATGTATATTCTGAGGCACATGTATAATATTATTACCCTAGGCACGACAGAACTTACTGAAGAGGTAAATGTATATATATATTTCAAAAATTTTGTACTATTATTTTTTTTAAGTGAATTTAATGTTTTGCCTGGCTTTGGTGTTTCAGATGTTTGAACTTGCTGACCCTTTTCTAGAAGAAGATATTGAGCACATTCGTAAATGTTGTGCTGAATTCATTTATGAACTTTTACAACAGTGAGTTTTTGTAAAACTGAGGAATTATTTTCTGTATATTGATGAATTGACATGGTGATTAATTGGGTGCAAATATTGTTGGTTGCATGATTTGACATGTTTGTTGGTTTTAAGATGATTTTTGTATATTTTGATGAATTCACTAGCTTGTTGGTTGCATGATATATATGACATGGTTGAATTCATTTATGCCTACTGAACATTGTAAGTGGAACTGGTAAGTGGAAGGATAAAGCAAAAGGAAATGGTAAGTGGAAAGTTAAAGCAAAAGGACATTGTAAGTGGAAGCAAACTGAACACCATATGACACTTAACAAGTATGGCATTGCAGGTAGCAATTCAAGGATGCGTTCTGGTAAAAACCTAATCACACACATTTAAAAAAAAACAAAATATAACACTTTTAAGACCGGTTATAAAAATAACCAGTCTTAAAAGTAATTTTAAGACCGGTTTTTAAAAAGAACCGGTTTTAAAATTAAAATTTTTAAGACCGGTTAGTTTTAGAACCGGTCTTAAAATTACTTTTAAGACTGGTTATTTTTAACAACTGGTCTTAAAAATTTCTCTAAAACCCCTTCCCCCAGAGGTCTTTTAAGACCGGTGCTCATGATAACCGGTCTTAAAATTGTTACTTTTAGACCGGTTATTAATATAACCGGTCTTAAAAGTTAGACTTTTAAGACCGGTTTCAAAATCGGTCTTAAAAATGACATACTTTTAAGACCAGCTATATCAAGACCGGATTCAAAACCGGTCTAAAAACCCTTTTCTGTACTAGTGAGTGTGGCAGTATTTTAGTTATACCAATGTCATAAAAAGTGGAGTCAAGTACCAAGATTGTGATACAATGTCTTGGCCTTTGGCAAAATGATTTCTCTACAAAAAAAAAACAAGTGTCAATCATAATGAAAGAACTACTTTATCCAAATTCATGATGATTAATATACTATTTTGTTTCTTTCCCTCAGCACCAAAAGCTTGGCATCATGACAAAAGAATTCTTGTATTTTCATTTTCTTTTGGGCAAAGCAACCTTAAGAATTTAACAAATCAAAGGTTCAAACTTATATACAGCAACTTAAGAGCCATAAATGCTGGGGCTCCTTCCTCATGTGTATATAGACCCTTCCAATAAATGAATAAACTGAAAAAATTCAAATTATTTTGCTCTACACCACTGATAGTTGAACATAACATGAATCTTTAGGAATTCAGGAATTAGGATAGAAGAAGATAGAATAAGGTTGAAGAAGAAGAATTAGAAAAGAATTAAAGGGAGAAGAAGTGGAGAGAAACATAGGATTCTAAATAATACTTCCAAGATTTCATTAAGACGTCAAAAGCTAGAGAATTACAATAGGGGACTGCCATATATATAGAAGGTAGTAGGGGTTTAGGCCATGAGCCTAAGTCAACTAGTTAGATACGGCTAAGGCCATGTTTGGCTAGAACCACTCTTATAACGGCCAGTGCCGCTAATAGCTAATGTCACTCATCTACCTAACTAACATTAACTAACATTTAAAATAGATAATTGCAATTACATACAGAAAATAACTACTAAGAAACATGACTTGTTTGACACTTCAAGTATATTAGACAAGAAAAATAAACAATATGGTGCCAACAAGGAGATGGGGTTCCATTCCATTATGTATGTTCGTTAGTGGAGAGAAATGCAAGTATGAGGTGGAAGCCATAGATTTTTCATGGGCTGATATGAGATTAGGTGGATGCAAAGCACCTCGTCACCCATTCATCATGTCATCAACCTATCTTAAATTTCCCCTATCCCTTCCTCCCATTCTTACCTATATTAGGATTAGACTTTATAGCATGAGATTAATATAAGCTGTGCATATTCACTTTAAAATAATATTTTGTGCATCCTAAACATACATGAAACAAATTCTAGAACCTGGTTTTTTTAATCAATTTAGTGGATATGAGGAAGAATTCTAGAGTTAGTCTAAAGATGTATGATTTAGGGGTGTTCAAAGTATCCCGGTCCCGGTTGTCCCGGCCCGGTCCTGGATATTTTATCCCGGGAATTTCCCGTCTCGGCCGGGACCGGGATTTTAAAAAATCGGGACCGGGACCGGGATCACACCTTGTGATCCCAGGAATTCCCGGTCCCGGGTTTTTTTTTTATTTTTTTTTCCTTAAAAAATAAGTTATTCTTTTATATTTGTATTTTTTACCCCATAAATTAAGTTATCATTTGATAAAATGTATATCACATATTTAGTTAGAGTTAAATCGTATATATCGTGATACTAATCATAACTATATAATATATAAAAATAATATACAAAAATGATGAATGTGATAATAATAATAATAATAATAATAATAATAATAATAATATATTATTCTTCAATTCTAGCTCAATTTGTGTGATTTTTATGACCTTATTAAGTGTTAAATAATTACTTCAAACACTAGATTATAAAAAATTTAACTAAAATAATCATAATAATAAAACCGGGAATTCCCGCTCCCGGTCCCGGTCATACCGGGAATATCCCGGGACCGGGAATGAATTCCCCGTCCCGGCTACACCCGGGACGGGAACCGGGAATGGGTATTCCCGGTCCCGTCCCGGGTTTTGAACACCCCTAGTATGATTCAATGTAGTGACAAAATTCAAGAATCTATTTTTTTTAATTAATTTTAGTGGATATTTTAGTTTTAGAAATCTCAAATTAAGAGAGCATATTCAACAACAACAATTCAGGATCAAAGTACAATTTTGCAAAACACTTCTAGAGAATAAGTGTTTCAAATGAATTCAAGTGTTTGAGATTCAGTGCACTACAACAGGTATTCAATCGAATAAGTTTTCAAAAAATTTTAGAACTAACAGAATTATGAGTCAGCAGACATAACACAAAAAAATAGTTCCAGGACTTGAAAACACAGTTCAATTCTTAAAGAAAAAAACTATAGACGAAGAAAAAAACTACCTAGAAGAGAATTAGGGCTTCGACAAGTTTATTATCCAAATTTTGCAGATTGATGATGCATAAAAATGAGAAGAGAGTGTGTTAAGCGCTGTCACACCTTGACACTCAATGAAAATAGAGAAGACCAATACACCCTAACACTGCATAACGGGGATGCTAGCTCCAAGATCCCATTCTCATGGCAGAAGTGCAATACCAATCCAAGGTGACACTATAATTCCACTCTTGTAATGACTAATTTGGAGGAGCTATTCGTTCTTGATGTTTGTTGTTCAGCCTAGAAGGATTTCAGAATGGAAGAAGGTGGGGAGCTTAGCCGCGAAAGTAATTTGGGGAAAAATTTTAAGACCGGTTATAAAAATAACCGGTCTTGAAACTTTTTTAAGACCAGTTCTTCTAACAACTGGTCTTAAAAGTCTATCTTTTAGACCGGTTATTCTATTAACCGGTTTAAAATAAATATTTTTTAGACCTGTTGTTTCAGTAACCGGTCTAAAAAATAATAACTTTTTAATTTTTCTCCCGCTGAACCTTTTAGACCGGTTTAAAATCCAAGCAGGTCTAAAAGGTTTAATCTTTTTAGACCGGTTAATAGAATAACTGGTCTCCCAATTTGTTTATAATTATGAAAATGTCACTAGTCATTTCTTTTAGATCTTATTCGCTATAACTAGTTTAAATGTGCCGGTCTAAAACGCCTTTTTTGTACTAGTGACACGCACACAATAAATTGGATTGTAGTATATATAATGTCAAATTGCCTATGTATGAGAGATTAAGAGGGGGAAATTTTTATGAGTTTGATTTTAAAAAAAATTGGAAAAGAGGGGTTACAAAATTTTAATAAAGAAAATATGTAAAATAAAATAATAAGAAAAATTAATTAAAAAAATTTTAACTCCGTTTTTCTTATTCTTTCCACTTATTTTCCCTCCTCTCCCCATGTATCAAATAAGCCCTTAGGGGAAAAGCCACTTTTTTCCTTAAGCCAGATTTTTCCTAGCTTTTTACGGTTGGTATGTGAGAAATAAGCTCAATTACCCTTAGTATTAAATGCTTATTTTTAAAAATTTCAGCAACCCTCAATTATTCTTATCTCTCTTCTCCATCGTAAACACGCATAGCTCATCTGCTTTTTATTTTTTAATAAGATTCACGACATTTTTAATCATTTTTCATCTAAATTTGTTTTTTAAAATAATCATCCAAACAAGTCTCAATTTCAAAAAAAATTACTTATACTTCCACCAATTCAAACATAAATTATATTACACAATCTAACTTTTATTCAATCTTAAATTTATAAAAGTCAGTTTAAAACAACCACTTTTATGGCTGCTAATCCAAACAAACACTGTTTACCTTCACTTTCAACATTAATAAATGTTAGCACTGTTTCACTAGAAGCCACAGAGACCCCATCCTTATCAACTCACTATCAATGTGAAACGCACTGGAGTGTCCCCTCCCTCTAAATTATTCTTCCAAATGTTATTGTAAAGTGAAAAAAGTAAAATTAACACGTTAAAAGCATTATAGTGTGTAAATGAATAGAAAACGAGATTCGGGCAAAAAAAAAAAAAAGAATAGAAAGCGAGAGTTATTAAGCGATGATGACAAGTAATTTTAGTTTAATTTATTATGTTGATTGTTTTTAATTACTAGTGCATGCATTGAATAATATTTTGAGAAAAAAGATCCTATTCATGAGTTAAAAAAGCATGAATATAGACATAATAGCAACAAATCAATTCATGTTATGAATATTAAATATGTGGATGCCCATTGACTCATATTACTCTTTCAGTCAACTTGACATAAAGAAGAAAAGATGATTTGACACAAAGCAAAAGTAAAAGAAGACAATGACATAAAGACAACAAAAGAAGACAAGGACATAAAAACAGTAAAAGAAGACAAGGACATAAAGACGATATAAAGCAACCATGATCATTTAAATATAACCATGGTAATACAACCAGGGTTAAATTTCTGCCTCTATATAAAGGGCTGTAATCGATTGTTTCAATTGAACTAAATGAGAACTTCTCTCTAACTTCTCTCTAGAAATTCTATTGACTTTCTCTGAATCCTGTCAATCTTCTCTCTTATCACATATACTTTTATAACACATTATCAGCACGAAGCTCTAAAAGAATGTATGATCTTCTTATGGTTTCTTTAATGATTATATATATCCTGTTTTATTTTATAGATCTAGGATAATCTGAGCCACTATATGGAATTAGAGAGATACTTTTACCGATTGTTATATAATATCGGGTTCCATGGTTAAGATTGAAGATCGTTATTGTTTTTATATTATTATTATTATTACTATTATTATTGTTATTATGGCCAAAAGCCATACTTATCTGATTCTTGAAATTATGACCAGAAGTCATAATATTTTAATTTCTTATAATATGGCCAAAAGCCATATCCATTCTTATTATATAGCCAGAAGTTATATACATTTTTCATCTTATTATATGACCAGAAGCTATATATATTTTTATCTTTTATCTTATTGTACTGCCAGAAGTCATGTACAACTTTTATCCTGAAGATAATAGTTAATTCCTCATCTTGAGATTAAATGGCCCGAAGCCATACATGGCCTGAAGTCATGAGATTAAATGGCCCGAAGCCATACATGTTTTAATTTTCTTATCCTACCTTATGAATTATTTATTGTCTTTATGAATTTGCAGTTATTGTATTATATATTTACATTTCATATTTTAATTATTTTTATTTATTTCTTTAATTAGTTTGAACCATGGTAAACCTAGCAAAACTTGAAATTGTGGCTGTTGATATTACTGGGAAAGAAAGGTATATTATTGAAAGAAATGTATGATCACCAGAAGATGATCATTCTTCCAAAAGCTCATTTTGAGTGGATGCATTTGCGCTTGCAAGATTTTAAATCTATAAGCGAATATAACTCAGCTATGTTCAGAATTACTTATAAATTGAAATTATGTGGAGAAAATGTTACTGATGATGATATGTTAGAAAAGATATTCTCCACATTTCATGCATCCAATTTGCTCCTGCAGCAGCAATATCGTGAAAAAGGTTTCAAGAAATATTCTGAGTTAATTTCTTGTCTCCTTGTGGCTGAACAAAATAATGAGTTTTTGTTGAAAAATCATGAATCCCGTCCAACAGGCTCAACTCCATTCCCTGAAATGAATGTAGTAACAAATGAATTTTATTGTGGCTATGGACGTGGGCGTGGCAGTGGTCGATATCATGGAGGTTCAAATTCCTACCAGAAGTGGGAAAGGACTGATAAAGAACCAAAAAGGGCGAGAATTCTGAGTATGGCGATATAGATAATAACTATTTGGATGTTACAGATTTCTTAATATAATTTTAACTGTTATATTTTATTTAAATTTGTTTCTATCATATATATTAATTTTAATTATGTTTTTATGAAGAATGAATCCTATTGGCATCAATCCTGAAGATTTATGTCTCGTTGATAGTGCAACAACGCACACCATACTCAGACATGATAAATATTTTTCTTCACTGGTAATACGAGAAGCCAATGTTCAGACTATATATGGTAGTATAAATTTAATTGAAGGCTCCGGAAGAGCTAATATTTTGTTACCTGAAGGAACAAAATTATGCATTGATAATGCATTTTATTTTACCAAGTCTAAAAGAAACTTATTGAGTTTCAAAGATATCCGCAGAAATGGATATCATTTAGAAACAACAACTAAAGATAATAAGGAATATCTTGTCATTACAAATATAGTTGCTGGTAGAAAATGCATATTAGAAAGTTTTCCTATTTTTTCTTCTGGTTTGTATTACACATGTATAAGCACAATTGAAACACATACTATTGTGAACTAGAAGTTCAATAATGCAGACCAGAAGTTTGCCAATACAAACCAGCAGTTTGATAATGTAAACCAGAAGTTTACTAATGAATTTAATGTTTGGCATGACCGGTTAGGCCATCCCGGTTCAATAATGATGCGACAAATAATTGGGAATTCATGTGCACATACCCTGAAGTGTAAACAAATACCACAATCCCATGATTTCTCATGTGCTGCATGTTCCAAGGGAAAGCCCCTCACCAAGCAAAGTAGAAAGTGAGTCTCTCACATTTTTAGAACGGATACAGGGAGATATTTGTGGGCCAATACACCCACCATGCGGACCATTTAGATACTATATGGTTTTAATTGATGCATCAACTAAATGGCCGCATGTTTGCTTATTATCTTCTCGCAACCTGGCGTTTGTGAGATTACTTACTCAATTGATTAGATTAAGAGCACATTACCCTGATTATCCTATCAAGAAAATTCGTCTTGATAATGCTGGTGAATTTACATCACAAGCTTTTAATGAATATTGTATGTCCCTTGGAATTGATGTTGAACATCCTGTAGCTTATGTTCACACGCAAAATGGACTTGCAGAATCATTGGTTAAAAGGTTGCAACTAATTGTAAGACTTTTACTTATGAAATCTAATCTACCAATTTCTGCTTGGGGCCATGCCATTTTGCATGCAGCAATATTAATTCGCATTAGGCCAACAAGTTATTTAAAGGTTTCCCCCTTACAAATGGTTTTTGGTAAGGAACCTAATATTTCCCACATAAGAACTTTCGGGTGTGCGGTATATGTGCCTGTAGCACTACCACAACGCATTAAGATGGGCCCACAAAGAAAGATGGGAATATATGTTGGGTATGAATCTCCATCAATTATAAAATATTTAGAACCATCTACAGGAGATTTATTTACGGCACGATTTGCCGATTGTCATTTTGATGAATCATTTTTCCCAACATTAGGGGGAGAAAACAAGCAGCTGGGTAATGAAATTAGTTGGAATGAATTATCATTGGCTCATTTTGATCCTCATACAAAACAATGTGAACTTGAAGTTTAAAAGATAATTCATTTACAGAATTTAGCTAATCAAATGCCAGGAGCATTTACTGACCCAAAAAAAGTGACAAAGTCACATATCCCAGCTGCTAATGCTCATATGAAAATTGATGTCCCTGAAGGACAACCTGCTATGAATGAATCCAAAGCACGCCTGAAGCGTGGCAGGCCCATCGGTTCCAAAGATAAAAATCCTCAAAAAAGAAAAGGAGCAAAGAATTTAGATGGTCAAGTCGAGGATAATGAAGAAAAATTAGTAGCTCCAGAAGAGCCATCTCCTGAAGAGATATTATCTCCAGAAGAGAATGTTGTAGTCCCAGAAGAGACCCAGGTACCTGATATATGTGAAAATAATGAGATCTCAATAAATTATGTTATGAATGGAATCCGATGGGATAGAAATGAAGTCAATGTTGATGACATCTTTGCTTATCATATAGCATATGATGTAATGAATGATAATGAGGATCATGAGCCAAAATCCATTAGTGAGAGCCAACAGAGAAGAGATTGGCCCCTATGGAAAGATGCCATTAATGCAGAATTAAAATCATTGACAAAACGAAAAGTATTTGGACCTGTAGTCCTTACACCTGAAGATGTAAAACCAGTTGGATGCAAATGGGTCTTTGTAAGAAAAAGAAATGAAAAGGGCAAAATAACAAGTTATAAGGCACGTCTAGTAGCCCAAGGTTTTATGCAAAGACCTGGCATTGATTTTGAAGAAACGTATTCACCAGTAGTGGATGCGAATACTTTTCGTTATTTAATCAGTCTAGCAGTAAATGCAGGACTTGATTTACATCTAATGGATGTTGTGACTGCCTATTTATATGAAAGTTCCTGAAGGACTTAAGATGCCAGAAGCATCCAATTCAAGTTCTCGAGAACAATACTCAGTTAAGTTAAATAAATCCCTGTATGGCCTGAAGCAATCAGGGCGCATGTGGTATAATTGCCTTAATGAATATTTGTTGAAAGAAGGATACAAAAATGATCTGATATGCCCATGCATCTTTATGAAAAGATCTAATAGTGAGTTTGCTATAATTGCTGTTTATGTTGATGATATCAACATCATTGGAACTCCTGAAGAGCTTCAAAAGGCAATTAATTGTTTGAAGAAAGAATTTGAAATGAAAGACTTGGGAAGAACAAAATTTTGTCTTGGATTACAGATTGAGTACTTTAAGAAAGGGATCTTTGTATATCAAGAAACTTATACAAAGAAGGTCCTAGAGCGATTTTACATGGATAAATCTCATCCATTATGTACCCCAATGATTGTAAGATCTTTGAAGGTGGATAAAGACCCATTCCGATCTCGAGAAATTAGTGAAGAAGGTGATGAAGAACTACTTGGTCCAGAAGTACCATATCTTAGTGCTATTGGAGCACTAATGTATCTTGCTAATCACACACGGCCTGATATATCATTTGCTGTTAATTTACTAGCAAGATATAGTTCTTCACCAACACGAAGGCATTGGAATGGAATAAAACACATTCTTCGTTATCTCAGAGGTACATCAGACATGGGGTTATACTACTCAAATGTATCCAAGCATGAACTGGTTGGTTATGCAGATGCTGGATTTTTATCTGATCCACATAATGGTAAATCACAAACGGGCTATCTATTTATATGTGGAGGTGTAGCTATTTCATGGTGATCTATGAAACAGACTATATCAGCCACATCATCTAATCATGCAGAAATTCTAGCAATACATGAAGCAAGTCGAGAATGTATGTGGTTGAGATCAGTAATACATCATATACGTACAACTTGTCATTTATCTTCTGGCAAAATGATCCCAACAATCCTCTATGAGGATAATACTGCATGTATCGCTTAACTTAAAGAAGGTTATATCAAGGGTGATAGAACGAAGCATATTTCACCAAAATTCTTCTTCACTCGCGACCTTCAAAAGGATGGTGAAATAGATATCTAGCAAATCAGTTCAAGTGAAAATCTAGCAGATTTATTCACCAAGTCACTTCCAGGTACAATCTTTGAAAAACTTGTTCATGATATTGGTCTTCGGAGATTCAAAGATTTCAACTGATATTATCAAGAGGGGGAGTTGATACACGCTGTACTCTTTTTCCCTTATCTAGGTTTTGTCCCACTGGGTTTTCCTAGAAAGGTTTTTAATGAGGCAGCACTTAACGGTGTATCAATGAATGCTGTACTCTTTTCTTTGGCTAGGTTTTTATCCCACTGGGTTTTTCCTAGTTAAAGTTTTTAATGAGGCACATTCATAATGGACATCCAAGGGGGAGTGTTATGAATATTAAATATGTGGATGTCCATTGACTCATATTACTCTTCCAATCAACTTGACATAAAGAAGAAAAGATGATTTGACACAAAGCAAAAGTAAAAGAAGACAATGACATAAAGACAGCAAAAGAAGACAAGGGCATAAAGACAGCAAAAGAAGACAAGGACATAAAGACGATATAAAGTAACCATGGTCATTTAAATATAACCATGGTAATACAACCAGGGTTAAATTTCTGCCTCTATATAAAGGGCTGTAATCGATTGTTTCAATTGAACTGAATGAGAACTTCTCTCTAACTTCTCTCTAGAAATTCTATTGACTTTCTCTGAATCCTGTTAATCTTCTCTCTTATCACATATACTTTTATAACAATTCATATATATATATATATATATAGTCAGATTATTAGTCTCTCTCTCTCTCTCATTCATAAAAAAAAGAGTCACATCAAGTCTGGAGACCTCTAATATAATATCTCAGTACCTCGTTTTTTATATTGTCTACTTTGATATTTCATTCCCCTCTCCAACCGATTTGAAATAAAACACTTTACAAACCTTTGGCTCGGGGCCCTAGTTAGTACATTGGCCTATATCGATCCGAACCTGACTTTGATATCAATTGTAATATCTCAATCTCTCACTCTCGATATTGTTCGTTTTAGGGCTCGTCACCTCTCCTAGCTTTAAAACGCGTCGAGAAGGGAGGTATACAGACTTTTATGAGACATTTTTTGTTTCCCTCCCCAACTGATATAGGACAAAACATCTAATGTGCCTTTCTATAGTGATGGGGGCTAATAGATTAACAAATTCAAACTTTTAATAATGTAATTTTTTTTAAAAAAGGGAAGGTAGAGATGTTTAGTAACAAAAAGATTATGAAAACATTAATTAAGTATCTATGATTAGAATTAATGATATGGGGTTTTCTATTAAAAAAAGAATTAATAATACCTAACTTGCCTCAATCCGGATTAATCCGGGGTCATTGATATACCTGAAAGATAATCTGCCCTCAGGATAACGGGTGCATTACAAAAAAAAAAAAAAGGAATTAATGATGCTTGTGTTTTGAATATTTGAGTGGCAGGTAGAGCTACCACGTGTCTCCATTATGCTATTACTAATGTAAATCAAAGGGTCCTTCCTTTAATTTGCAGCCTTACTATTTCACCTGTCATATATTATCTTCAAAATGTTATATGCCTTTCACGAATATATAATACTTCATCTGTTCATCTGTTCCTAAATGTCGTGTTCCCTTTTATCCTTAATATAACACATATTTAAAAAATTGATCTTGATCATAAATATAAGACATGATTTTTATATTTATCAATCTTTTCTTAAATTGTCCTTATTGATCCTCCTTGAACAATAATCAAAATAAGGAGAGAAAATGAAGAAATTAAGGAAAATGACTAGGTTATTTTAAAAAATACGTGTTATATTAACTAACTTAACTAACTTCTTTAATTTAATCAAATTAGGTAAATATATCTTATATTAAGGATATGTGGGAGTAATAAATTGCCAAACACCGTAAACTAAGGATATTCTCTTTGTATGCTTCTTTTTCCATTCTTTTCAAATCCGTTCCTAAGTAAATAAAAGCTTTTTTTTTTTTTTTGAAAAAGATCGTTTATTAAGGGATAAGAGAAAATTACTTAAATAAAGGTAGTTTTAGAAAGATATTTTAATCACAGATTTATGTATTATAAATAAGGACAGAGTCTTAAAAAACCATGTACCCTACTATATTTAGGGATGAAGTGAGTACATTCTTTTAAGGTAAAAAACGATTATAACAATATTATATGCGATACAACCCTGTGTTTTAACAATGAAATTCATAAATTCGAGTACAGTTTTTTTTTTTAAATTACTAATAACATTAAGATCACGTGAAAATTGCTTGATGCTATTTTTTAAATAATTTTTTTTTGGTGATTTGAAGAGAGGTAGAGAAAAAATCAAGAAAAAAATTTGGGGAAAAAATTATTGAACAATTAATTTTTTGGTATAAATTATAATATCTAAAAAAATAGTTGTTATTAAAGTATAATCTACATACCTTAGTTCCATGTAAATCAATGAGACAACTTCTTGCTATTGCTGCCGTAAATTTTATAAGTAGAAAACATCATTATGACTTTAAGAAGGAATTTCTTGTGTAAAAACTTTCATACCATTTAGTTACAAGACTATTGCCAGGAATTCTACATTTAGACTGGATTTGCACTCATGTTAGTGAGTTGTATCACACTATCACTTCTACATGGGACTGTTAGTGACTTGTATCACACTATCACTTCTACATGGTACTAAGTTTTGATTACATAAATGTTTAGAACTTAAGCGTCAATAATCTGGAAAAAATGTTGGAAAAATCCTCACTCAGCCAATAACCAATACCCACTTGCGAAGATTAGGTCATGGATATGCATCCACTCATTTATATATTGAATATGACCCATCTATATGAACCCTATTAATCATACCCATAATCATTGACTAAAAATAAAATAATAATTTATCCTCGAGATAGAGAATTTTAAAACTGGTTTCGTTCTACTTTTTGTGTCAATTGTGTTTGCGTATCAACTTCTCTATATATATATATATATATATGAGCAAAAATTAAACAAAAAGGACTGACTCCTTTAATGCATGTTTGAAATAGCTTATTTTTAACTTATAAATGCTTATAAATCATGATTTACGGTGTACGAAGCAAGTATGTGAGATGAATTTTATCTCGACTTACGAAATAAGTACTTATAACCCATAAAAAAACCTATTCCAAAAATAGCTTTATTAACGTTCATATTAATTGGATATTGACAATTTGACCACCCGAACAAAAACTTGCTAAATTTACCAAAAAAAATTATGTTATATGTATGTCAATACTGGAATTTAATCTCCTCGCAGAAAAAGTCAATAAACTGATAATGTATTATTTATTTACAAATATTGGCACAAATTGATGTCCGGATCACACAATGTGACATAACTCTCAAAATAGTGAAAGTTAGTTTAGTCAAAACTTAATGATGAAGGTAGTGGGAGTTCTGATTATGGTCAAATCAAAATATAGCAGCAAATTAAAAGAGACCAAGTTTCCGAAATTAAGGAGAGGTTTTTATTAATAAAAAATTATTAAAAAAAACAAACTTTTTCCCGTGATTGTCAACATTACGGAAGAGATGAATAATGTTTGTGAATACGTTTACGCCTTATGGGAGCTAAGGACATGGTTGTAGCAAGTTATACGATAGCTTTTTTTTTTTTTTTTGTTCAAAAGGGTACTTCTATTAATATTGCAAAAACATGTCTAATACAATACAGAAAGCCAATCCCATAAATAACAGAAGGAAAGTAACAAGGTAAACAACACAACAAAATAGCATAAAACCCAGAAAAATAGGCCAAAGGCTGATCTGGTTCATGGAGCAGCAGTAGCATCAAAATGACGACCCGCCTTCTGAGCATCCAAAGTCAGTATAGAAGACAAAGAGAGTGATGATTGTGACACCCACCCCATAGGGCACACTCCCTTAAAAGCATCAGCTGCAATAAGGTCAGTTGCAAAATTACCCCTACGAGGAGTAAAAGTAAGAGAGAACCCGACTCGAGAAGCAAGAAGGTTGATAATGTCTTGAATGATACTCCGGCATTTCCAGTCATACAGATCCGGCTGTTGGCATTCAACACTTGATTTCAGAAGTTGACTGTCCGTTTCAAACAAAATTTTGTCGTGACCCAAATCCACCGCTAACATTAATGCTCTTTTTAAAGCTAAGGCCTCAGTCATGAACGCCGACAAGGATTTAATCTTATCAGCAAAACCCCAAACGAAGTCTCCATACTCATTTCGGCAGATAATTCCAATAGCTGCAGTGCCCATTGCTGATGAGTAAGCGCCATCACAATTGATTTTGAGAATACCTGGGGGAGGAAAGCACCAATGTACAATATCGGGGTCAGTTATAGAAATAGACTCATTCATATCAGTTACATCATTCAAAGCACATAATTCCAGATTAGATCGCATAGCCCATTCAATAACAAACTGTGGACTAGGTTCTCGCAGATTAAACACCTTTTCATTCCTTTGCTTCCATATAAACCAAATGATCCAGCAAATAAGAGTAATGTCAGATGAAGCAAAATTTGATCCCACATCTGTAATGCATAGCCACCAAGAAGTGAAGTTCCTGACTTGAATCACATCAGTTTTAACACCTAAATGGCAACCAAACCAGACACACCTTGTCCAAGGACAGTGAAAGAAAAGATGTTCAACTGTTTCCTCCTCTCTGTCGCATATTGGGCATAATTTAGAAGATGCCCTCTTACGTCGGAATAGAACATCATTAGTGGCCACAACTTGGTTCAAAATCCTCCAAACAAAATGTTGGACACGCGGTACAATGTTCAGTTTCCATATACTTCTCCAGTTAGCTGGAGACATATTAGTAGAGGAGCTAGGTTTATGTATAATGTAACGTCTAGCCTTTGCATTTCTATACCCCAACTTGACTGAATAATTACCATTGCTCGCTGGGGTCCAAGTGATCTTATCTTTCAAACCATTCAAGGGGATCGGAATTTGGATAATTTCATGTGCAAGATCATCAGAGATTAAGTGTCGTATGGGAGACAAGTTCTAGCTGCCGTGTACAATGAGATCACACACTCGCCCTTGCTGAAGAATATCATCATAATTATTAACAGGTTTCTCAGGAAATTGAACATCTGGTACCCATCTATCTTCCCAAATGCGGATGGAGGAGCCATCACCTAGATCCCACAGTAAAACTATGGTTTTAGTCTGATAGATATGTTTTCAAACGCATTATTATTTTGCGTGCGAGTTTAATTAAAATTGAAATAACGTAGCCCCTTTTATTTCATCTTAGAATTTCAATTATATATTATTGCCTTCTGAATTAGTAACTCATCTCCATACTTTCCTCTTGTTACTTCTTTTCACACGCATATAAATGGAATATTGGTTCAATTAATCGAACTATTAACAAAATAATGGCCTTATGTTTTATTTTGTTTTTTTTAAATTTTTTTTGTTTTAAAAAAAAAAGATTGTTTCCAAAACAAGAAAACAAACCAGGTCAATATTTTACTCAAAAACCTTCGTAACGTTTTTTATGTATAAATTTCATCAGCGTAATAAGTTTTTGTTTCCTGTGTGGTAGGAAAGTCACTTGAATAACTGTAAAACTGTAAAACTGTAAAATAAACAGATAATAAAGTAAACGAACCATTTATATATAGAGCAGCAACATAGCAACACCGCTAACAAATTATTTTTTTCCCCATATATGGCATAATGTCTAATGAAGATAAATATCGACATCGTCACTAAAAAATGAAGATAAATATCGAGAGACGATACAGGGAGGCTACAACTCTTTCACACACAACCCACATATCGATGATTTTGAGAGATGATATATGACGAGCTTTGCTATGAGTTTCACATGACCCCCACAAATAAAGCGTGATTTTATGCGATCAAGTAACTCTCTTCTAATAGGTTAGCTTTTTAAGATAGAGCTCTTTTTTTGAACTTGTATTCTTAACAAATATGTTTTTATTGAAAGCCTGATGTTCACGAAGAGGGTTATCTATAGAGGATTATAATCGGTAGTAGCTGTACAAGAGGCGGTTGCTTCTTAATCGTAAAATACTTTCACAAATAGTTATATTAAATAATAATTGTCTTTATATAATTTCTAATGAGTTCATAAAAATTTCCCCGAAGATTGAACTTGGGGAAGGTAGAGTAGTAGGCCAAGTGAAGTGTTGGGCTGTCAACGGATGATTTGACTAGTAAGAGATCAAGCAAAGTGCTCCAATCTTTTTGGGATTGAAACTTCCCTTTAGAATTCTGTTCATAACAACCTCACATAGTATATAACTATAAAAAAATACTGTTCTTTTTGTTCTAAATATAAAAGTTAGACAAAAAGTTTATTTTGATCCAAAAGACATCAATCTACTTTGTCTTCTAAATTTAGTATCCCTATTTGATTTCATATATTAAGGGGGTTCATCAAGAGTAGATCTAATGCATATGGTTAAAAAGAATATTTTAGGAAAAATAACACATATTTATAATAAATAATTAACTTAATTAATTTCTTACGTATTCACATATTAGTTACATCGCTCTCATATTAAGGATGGGAGGTACTCTTTCCAATCCTTAATATAAGACATAGGAGAATTGATTAGGATCCTAAATATAAGACATAATTTTCATATTTGTTAATATTTTCCTAATTTATCTCTATCGATGCTTCCTCAACAAGAATTAAGAAGGAGAGAGAACAAAGGAATTAAGAAAGATGTTTAGGGTATTTTAGAAAATACATGTCATATTAACTAGCTTAACTAATAATTTTTTTTAATCTAATCAAATTAGATAAATAAATTTTATATTAAGGATGGAGCCAGTAATGTATATATAGGGTTATAGTTTTGTGGCCACATGTATACATGACTACATGTCCAATGGTTAAAACCAAGAAGTTGTTACACTTTTCTCTAAAGTGAGAGTCTGATAGGGTTTCGTCCCTTTTTGCTTTTCGCCATTGTGGTGACTTTAGCGAGTTACTGTGGAGTGGGTCAGCTGGAAAAGGGTCTCACAAAGGAAGACAGTGACGGTATGGATAATAGACTCCTCGACATAAAGCTTCAATGGAGGAAGAACACTGACCAAAGGGAAGAAGAAGACAAATTAATTGGCAAGGTATTGACGAGTTCAAGAGTTGGTTTCATTACGGTGAGAGATACTGTCACAGCGGCATGGAGAGTGAAAGACGGCCTCGAGGTAAAACCTATAGGGTTCAATCTTTTCTCATTCACTTTCAAAAACCAGTGTGAGGCACAGAGAGTCTTAAAGGAGAACCCATGGGTTGTGAAAAATTATATGCTTAGCTTACAAAAGAGAAGGCCGTATTTAAGCGATAATGAATTAGTAATTAATGCTTGTGAGTTCTGGGTTCAATTCCACAATCTCCCTCCAGAAGGTAGAATAAGCACGAACAATAGAATGATGGCGAATATTGTGGGAAGAGTGCTAGGAATAGAACATTAGAATGATAAGCACGAACATTAGAATGATGGCGAATATTGTCTAGAAATTACGCATAGTTTCTATGTGGATGATTCCGTGTTTTTTCTTCAAGCAAATCAGGAATATTGCAGAAATTTGAAGAGAATATTGACTGATTACTATGAGGCCTTGGGACAAACAATAAATTTGGGAAAGTCTTACTTATACTTTTCAAGGAATACTCTTGATTTTCTTAAAGAAGAAATAGGACAGATATTCCAAATTCATATAGTGGATGCGCCTAGCAATTATCTAGGACTGCCAATTATCTGGGGCAGATCTAAATCTCAAGCTCTAAATTTTGTTTTAGACCAAGTTAAGAAAAGAGCTCAGGGGTGGAGGAGGAGACTTTTATCAGAAGCCAGGAGAGAAGTGTTGACTAAATCTGTTGCAAATTCTATCCCTGTATACTCAATGTCATGCTTTTTGTATCCTAAAAAAGTCCTGAAACAAATGGATGGTATTGTGTCTAGTTTCTGGTGGAATTGTGATGAAGGAAAAAAAGAAAATCTATTGGGTTTCCATGGAGAAAATGAAGAGAAGTAAGGTTGAAGGGGGCTTGGGTTTCAAAGATTTTGAGGCCTTCAATTTAGCTTTGCTAGCAAAAGTAGGTTGGAGAATTTTGCAGAACCCAATCAAATATGGGTTAGAATGCTTAAGACAAGATATTTCCCTAAATGTTCTTTTATGGAAGCTAGGAAGGGAAGGTCTGCATCATGGTTGTGGTCTAGTATTATAGAAGGAAGGAGTGTTCTAGATAATCAGGTGTGCATCAGCATAGGTAATGGCTAGGGTTCTAGAGTTTGGGTAGATCCGTGGCTTGGGGACCTTCCGAGGAAGAGGCTGATCTCACCATGCCCACATGAGGACTTTATGGAGTTAAGAGTTGCTGATTTACTCAGTGAAAGAGGATGGAACTTGATGTCGATAGAGGGATAGATCACAAATGATGAAAAAGAAGCAATACACAACACTATTGTAAGTCAAAGAAATAGAGAAGATAGGTGGGTCTGGACTGGAGGAAAAAGAAGTGTCTACTCAGTAAAAGAAGGATATGTGAGTGCAAAAGGTAATGTTTTAAAAAGGAATGAGAATATCCCATCTTCCTCAAATAATGCTCAGGAACTTATGTGGAGAGAGGTGTGGAAGCTTAGAGTTCCCCCCAAAGTTAGAAATTTTGTGTGGAGGCTTTTATCTAAGGCATTGCCAACTCTCCAAAATTTGTGGAAGAGGAAATGTTGTGCTTCAGACCAATGTTTGATATGTCATGCTAGAATTGAATCAAATGAACATCTGTTTATGTTTTGTGAATGGGCTAGGACTGTTTGGTATGGAAGCAATTTCTCCTTCAGATTTGATGAGAATGAGAACATGAATTTAATTGAATGGATAGCTAAATGGTTATGTGATAGAAGTTTCTCTGATTGGCAAAAGGCATTGCTGGTAATGAATTTGTGGCAGATCAGGAAAGCAAGAAATGCCTTTATATTTTATAATATCCCAATTGATCCCATTTTTGTACTCTCTCAGGCTGAAAAGTTACTTCTGAATTTATGGGAAGCACGTGGATGGGAAAGGGCAGAACCTAGACTTCAACAAGGACAAAGTATGGACATAATGGGGCATTCTCAATGGTGCAGACCAGAAGGTAATACAATTAAAATAAATATGGATTGTACTTTTTCTGATATTGATAATAGAGCAATAGTGGCAATTGTTGTAAGGGATTGTAATGGATGGTTACTAGATGGGGATACCCAAAAGGTAGTTGCTGGTTCAATTTTCATGGCAAAAAGTCTTGCTTTTCTCAAAGCTGTGAAATATGCCGATGATAATCAGCTCATAGATATTATTTTTGAATCTAATAATCAAGTAGTGTTAATTAAATGCTTGGTAGATGATACTCCTCCCAATGATTGGAGGTGTATAAATATCCTTGAAAATATTCAAAGTTCAAGGAAACTAATTTGGAACCATTCGTGTAATTGGATTCCTAGGAAAATAGATTGGGTTGCTAAGGCTGCACTAGGAGGGTCATGCCCGACTTATTGGATTGCTAGACCGCTTGAAAGTTTGAGAAGACTGCTGGATAAGAATGCCAACGCTTTTAAAAGAGAACCTGATTGAAGGCTTTTGTCTCTGTAATATATTTTGTTGTTGATTGGATAGGTTGTTAATATTGTATGTATGATGTATTTCCAAACTGAGAATCAGGTCTGGTAGTAATGAAATCTTGTTTACTGGCAAAAAAGAAAAAAAGAAAAAACCAAGAAATCATGTGGGAATGATTAATGATAAACATGAAGACTGAAGAGAGGGAAGGTGCGTGACCACACAGTTCCACTGAGCATGGCAAACACAGCACGCAATCGACTATTCTCCACTGCTTGTGTGGCTGCCTGCCTCTGCACGCATTAGCCTCTTTTGGATCTATCTATCTATTGGTCTATTCTCATCCAATTCACTTATTCATCAAAACCCTCTCCTCCATACACACTTGCCTTTCTCTCAATCTTCATATCTTTTTTTCTCAACTAATTCTTTCCGATATATATACTCATTTTTTCTCAGGGTAAATGAGATAAAAATACCCACAAACTTTTATTGGACAAGCATCTAGCATTAAAGGTTGAGGATGACGCGATGGGAGTAGAAATAGACAAGCGGAAATTCTTAGTGAGAAGCTTCTGGCCGGGTTGAGCCCATTTGCCATACCAGAGGCCAAACCGTCAACCTGTCTTTGGCAGGCTCGGGTTGGCATTTTACCAACCCGTTTTGAAGCAGACGGTTTTCCAGAGTCACCAAGCACACATCATTTTGAAAACTTTTTGATTATTTATGCACCATTAGGAAGTTTGAGATGATAGATACTTGTGGGATAAAACTGAAGGGTATTTTTGCCCTATGACTCTTTTTTGTTTCCAGTTAAAACCACTCACAAGATTATTGGGTATTTTTAACTACTATCCGGCCAAATGTGTAGATTTAATCTCCATTAGATAAATTGTTTATAACGTTTTTCATATATATCTACTTCACATGAAATTAATCATCATGATCACCATCATTAATATACATCTATTAGAAAGTTGTAATAGTAAGAAGCAACAATCATGAACAGAAATGTCTATCTTAAGTTTCATGCAAATCCACAATACCTATTCTAATTTTCAAAAAAAAAAAAAAATTTGTTACATTGACGACACTAACCCGATCACTCAAACGCACTTATATATAAAAGATCCATTTTTTTTAAAATAAATAAATAAATAGTAACTAAACAAAAAATTAAAAATAATGTCTTTTCTCATAATTATGGCTTGATCGACATTCAAGATAAAAAAGAACAAAAACATTTATTACTTGAGAACCCACATGGTAGATAATTAATTAAATCTTTTAAAAGCCTTTTGTCTGCATCCGCGTACACACATAAAAATCAGCATATATGGTGAGTGATCTCTTTCCCAGAGCTTCAACCCATAGCCAGCTGAGGCCTATAACCCCCATATATATATATATATATAAAGAGCATTAGCTGGAAATAGAACATAGAGTATAGAGATAAAAAAAATGTTAGGCTCCCCAGATAAAGAAACAAAGAAGAACTCTTCTTCTTCATCTTCATGGTGGCTTCTGTGCTGCAGAAATTGCATTTGCAGTTCAAGTTCTTCATCAACAGTAGCAGAAGCAGACAACATGGAAGGTGGCCACCAGAAGAAGAAGAAGAAGCCTGGAGGATGGAGGGCCATGCCTTTTATTTTAGGTCCTTATTTATTTAGTTATATTTTGCGTTCGTGTGTGTGTGTGTTTTACTGGAGTGTTGTGTGTGTTGTTGTAATATGTTGTGAGTGATGCAGGGAATGAGACGTTTGAGAGGTTGGCAGTGTTTGGGCTGTTTGCGAACTTTACGGTGTATTTGACGAGGGAGCTTCATCTGGAGACGGTGGCTGCTTCCAATATTATGAATATTTGGTTTGGGATTACCAACTTTGCCCCTCTTGTCGGTGCCTTCATCTCTGATGCTTATGTCGGTCGCTTCAAGACCATTGCCTTTGCTTCCTTTGCTTCTCTTCTGGTACTCTCTCTCTCTCTCTCTCGCCCACTCCATGCACAACACACAAATATGTGTACACTGTACACATCAAAAAAGTGAAACTACGTAAAGGAAATATACTTTCTTTAGGAAAATTAGCTTATGTGCAAATTAAATATCTTTTGTTTTACTTTTACATATGGTTGAATGAATGAATATAAGCTGTATGGAGCTGGAAAAGAATTACTCATTAATATAAGTTGCACTTGGTCCACTTTTTGAGCAAAAATTTTGCCATGGGAATTTTTCATTTTTCATTTGGCTGAACTTCCCATCAATTTTTATTTTTTTTCTTTGATACTTTTTTAATGAGAGAATACTATTTGATCAATTTACATTTCAAGCTAAAATTTTCTTCATATGATATTTCTTCTCTTCGCGAAAACTCTTCTGTATAAAGTAAGACTAAATGAATTTAAATTTGAAATTATTTTTATTTTTCAAAGAAAAATTTTTATATAATTAAATTTTTAGTTACAAGGTTGAATTATTTATTGGTGTATATATGTATAGGTAAAATTACTATATATATATATCACTAAAAAAATTATAGTTCTGATAAAATTGAAAAATTATATGATTGAATCAAAGAAAATGGTGTTGGTAATCCACTCTCTGATTGTTTATTGGTTCAGTTCAGATTAATTCTCACTTTATTAATATTTTGTGGAAAAGAGGAAAAAACTTTACTTGCTCGTCAAGTTGCAATATAATAGTGTTTGCACTTTTCTCTAAATTGTGGCAAACTTGAGGGAAATTACAGTGCTAATGGTAGTGCCCCTTGAATCTCTGTACTCTCCCAAACGTCATCTCAAATAAGCATTAAGTGAACAGTGAACAGTGAACAGTGAACATGTTTTCTTCTTAAAACTCCATTAAACATCTCAGTTGTGATAGACTCAAATTAAAAATTACTCCCTCCTGTCCTAATTATAGATAAAGTTGAATTTTTTTTTAGAAATTAAGGAAGCCAATTAAATTACTTTAGAATATTTTTATTTTTTTCTCTAAACTAATTAATTTGACTAATAAACTAGTATATAATCTAATAATGCTAAAAATATAAACACTCTAAATTAATTTAATTGACTTCCTTAATTTCTCTAAAAAAAATTAACTTTATCTTATAATTAGGACCAGAAGGAGTAATAAAAAACTACATAATTGTACCCAGCATGATGCCAAATTCTGCTGAAATTTATGACATGAATTTCAATTTCACGTGTTCAGCTGTAGTCATGTCTCGTGACTCGAGTCACTTTCAAAGAATCCCAACTACTCCTCTCCCTCTGATCTTTCTTACCAGAATTTTCCCTTCTCATCGACCTTTTTTTTTGCTAAAACAGGGGTTGATAACAGTGACTCTAACAGCTTGGTTACCAACTCTTCATCCACCACCATGCACTCCTGAACAACTAGCACAAAACCAGTGCGTAAAAGCCAACACTACACACCTTGGTGTTCTCATCCTAGGACTTTGTTTCTTAACCATTGGCTCTGCTGGTATAAGACCTTGTAGTATCCCATTTGGTGTTGACCAATTTGATCCCACAACTGATGAAGGCAAGAAAGGAATCAATAGTTTCTTCAATTGGTACTACACTACATTCACTCTGGTTTTGCTTATAACTCAGACTCTGGTGGTTTATATCCAAGATTCTGTTAGCTGGAAGATAGGTTTTGGGATACCAACTCTGTTTATGTTCCTCTCAATCATCATGTTCTTCGTTGGGATGAGGATCTACGTGCATGTTAGACCAGAAGGGATTATTTTCTCTGGTATTGCTCAGGTCCTAGTTGCTGCTTACAGAAAAAGACATGCTGAGCTTCCAAGTGACAACAAGATCGATGGATTTTTCTATGATCCGCCATTACTGGAGGGTTCTAGTCTTTTGTCAAAACTCCCTTTGACTCATCAATTCAGGTTATACATCTCTTTCATACAGGTCACTAAGAAATCTGATCTCGTATGCCTTATTTTACTGAACAATAATGGGAGAATTACACTAAGGTCCTAAAGAATAAGAGAAATGAAAAAATAGTCCCAATAGATTGTAAAATGATAAATTGGTCTCATGGAGTTGTTAATACAGGCTCATGGAGTTGTTAACGAGTTGTCAATACAGGCTCCTGGAGTTATTAATGGGACCATTTTTTCATTTTACAATCTATAGGGATCATTTTTTTATTTTTTTTTTCTTATTGGGACCTCATTATAATTCTCCCAACAATAATTAGAGTAAGCCAAGCTACCAAGAATATTAAATTAAATATATTCTATTAGAAAGAACTGAAAAGACTAAATTAATATATCCTCTTATACTTCGTTTAGTTTCTCGAAGAAAAGGATTGATGAAAAGAAAGTCAGACTTTGTCTCCAATTGTCGGAATATTGTCGGAGTAAGCTTGGGTAGAAGATTGTGATATTTATCATTAAACCAATACAATATGTTTTTTGATGAGGAAAAGGCACATATATTGAGGAAGAGGCTCATAGATCACTATATATATATATATATATATTCTCTTCCTCTTACACTTTCTCTTATTTTTTCTATTTGTGGTATATTTACTGCGCATCCATAATCAAGGTTCTATAATTGTGATCGGGCACTTAGAGATAAATGTTCACAACTCAAGTACGCCCAATATTCTTACATAAATAATTATTTTGTGCTTACATCATGGGATTCCCTTTTTTTTGTTGAATAGGTGCTTAAACAAAGCATGTTTGATAATGGAGGGTGAGCTGAACTCAGATGGGACCAGAGTGAACCAGTGGAGACTTACCAGCATACAGCAAGTTGAAGAGGTGAAATGCTTAGCGAGGATATTCCCAATCTGGGCTGCTGGAATTCTCAGCTTGATTTCAATGGCGCAACAAGGAACATTCACAGTATTCCAAGCCTTAAAGATGAACAGACACCTTGGACCCAAATTCCAAATCCCAGCAGGTTCGATGTCGGTAATCTCATTCCTCACAGTAGGCCTTTGGGTCCCATTCTACGACAGAGTCTTCGTACCTTCACTGAGGAAAATCACCACACACGAAGGGGGCATAACTCTGCTTCAACGAATCGGAATCGGAATTGTCTTCTCTATCCTCTCCATGATCGTCGCCGGTATGGTGGAGAAATCGAGAAGGGATTTAGCCAATTCCGATCCAAATCCACTCGGAATCGCTCCGATGTCGGTGATGTGGCTCGCACCACAACTGTTTCTGATGGGAATGTGTGAGGCGTTCAATATAATCGGACAGATCGAGTTCTTTAACAGGCAATTTCCCGAACACATGAGGAGCATTGCGAATTCATTGTTCTCTTGCTCGTTTGCGACGGCTAATTATGTGAGCTCGATTCTGGTGACGGTGGTTCATCGGACCACTGGAACAGAGACCCATCCAGATTGGCTCGCAAATAATATCAATGATGGTAGATTGGACTATTTCTACTACCTTATTGCTGTGATTGCGGCTCTGAACTTGGTTTATTTCCTCTTCGTTGCTCGGCGATATCGTTACAAGCCTACCGGAGATTTTCCTCATGATGTTGAACTAGCTTCGCACAAAGGCTAATGTAAGATTAGATCGCTGTAAGTGGCAATGTGGTATTATAATTATGTATGTATGATAAAAATATATAAAAATAAATTTAAGACGGTTGCAATGAGCTATGCCTCTTTGGTTGGGCCTGGCCGTCTGAGTACGTAATTCCATTTTGTGGGATGAGTATAAAATAAAAATAATGAGTTTGTCATTGTGTTGGCTATTTCAATATTAAAGAGACACACACGAGACATCCCACTTATTTTTTGTTATAAAAAAGAAAAAACAGATGGAAGCTTAAAAATATTCTTGATCCTTAATAAACACCACTGGTCCAAAATGACAATTTTTTTTTTTTTTTGGTAACAATCATCATTAGTTTAGAAAATATATATGTTAACGTTTGACAATATCATTGCTACCATTAAAATTTTAATATCTATATTTTTTATTCACGACGAGTAGGAATAATGGACTGAAAAACATTTTTTAAAATTAAAGGATCGAAATAAAATTTTGTATATAATTAAAGGACTAAAGCGCACTTTTAACTAAAATAATTAAAGATAAACCACCAATCGTGTGCTTATGAATCTGTGATGGCTTGTGACTCACAAAGCACTTGCGTATCTATCCCTCCTCTCCAAGAGTAATGACAAGCACTAAATTTTAAGACATTACACTTTCAAAGCTCATTCATCATCAGTCTTTGTTAGTTGAGTTCCACACTTATCTATTATTGACCCTATTTATAAATCTAAATTATTTGATTTTCATATATTAGGGAAAGTTAGTTAATTCAATAAATATAAACTAAATTAATAACTTTTTTCCTTCTAAATTTACCCTAATTTATGAATGGGTATTTTTTGCCTATTTCTTTACTATTTAATATGGGAAAAATTATAATACTTTCATTTATTACTCTGAAAATGGATTTATAATAAGAACCAACATTTTCCCCCAATCTGAACTTTTAAATAGAACCAAAGTGGTATATATTTGACATAAGGAAATTTAAAATTTTGATTAAAAATGGGAAATTTTCATTTTCAAAATTATTCAAGCAATCATGTAAATGTTGTATGTATTGTGTGTGTATTTTGAAATAACTAAAGTATGTATCTTGTATGTTATACAAAGGTAGAATCCCTGAAAAAAAAAACTTTGAAATTGCAAATTGCAAAATGTTAGATTAGGTTTTTTTTGCAAGAGTTGATTAAAAAAATATCAAAACTTGATTAGCAATTTCCAAACTTTTTTTTTTTTTGAGAAATACCTGAATTGAAATTTTGTGAATTTCAAGTTCTTTTTCTGAGATTTTCTCTTATACAAATCTTATTTATATGGCAAAAAATAATTGTTCATATGTTAATAATACCTCTTCACATATTTTTGTAAAGAAAACTTTGAAGTACAAGAAAATGAAATGATATTAATCTAACAAAAGTCGCCTCAAAATTTTCCAAGTTCCCTATCTGCGCACCAAAAAAACCCCACAAATTATATGAACTTGTCAGATTTTATGATAAGCTTGACAAATCTGTTTGGCTTTATTCAAACTCTGAACGGTTTTATTGTCCAAACTTTTAATTATGTTGATGAGATCGATAATGGCTCGGCTCTATAATTTTCAGGTTGAAGATAATTCAGTGTCGATGGATAGGACCACAAAGAAAAGGACGATTGTGACGTGAAATTGTGCCCCTTGTGAGAAAATTAGAAAATCATCCAAATATAATAACTCTTCTTTGTTAATAATATACTCCCTCCGGTTCTAATTATAAGATATATTTATTTAATTTTAGAGAAATTAAGGATAGTGGTTAAATTAGTTAATCATATTTATTTTCTTAAGATATCCTTATTTAAAATTTAAAAAAATAGTAGAATTGAGGTGTATGTGCCATTAATGAATTGCAAGCATTACTTACTTTATAGAATATATAGGTGTATTCTTAAATTATTCTTGTGTTTAATTATTATTGAGAAAGTATCAATAAAAAATATTTTGAAAAGTTTCCATGTGAGAGTTGTGAGTATACAAAAGTTTTTGTTAGATCAATATTGTCTCCAAAATGTTAAAAGAAGAGCAAATCACCTAAATCATTTGAAAAATTAATTGCCATTGAACATTAATATTTTTAACATTTAGAGACCATATTACTCCTCCATTAAAACTTCTAGATCAATACAACTCTTTTGATATTCTAAATAAGATGAAGTTAAAAATTTTCGGGTTAAATTATACTTTAAGGCTCTGTTTGTTTTGAGGGGAGGGGAGGGGGAATAGGCATTTTGCTCTCCTCTCTTTAATGGGTAAGATTAAAAATTTAGGAAGGGGGAGAATATTTTGGAATTTCCCCCTCCCTTCCCTCAAAACCTCTTCCTCCCAAATTGGGGGGATTTTGAGGGAAGGTTAAAAATATCTAACCTATTGGATTAAAATATCCATGACATTTTGTCATTAAACCAAAAGTACTACTACCTCCGGTCCTAAATATAGGACAAAGTTTTTAGTGTAATTTACACTAAAAACTTTGTCCTATATTTAGGACCGGAGGGAGTATTTGCTATTTTTGACTATATATATGTGTATATAACTATAATTATAAAATATAATTTTAAATATATAAATAATTGTATTAAATTTTATTTATAATTTAGGGCATAAAAATATTATTTGTAATTAATTTTTATTATACATTTAATAGGTTTTGAAAAAAATCACTTATAACGAAAGAATAAAGTTGTCCATGTGGAAATAATTTTTCTCCCCTCCTAAATCAAACAAAGTAACATTAAAATCCCTCATCTTTCTTTTTATCAATCCAAACAAGATAATAATAAAATCCTTCTATCCCCATCCCCTTCCCTCTATTATAATCTCTCTCATCCCCTTGCCCCGTCCAACCAAACCGACCCTAACTCTTCATTGTTTTTCAGACTTCATACACATACAAGCCACGTTAGCTTTCTTAAAACAAGAAAGTAGTTGAGTACCCAAACCAAATTGCACAGTGATCATCACTATCCTTATTCTTATCAATGGAAGTATTACATGTCAGCGTCGCGGGAGATGTCTCGCATGAATGAAGTAGCAGTGATGAGTTAGTGGAGGGGACAGATCCTAGGATAATACTGTAGAAGTTTTCATAGTTGACTCTAAATAAGAGTTTGAATTTGGGGAAAATCACAGAAGAAAATCTTGAAATTACAGAATTCTAAATTTGGGATTTCTTAAAAAATAAGTTGTGATTTATTTATTAAATTTCATCATTTTCTTGTTAACTCTAATTAACAAACCCGATTGAGGATTTTATCATTTGTAGCAAGTTTTTGGAAAAAAATAATAATTTGGATCTTGTAGGGATGTTTATCCTTAATAAACCATGCAGATTACAAAATCCATTGTGTGCTGTCTTTTTCATCCAATTATCATTTTGGGATGTTGTACCATCTATGGTATTATTAAATCTCGGTGCACCTCTTTAACCTTTAATAATTTACCTTTTTTTTATTTTTTGTTTTGTGAAATTCTTCTTTTATGTGAAATTGGAATAAGTGGAAAGCCCTATATTCCTTCCGCATTTGATGACTTAGCTCTCTTTCCTCAAACCTAAACTCATCACTCTTCAGTCTAAGGGCCCGTTTGGATTAGCAGAAGTAAAAGTGACATTTTTTAATATGACTTTTGCTAACTTAAGATATAATAAAAATTATATTATAAATGTGATTTGTGTTTGGATTGATAGTGGTAGAATCGGCCTTCTTTTCCAAACCTAGACTGGTTTGGATGATTATCTGAAAAGCAAGTTTAGATGAAAAATTATTGAAAAGGACATAAATTTGCAGAGAGTACTGGTATTCTATATGTATAAAAAATTATCAAGTCTTTCTGACCAATTAAATTTTAAACAGGCTTTAAGTTTGTTCCTACCGTCTCTACTCTCATTCTGCTCAATACTCACCAAAGTTAGTTTTAGAATAATTATTTCAAATAAATTTTTATATTTATTTCTTAATTATAACTTTTTAGAATAATCCTCCAAACAGAAAAGGGAAAGACATTTTGTTCTGGAAAAAATTTATAAAATAATTCCAAGAGATAAAAGGATAAAAAACAGAATCAAAGCAATGCCTATATTTCCTCAAATTGTTCTCCTAAAAATTCAAATTTAAAAAAATGCATTTATCAAAAGAAACAAGAATTATTTACACTTCTACGCCTCCGAAGGGTTAATAAATAATAACTTTGATCGAATAAAAAATAAATATATGGAGTATAGACAGTGAAAAAGGACATGAATTTTTTAAAATTTGGGACCTGCAGGCGCAGAAAGAAGGGTGCATGTGGATGTAACTATTTTGTAACCATATGATGGTGACCAGGGATCATGTAAAGTAGCATGATGATGCAGGGTGTGACTAAGGGAGGGACAAAAATCATTGTGCGAGATTTAGCTGGACCCAGAGATCCCACTTACTATTCGAGTCCCCAAAATTCAAATGAAACAACACCTCTTTGCCTGTTGCTAAAGTTGTGACCGAGGGGGTGGTCAGTGCAGTGGTGGGAAAGTGACGCGCAACACAGTGAAAATTAAAAGGTGGTACCAATTGATTAATTTGAAAATATGGCCAAAATATTTCAACAACCCCACTATGTGTGAATCCAGATCAAATATGTCACTTCGCTATCAAATCTCTCTCTGGGCATGCAGCTTCCACTACCTTCCACACCCGTGAAATGGACTAGAATGAACCCAAAGCCAATCAATCATCGATCTCTCTCTGCATATAATATACTCTTTCTTATCTCAAATATAAGATAAAATTATTTTTTCCGGAGAGTTTAAGAAAATTAATTACATTATTTTAAAATATTTATATTTATTATTTTTTTCTATAAATTATTTTATTTACCTTATAAACTAATATATAATCTAAGAATTCATAATATATGATATGATTAAATAATTTATTTAATTTTCTTAATAATCTCTCCAAAAAAAAGTCAACTATATGTGTGTTTGGGATAACGGTAGGAAAAATAACTTATTATGATTCTGATTTATTAAAAATGACTTAATAGAAAAGTTAGTTTTTGTAATGTGATTTATGTTTGGATGAGCGATTGATTTTTGGACAATAAGTGCTTATAAATCGTGATTTACGTTATACAAGATAAGTATGTAAGAGGAGTTTTATCTCAACTTATGTAATAAGTGTCTTAATAGAAAAGCTGTGCTCGTTTGAAATAAGCCCGTTTTTGGGCAATAAGTGCTTATAAATCATGATTCATGTCAACACCCGTTTCCATTTCGATAATCGAAGAGTAATAAAGACAGAATTCAATGGGCATACAGAAAAGTACAATTATACTGATAAAAATATTCGTTTACAAACCCAACGCGTTCGTTTACAATTCTGATATTGTTCATCGACGGAAACAGAACATACAGCGGAAATTTTAATATTTACAAATTATCCAAAATATTAAGGCATAGACTAAAGCATAACCACGTTCATATCCTCGCCTCGAGACACGTGCCACTCACTTTTCGGCGTCAACGTCTTTGCCCTTTGGCCCACTGGTACCCGCTGAGGTGTTTATTTAAAAATAGGGTGAGATTCCGAAGAATCCCCGTAGAGACATAATATCGTTCATAGAAAATGTGAAAAGTAAATATTTCATGCGCCAAGGTATGCACAAATTAATGAACAATATAAATACATCATCGTCATGTATACATGAGTAGGGCCCAGCCCCACAATCTACACCGGTTGGACTTCTGCCAACTCCCAGTGTAAGTGCACCTCTGGCACTAACAGCTTCTCTCTAGGCAAATCATGTTATTAATAAAGTGCATTTACAAAACATTCGCATCCACACAATCACATAACTTATGGCATAGTGTATGAAGGATAATGTCCCTACCTCAAAGCTGTGATATTCCCTATTTAATAGTGTCTCGTAAAGCGTGTTGTCCCGGCGTCCGACTTGGTCCTAAAATATTAAATGTACAAAAAATAGGTCATAACCTATCCAAGTATCATTTTAGACTATTCCATGGTGTTTATTGTGGTTATATTAGTCTATGGTAAAAATTTACAAAAATACCCCCGGGAACCCGGTCCGGCCCCGTCGTACCCGACCCGATGGCACGTTTTTCCAAAATTTTGACCAAAGCTATTTTGACTTATTTTCTCCCAAGGAATCCATTTCCAGGCTCGAAATCGCCAAATTCACGGTCAAATTACGAAAATACCCTTGACAGCCCTTATTTAGTGATTTCAGTGGCGTTTTCGTAATTATGCTTTTTCGGCCTCTACCGAAAAAGTGCCCAACTGTAACCCCACCTATTTTTGCCCACTGAGTCCAATGGAACCATTTATTTCATGAAAATCCAACTCTTTGTACCAGTTCTGGTCTGACCGAAATATTAGTCAAAAATTGGAAAAAATGGAGTTTTGTGTTTTAGCTCCCAAAACTTGTACTTTTCCATTTCTAATCCTTGATTAACCCATTTAAAAACTTCATAATCATGATTTAAAGGATTTTGGGCAGCATAACCCCTTAGGGTTATGGATTTTCTAATTTTACAACTCAACTCAAAAATCATAAAAACCAAACAATAATTATCAACAACAACTCAAGAAGGTAAGACCATGAAGTTACCCTCTTTGGCTTCTTGGTTTCCTCTTAATCTAGGCTCCTCCTCCCTCTCTTCTTGATCTCAAAGTGTCTCTTCACCACCATAGATTCATGAGAAACAAGAGTTTAGAGAAGAATCTAAGGAAATGCCATAATAAAGAAAAACCAAAGGAACCTTCTTACCTTGACATCTTCTTCTTCCTTCTCTCTAATCTCAAACTTCACAAAATCACTCTCTCTTCCTTTTTCCTATGACTTGTGCGTGAAGTGTACATGAAAGAGGAAGGAGTTTGTGTTTAATAAATTGGTCTTCCTCCTTCCTAACCATTGATTTCATCAAGGGCCCAAGTTGTGACACTTGTCACCATTCCCTTCCCTTCACAATTACTCCATTGACTTGCCCTCAATTTGAATCACTTTCTTCCTTTTCTTCCTCAAAAATCCGTCCCTCTCATCCTCTCTTACAAGACAAGTTAGCTTCTTACATGTCATCATGTGTGTCATCTTCCAATCACTCATCATTCCTCCAACTAAGTCCAAATGTGCACTCCACCATGTAATCATGTTGCTTATTTCTTCACTCAAGCTTCTATCCTCATGCACTCCATCACCACTCCATTTTGTGTGTACTCAATCTTGGTCATGATTTCCCTTTATTTATGACATGTGATCATGCATCAATTAAATTTTTTTTCCCTTCTTTCCTTTATGTTGGACGAAAATTAGAGAGGAAGAGGAGAGAAAATTGTTTTGCACAATTCCATGATTCACACAATTGATTTTATGTATAATCCCCCCTTAATTTCTCAATTCTTGATTTATTCCACCAAGAATAATCCCATTATGCATTTTCCTTTATTTTCCTTGATTAATTGAAATTAATTCCAATTAATTAGAAAATAATTAATCTTGGGCTAAATTGGCAAAATTATGATTTTGCTATCCCCTTTGTAATTTAATTCAATTTTTGAATTAATTTGCCCATTTCCTTATGAATATGAATGTTTCAAAATTCACAATATCCAAATTCATGAATGTTCACCATTATATTGAATTATTCAAATAATTACAATATATTTTTTGTGAATAAAATTTGGGGTGTTACAATTCACAGTATACGAGGTAAGTATGTGAGATGAGTTTTATTTCGGCTTACGTAATAAGGACTTATTTTTTAAGAAATCATGATCCCAAACATGCCTTAGTGAAGAGCTTATTTAATAAGTAGCTTATTCTACCCGTGATGCAATTAAAATAAGCTGAACTAAATACTGTAAAAACGCAATACGTTTTTATTTGGGTTATTGCCCAAAAACGGGCTTATTTCTGCCCAATAAACTGAACCAAAGACACCATATATCTTATATTGAGGACTGAAGTTAGTAACGTGTTTCTTATTTTTCTATTGTTTCTAGGAGGGACCCTTCCTTCCCCTTTTCATTACTCCCCTTAGTACTTAATATAAGATATCTTTAGAGAGTTGATCTTTATCCTAAATATAAGGTATACTTTTTATATTTGTCAATTTTTTTTTCCAATTTACCCCTGTTAATGTTTTCATTACGATAATTAAGGAGGAGAGAGAATGAGAGAATTAAGAAAGATGACTAGAGGATTTTGTAAAATACATATTATATCAACTAATTGAACTAACTTGCATACTCTAATTAAATTAGGTAAATATGTTTTAGGAGAAAACTTTCGTTCAGCACTTTATCCAATTCCCCAATGAGAGATTGCCATCTGGAATTTTTAATAGATCTTCATAAGCGTCCGTTCCCTGCTATCCCGTCTCCATTCCCTCTAGGACAAAACAAGAAGGGAAAAAAAAAAGAAAATATTACATTCAGATTTCGGATAAAGGAAAATATAAAAGAATAGCTCCTTAAAATCTCAAAATTATATTTAAGTCTCGTGGGACTGTTTTGCTAGATTAGCATAAATGTCCGTTCCGTGCTATCCTGTCTCCATTCCCTATAGGACAAAACAAGAAGGAAAAAAAGAAGAAGAGACAATTACATTCAGATAACGGATAAGAGAAAATATAAAACAAATGGTCATTTGAAGTCTCAAATACATTTAAGTTCCGTAGGATTTTTTTACAATAAATTTCAATCATGGATTTGTCAATGGACATCCTTGAACTTGCCAATGGATGCCCCGTGGATTTGTCAGCGGAATTGGAATTTATTGTAAAAATATCCAATGAGACTTAAATATAATTTTGATATTTCAAGAGATAATTTTTTCATAGTTTCAGTTGTCGAGACCTAAATGTAATCCCCCAAAAAAAAACCCTATTTGCAGCAAAGCAACTACCATAGCAATCCATCGGTGTTCCTCTTCATCTTTGTTCAATCTTAGGAGGGATCAGTTTAAAGTTTTGCAACTTCATCTCCTGGCGAGCATTCACTCAGTGCGCTCAAGTGTTTGACTCATTCATGTTCATACGCATGACACAACTGAGATTATCGATAATAAATAGAGAGATCACAGCTGAGAAATATATATAATCATCTGACATAGCATTCTAATTTCGTCATTGATGAACGCATACAAATTCTTTTGTCTTTATCCTTGCTACGCCACATTATGGATAATTAGAATATAAAGTACTGGTGGTAAGTTTTCTCCTATGATTTATATTAAGGACTTGAGTGAGTATTATTGTTTTGGGTGGGATTTTCAACCAGTAACACCCAAAAAAAGTATCAGAGGGAATCTAGAAAAGACACTTTTGTTGCTCTGGTTGGGTTACTCATATCCCACGATGCAACTGGAAACACCTGTTATGAATAGAGAAATGAAAAGTATGCATATTGAAGTCCCGCCAGCTAGTGGGTAAAATCATTCCCTCTGGCCCTGAATGTAGTAAGTTATATGTGAGAATAGTTAAGGGGTAAATAAATGAAGTAAATATTAAGAAAATAAATGAAGTAAGTTATATGTAAGAGGGGTAAATCTACTTCTAAAATATTTCACCATTCGCAGCTAACACTATAAAATTTCCATGAGTGAAATAAAAAATAGAGCAAAAGGATTATTTCTATTAAGTTTTACAAAGTTGACAACTTATTATAGGGGGAGAGAAAACGTAAGGACTTGACGAAAACAAACTTTTGCTCCATTTAAGAATGTTCATATGTACTATTGTTTCACCCATACCCATAGAAAGTTAACTAGGGTCTTCTCCCTGTGTGATGCACGGGCCGTGGGTATCCGATCGTCAATATGTCGAGGTTAATACCATGGAGTTGTGGGCGATGTGTTGTTTAGGGATTTGTTTTTTGGCTGTGTTTATAAGAGATTTCTATATTCTTCCTTCCTGCTCAATTTTAGGCCGAAGCACATATTACTTAATATATGTGTGAATATATGTTATTATGTGTTTTTTAGTGTCGTTAGTAAGAAATGAGTATTTTTTTTTTTATTAAATGGACCTTAATGAAACTTGTTTATTGATAGTTGTTGAATATACATTCGATTTGGAGATTGGTTAATTGACTGGGAAATATCACTACTAAATGGACGAAGCTTTTTCATGTTAGATAATATAGTAACATCTTATAATAAGATTTGGACGTTGAGTTTATTTGAAATTCGTTCCACTCGAGAGAAGGCTTTGGTGTTCTTCAGGCTAACGACTCACCTGTTGGCACCTCCTCGGTGTCCCTCCCCAACACATAATTGTACTAGCTTTCCTGATGAAGGTATAAATCAAGTGTGATCTTGGTGAGAGTAGAGCAACTGTGAAAACGTACTGTTCTTGTTTGAAAGACATAGCGTATTGTTAGTGGATATGCTTTAGTAGAGAACCTATGATGTGGTGTTTGTCCTTGTCTGTGTCTAAGCTATCGACATATCTTCAAGTCTTTTCAGGATGTAGAACTAAATGAGCATGATCGGCAACCACCTTTGTTGCACATTGTATTTCCTATAAGTGTCACCAGCTACCTCATCCTTTAATAGTCACTTTATTTGATTTCTCCTACCATTTGTTTTGTTGTCGTTGTTAGTTGTTTGTATGCTTTAATATAGCCACGCATATATGTGTTGTGATATATGGGTGTCTCACCTGAAATCGGACAAGGTTATTCTCATCCTTGACTTGTAGTTTCTTGAATTGTTTGATGCTGTGTATAGTTTGTACCTGCCTGGACTGCTGACCAACCCTTCAATGTTTGTACATACATGTAAAGCATTCGGTTGTTTGATTTTGTAGCTTTAGATATATATATTTTGTGTATCGCTGCTTGAAGTGTGGGTTTCGTGTTACCTTTTAAGTATGACGAGCTTGTTTTCTCCTCGACAATTTTGTATAACGGCATGCTTTCATATGCATTCATAGGGATGTTGTCTCCTTCATACAAGAGTATGTTTGTTTCCTTCTGAAATACGAGTACATATTGGTGGTCACAAACTTGTAGGGGTATAGTTTTATGGATGACGTCGAAGCTTGTGAAATGGTATTGCTGTTCTTCTCTTACGATCTTTTTGAACTTGTTGAATGCTGTAGGGTCGACCACCATGGTGAATCTTACTTAACTATATACCATACACATTTAGAGAATGTTTAGGCATGAACGTGTTTTGTGATAAGTGTACATTTTGTAGTAACCATGTACCTGTAATTTTTGGAATTTGTAGAGTTATCATACCTCATTATCCATTAGGACGAAATGCACTGTGGGTGTTGCATTGGGTGTGTTGGTCTTTGTGTCCTACACAAATTGGAGTACGTTGACCACTATTTTTTGGGTCTGGCTATCCTTATTGACCATTGCCAATGTAGTGTGGTTTGTTGCGGGCATCATAGCTTCAGCATTGTAGATGTGGTGCATTGTTGTATGCTATTGTCAAGGGATGTTCCGTGAATGGTGCGGTGTAAATTATGGAATGCTTTAATTATATTTGTAGCTCTTATATGCGATTTGGAGGTGACCTTGGGTTGTTTGTCCCAACTGTTTTTTGTGCCTGACGTTCCCTTTGGTTGTCAATATTAATGTCGATTAATTTGTATCTATTCATTCCAACTATTACGTCGTTGCTATTTGTCTTTGGTTGGGTAATTAATGTGTTATTAGTTGAAATATGATGAGGATTTCAAAACAGGTGTCATTGGATTGTATAATGTGTCTACTAATGTGGGCTTTGGTCAGTTACCAAAACCATGGGTGATTATTTGTGTCATTGATGAGCCATCAATATCCTATCTTTAATTTTTACATATTTATTTTATGGAAACGTGTATTCTTAATTTGTTTTTGTCATATTAATACATATTTAGATTATTGATATCAACATTTCATGCCATTAATATTTAAATGTTCGCCTCTGGAATTGTATTTTTCTCTTAAATTCCTTTTATATGTGCGACCATCAATTTGAATGCCACATGCGACGTACTAATGAAGGTCTAAATCAGTTACCGTAAGCAGTTTTGCAAAATTGTGTCAATTTTTAAACGCATACCGAGCCATAATTTTTTGAATATGCAGTAAATTTTCTGTAACCATGAGCAATCATGCGTAAATTTTTAAACGCATACAAAGTAATAATATTTTAGATTTTGTTTACATAATTCTATTTTAACTGTACATTGGGGTGGTATATTTTTCGTATATTTTTACTCTGTCTAAATTAATTAGAATTGTAAGTAATAAGTCCATGAAGTTGAAAGAGCTTGGATCTGTTAAACGTAATTTTTATTTTTTTTTTAAATACATCAGGCTATGAAGATATTATTATCATTTAGATATCTTTATTCTTTAATTTTCAATCAGGAGATTACAATATTATTATTATTATTTAAAATTTTGTTCCTTTTTTTGCATGTTTTGTTTTTGTTTTTTTATTTTGTTTGCCTCAATTATCGTTTAGATATGTCTCTTTTTATTTTAAATTTATTTTCTTATGTTATTTTTTGTGGATATATATTTCGCGTTTCATTTTTTGAAAACAACATATTACAAATAATTTCATGTTAATTTGAGTTTAGGCTTTAATTTGTTGGTGTCAATTTTATATTGGGATTTATTTTTGGGAGAATCTCTAAAAAGAAATCTGGAAATTGAGAAATGACATATGAGTTTTTTTTACTAAAAGATGATTAAAAAATGTCAAAACGTGATAAGGGATTCCCAACTTTTTTCTTGCGAAATGACTGATCTGTCATTTCTCAATTTCTAAGTTCCTTTTCAGGGATTCTTCCTTCATTTTTCTTGACATTGCCGTGAAAAATGGGTTCAGAATTAAATAAGTTTATTTTTGTCATTGTAAATGTCATGGATAATATCTCCTCCCTCTTTTCTCCCATCTGAATTAAAACTTTTTGAAATCTGTATTCACATATTCCGTAAATAATTTTAAGATCCTAATCCCAATATTTTATTTGTGATTCAGCTCGGTTTAATAGGTGTGGCATTTTTATGGGTTTTAAATGACTGGATGGCCAATTAAAATCTCAACCAACTCCCTAATATCCAGAAGTCAAAATGTCTATTTAATATAATTTCCCTATTATTCCAAATTCAAACTGCGTATGTAATGTTAGTGGTCAAATGAATTTTTAGTCAACTCAATGATGTCGGTTTTTGGCTAAAGCGATTTATTGCACCTTGGTATATCATGTATTAAGAAATTGCAATCGTTCTTTAAAGTTGTTGATTTTGTGCATTCATATCCGATATACAATATAGAGATGTCATTATTTTGAAACTAAAGTTGGTCGCTTCTTGAAGCAGTGAAATAATCATGGGACTTTTGTAATGGCATGATCCCAAGACATACAAATTAAAATCATAGAAACCTCTGAATACTAATTATGTGCAGGAGGTAATTGTGGTTGCATTCAGCTTTCTGTCATGGCTTTAGATGGCTACCCACGTATCTGTTATGTTATGGAAAACCTCCTTGTACACCACATTCGTTGTGGTGTTTTTAGGCTTACTTTCTGAGTCTAGAATAAGAATTTTCATTTCCGCCATACTTTGGACTCTTGATAGGGCGACATACAACTGGCCATAGTTGAACACAGGTCGTGGCAGGAATAGGCCCACCTGGCTTATTGACTGGCCCTAACTTTTATTGATTGTCACTGCAAATGAAATTATGATAGGGAATTGCCTTTTGTTCATTTTGAAGGGAAGCGTGGATGTGGATTCTGAGAGATTCATGTCCATTCTATTGATCAACATCTGCTGACCTGCACTTGTCCCATTTAATGCCAATGCTTTTATAAAATGCTTTCTTAGGATTGTGATACGAAACCTTGTTCCATTGCACAACCTTGCTGCTTGATCTATGTTTCAAATGTTAGGTACACATGGGGGAATATTTCATGGACGGATTTGCACCTTAATCCTATAAAAAAAATTGTGTTAGTTTTACTAAAATACCACTTTTAATCATTTGCATTGAAAACAATTACTTTGATGAAAAAGTCCCTCAACATGGGCAATCAATTGAAGGAGTTTAAGAAAAATATCATAAATTTAGAAAATAAAGTGAATTAAAATTTTATATTTAGAACTAAAATTAACTTTTCTACTAACTCTTACCTTCCGAAAAAAGTATTACATGAGTAATTTCAAACTAGTCATTGAGGGGAAATTTAGCTACGCATGACCAGGAACATCATGGTAGTAAAATTCTATGGTTTTGGGTTCAATAAACCAAGTACAATTTCCAGAAGTATACGAATGCCCCAAAGTTTAACTGTTGTGACCTGAAATCATATGCTTTCACATTTTCTCTCGTGCCATAATTAATAAGAAATACATTTGCATGGCGGAGAGCTTATCGGTATGTCAATTTCAACGGGACTACGGTGAGAATCAAGAAAAATTTTCCACCTCGAAGGACTGCTACAGTCACTTGTTGCCAGCATTTTACGAAGACATGATAGTGAGGGTTTGTAGCAAGAGGCCTGAACTGGTTAGTCACAGTTGGTATCCCTTTTTAAATTGTTTTTTTTTTACTAACCTTTTGAAATTGATTTAAAACCCTACAATGCTTACATCCTTCATACATCTAAGACTTGATGGCACATGTAAAAATTGCATACCGATCTTATTTTTTCATAATCAGAATATTCATTCTATAAACCCCCCCCCCCAAAAAAAAAAAAAACAAATAAAAGAAGTCATCTGGATTAGCGATTATATTGTGGCATGTGTTGTTAAAGCCAGACTTTCAAATCCGGACCGAATCAGGTGACTAGACCAGTTTGATTGATTCCAAAAACAACCAACCTGCAACACAATTGTTGTACGGTGTACACGAGAAGGCTGAAAATAAAGCTGTCTACAACATAAATTATAAGCAAATTGCTTAACCAATGAAACGAGCATTGCAATGCAGGTCACGAGAGTCCATATAGATAACGTTTGGCTTGCAAGACTTGTGAAATTCATTTTTAAGCAAATCACGTATTCTCAAATGCCTCTTCAGGTTGGAACCATCTTATCGAATGGCCTCAAATGCATCCTCCCTACGAAATTGGGACAAGGGAAAAAATTAAAAAAATCCAGTCCAAAAAATCACAAACCATATATTTTTAGTTTGAAATACGAAAGGGTGCAGGAGGAGGGACATTTTTGGCAAATGCTTTCTCTTGATAATTATGATAAGGATAATGTAGCTACAGCAGCACTGGAGGGGCCATAATAGCAAAGGCATAAGTAAAAACTAACATCACTTCTTATGTAAGAATCATAGATGTACTTAAATAAGCATAAAATGTCATGCATGACAGGTATAAAGCATTAACAATAAAGATAAATAAAAAAATCTATCAGTTATAAAACAAAACAAATCAAAACAAAAGCAAATGAAATGAAAATCAATTCCTTTTTGTGAGAAAGGATCATAGCTATTGAAACTGGGATGGACGATAGCCCATAACCTAGCAACCCTGTGGCCCATGAGAACACATCAATGGTTAAGCATTGGGTATCTTGAACAATCCTGGTCCAGATTTTATTGTGAGCAGGTGAGTGGGATTTCATAGGAGGCAGATGCTGAAGTTTCTCTACAACAAGCTGAAACGAAATGTTGCAGATTAAATTTAACGAGTAAAAAATGCAAATGGTTATAGGGTGAGCTGACAATGTTGGGTCTTGGGACGACTAGCTAGGTGCACAAATGTATGCCAAAATAACAAAATAACATTAACATTTTAAAGGTTTTACAAAAGAAACAAGCAAGACATTTAACTTACATGTTTGGAATCCGGTCAGATGGCTCGTCCCTGGCTGGCGATTGTCTTGACGATGATTCAGCTAATGAGTCCAGGTCAAGTTGGGATAAGGAGTTCCATTGCTCAGTCAAGGACATACCTTTCATGAGCACGATTCAAGTCCTTAGACCAGGAAGCCCATTCGGCACCATAGAATCAATGGATTGCTTTAAACACAGATGTTGTGAAGCCAGAACCTCGTGTTGATCCGTCAAGTCCCCATATTTGAAGATGAGAGCATCAGCCACATTCGTCAACCCAACAACTTCAGCCTCCTTACTCTTCAACTTCTCTTGCAACTGCTCAATTTGAGAGCCTATGCTCAAGACACCTTCAGCTTCCTTCGCTTCCTTAGTCATTAGCTTTGACTACAATTCCTCAATTTATGACAAGGAACAAAACAGCGAAGCCCTAGCTCTATTTCCATACTCTGGAAATGAGATTCATGATGCATTTAAATTATTTCTAACAAATTAGGATAAACAAGAACCAGACCTCGTTCTCAAGACGCCTTCTTTTCCCGCTAGCCATCTCATCTTAGCTTCATAGTGCTTTATATCATCGGCTCGAAAGTTTTCACCTGTGTCAGGCGAATAAGGGACGCTTTTCTCCACGGTGAGTTTTTTCCTCTCAAGTAACTTCGTAAGTTCACGATCACTGTAGCGTTTGAGGTCATCATCGACGGGAAACCGCTGATGGAGGACCGAGTCTCAGGGTTTATGGGGTTGAGAGAGAGAATTGAAGCAAGGCGTGAAAGGGAGCGTGGCTGGGGGCTTGTCTCGGGTGGGCATGACTCGGTCGGGGCCCCGTTGAGGTAAAGCCTCCTTGCCTACTGAATTTGCTCCACTGAGCCGCCACGCCGCCACAGAAGAGAAAGGAGAGGGAGAGAGAGGAATGAGGCTATGTGTTGTGATAAGGGATAAATATATAAAAGATCAATGGTAACAAGCTTATTATTATTATTATTACTCCGTCGGTGTTTAATACATATGATATAGCTGACTTCTTTTTTTAAAAAAAAAAGTGAGAATAAAGAAGTTAAATAAATGACTTAATTATATATATATATATATATTATTAGATTATATAGCAGTTTATAAATCATAAAAATTAATTTAAAAAAAATGATAAATATAAATACTTTAAAGTAATTTATTTAACTTCTTTAATATTTACGAAAAGAGTTAACCATGTCTTATATCTAGAACTGAGATAATATTATTAATAAGATCGGATGATCTACTATATGCTTATTTAAAATGACGATTGAGGTTTTCAAAAAATAATTTTTCAATAATAATTTATAGTATATAATATAAATATGTGAAATAATCACTTTTAAGATCCAAACAAATACAATATCTATATAAATATATTTTACTGTAAGCCATCCCATACGAGATTCTATGTTGCTCCATGTTGATCGCCTGTGTTCCCCTTTTCAACCAAAGTTATTAGATTTAAAAAATATTAAATTTGATTAATAAACTATTGACTGAGATGATAAACAATGGTAAACAGCAGAACACAAATTCGGATTCACTTGTTGGGAGATGTAATTAAACTTATTATTCTAAATTTTTTTAACTATATTCTTGACATTGATGCTAATGTTAATTTTTTTTATGGGCCACGTTGGCAGTCTAGACGAAGGCTACTGAAAAAAGAATGCCTGGCTAACCATGTAAATCTTTCTTATTTCAACGGTATTAAGAGTTTAGAATTTGTCTTCACTACTACGCACACAATGGAAAGCAAAATATAACATTTTAAAATTTTTTCATGAATTTTTTAACCTTCTAATCAACCATCATAATCATCAATATATGCCTTTAATAGTGCTCGCTCTCATGTGATTAGTCCATTTATCATGTATGTGCATTACAATTGGGCTGTATTACCCATGTACTGTTTTTTTACTTCATTTTTTTTCAGCCATCCGGCCTTATTTTAAAATTTGAATTTCATTTACTAACATAGAATTGGTCTAGTAGTGTAAGGTTTTACTAGACCGCTTTGGGTCCTAAATTTGAGATCCATAGTAGAGACTTGTGTTGGGAGGAAAGGCCACGAACCCCAAATCAGATACTAGATGATAATATCAAAATAAAAATAAAAATTATATCCCATTTCATTCAATTTAATGTTTACCCATTACTAACTTGGAATCAATTTCAATGATTATCACAATTTCAAATAAAATTTCAACTGCCTAGGTTTAAGATTTTCAACTAATAATTTTTTAATCAAAAAATCATTTTTTGAAAAACTGATAATCAAGAGATTATCTTCATTTTAGATTTTGTATACCTTAAAATAATTTTTTTTTTGAAACAAAATAAAAATAAGAAAAATCAATCTAAAATGGATCTGAACAGTCTACAACAATAACGATGAAGAGCTCTAAATGATAAGCCCTGAAGCTAGTTCCCTAGTAACCCCTAAATAATTCAATTTAATATTTTGCCCATCAACTATGGTTTTCAACTTTCATATCCCAAAACTGATTAAAGTATCATATTTTGGCTCTGTTTGGCATAGCGGCAGACTATTGAAAATGCGCGATCATGCCATCAAAAGCACAGTGACGATAAAGTGTGGTGTTTGGGTAAGCAGTGGACCCAACCGGGCTTTTGATTTAAAAGTGGCCTCTTGTAGAAGCCCATTGAAGGCCCTTTTTTTCCTTCCCCTACACGGTGAGCTTATCATGGTGAGAGAAATAGGCTGGAAGTACAAGACGTAAATCATTTTCTCATGTTGATATTCTCTCGTCTCCTTTGTTGTGGTCATTGTTGTTGAGCTATTGGCCAGTCATCACCGAAGGTCGATGGTTCACCGGTTTTACCGGTTCGGGTCTCTGTTCCAAGGAAGAAGAAGAAGCTTTGGTTAAATTAGGATTTGACTAGGGACTTCAAAAGTTCTCAAGGAGGGATTCAAGTGCAAATATTTGAAATATTTTTAGTGTGAACTATAATTCATGAAACATTTGAATATTTTTTGTTATTTCCACGATCCCTTTTCTGTATTTACTTGTAATTTTCATAATTTTTAGGGACCTTTTGTGTAACTTTCTTCAATCCTCAAAGTATTAATTCTAACCCTCTAAAATTTCAATTTCTTATTAAGCACCTACAATGCAAGATTAAGTACAAAGTAACATCAAAAGTTCAAGACATCATTTGTATGAATAATTAACAAATTTTGACCATTTTTCCCTTTATTACAATTAATTCAATATAAATATCCCTAACTCAAATTAGTGTTTAATCATATAATAATGTCCCAAAAAATGCATTAATATGACTTTTTGTATTTTATCAAATTTTAATTTTTAACTTTAATTATTACAATATGTACAAATAATATATATATATATATATATATATATATATATATATATATATATATATATATATATATATATATATATATATATATATATATATATATATATATATATATATATATATATATGTCACTACAAAAAAATGGTATTCTGCAGCAGTTTTAACCTAAACCGCTACAAAATTGTAGCGGCAAGCTACGCACCAAGTGGCGCGACAGATTAACAGCGTTTTTTGTAGCGGTTGGGTAGCCAAAACCGTTAGAAATTTGGCACAAAAATCCCGCCAAAACTTGTAGCGGTTAAGTTGTACCAAGACGGGGGAGGGGCCCCGGAGATGGATCTAACTAAAGAAAGGGAGGAGCATGTGAAGAGGGAAGAAGACGGACTTCTCAAGGCAAATTTATAAACATAATTAAAGTATTAAATGATGCATGCAGAGGGGATGCTCTGTAATGTCCGCTGAGATTGCGAATGAAATTAATCGGCGGCGGTAGAACCTGCCAGTGATTAACTCATTAAATCTGCTAATCCAGGGTCATCAGAGGAGGGAAGGATATGATATAAAGAAAAGTAGAAGAAACTAATTAATTTTATTGAAATAAAAACATAAGCACTTACAAAAGAAGAAAAGGGGAAGAAGGAAACTCGCCGGAGGGAGGAGAGGGAGGAGACTCGCCGGAGGAGCTCAGAGCTTCTCTCTCTAGTTCTCTCTCTAAGCCTAATCGAACCTGCCTCAGAATGAGACTGGAGAGTCTTTAAATAGACGGGCGAGGATACTGTTTAGGGTGACTGGTAACCGGCTAGTGACCTGTACTGTTTGCACAGTTCCGGTGAACAGTTGACCGGAGACTTGTTACTGTTTAAACAGTTCCGGTTGGTACTATTTGCACAGTACTGCCGACACATGGTGTTACAGTACTATACGGTGAAAGCTACTGTGTATACCACGGTGTATAGTGCTACAGTGCTTTCATATGTTTACATCGAAAACCTAAAAATAATTCTAAGTCTTCGAGCGTTTAATCTTCGTCTAAATCTACAACAAATTCTTCTTCATCATCCTCTTGATTGTCTGAGGCTGCTGAAGAGACTGGTTGACTGGTCGAAGCCGTTTGGTCTTGTTGTTGTTGTAGAACTTGTAGCATTGAGCTGAGTTGACTGATAAGATTAGCCTTATCTGTGGTTCCAGCTAAGATAGACGTAATCCTCGATTTTTGATTCAGGAATTTGCTTTGTTCCGTCATACAAAGATGCTGAAGATTTTCTTTGAACCATTTATCAACTTCTCTACTGTCAATTCTGCTAATGTCAAATTTGGCCCACCATTTTACCGAGGGAAGTCTTTGTAGAGTTGGTAAGAGGGTAGATCCTTGATTTGTTCTAGAAAATCTGTAACTCCAGGCAAAGACCCAAGATGCAGATAGTTTTGAAAAATAGTGAAGATCAATTGGGAAAGGATCCTCACCAATGTTGAATTTTTGTTTAAATAATTCAAAAGCTTGTATAACCTTTAGGGGTAATATCTCTAGTACAGGACCAAAGAATCCCCACCAGTGAACAAACCATTGAGGAAAATCATACTCAGTTTTTGTTTTGAAGTAGATAAACCAAGTATGTGTCCAAAGTTCATTTTGATCCCAAAAGACATTGGACCATGCATCAACATAGTCCCAGTAAGTATATCCTTTGGGTTCATAGTCAAGTTCCCAAAATTTTGGTTTAAATAAATTTTGTCCCCACTGGGAAGGGGTGAGAACTTTTAAAATCTGGAGAGAGGAATGAGTAATCATTGGTCCAGTTTTTTTGTCTGTTTTTCGTTTGACGAAAATGGACCTAGTATAAAACAGTATTAACTCATACCATTCTCGAGTTTTTGTCAAATCAGAAGGTCTGAAATGAAATCCTGGAGGGAAGACATTCAAGGCTACCTGATTTGGATTTTGATGAAAAAACTCTGGTTCCACCTGTAGAATGTGTTTTGCATAATCCTCTTTATGGAAATAAGGCGTATGCGTGCTGGCTTGTGTTTGGGGTAGATTGACAATTGCTTAGGATGAAGAAGCTGCAGTTGTCAGTTGTTTTTGATTTGGAGGAGTAGAAGGTCTTGGCCAAACTTGTAGACTTTGGGGTGCTTGGTTTAACCTGTCATACTCTTGTTTAGTCATTGGGGAAAATGGTACAAGGGCTGTGTTTTTCCCTTTTTTCACTACCTGTTCCCATGTTTGATTTGGAAGTTTCCTCTGGGCATATGCATGTTCATAAGATTTTAAAATCTCATTTGTAGAGGTTGCTTCTGTTTGAGGTTTCTGGATCGATGACCCAGATGGAGTAGATGACTCTGTTTGAGACTGCTTCTGCTGCTGGGATCCTTGTGTTTGGGATCCATATTGTTGTAGAAGTTGTTGCATGATCGCCTCCAGACTTTCGCTAGAGACTGTTTGATTTTGAGCATCTTGCATGACACTCGGGAGTTTATCACTCTTTTGTTTATCATCAGGTTCTTTCTTTTTTCTGGGCATTTTGTTGGTTCACTCACTACCTACCCTGAAGAAACTCACGGGTAAGAAAATCTGGTAAGGAGTTTGAAGTGCCTTTGATAAATTCAATGTCAAAATCAAAAATACTTAAAATTGCTTGCCATCTGGCAAAACTTTATTTAGATGCAAGGTTTTTAACATCTTTTTGTAAAACGTCTTTTGCCGATTTACAATCAATGCGAACTAAAAACCTTTGGTTTAAAAGATCAGATTGAAATTTGGAAATGCATAAAACAATTGCCAAAATTTCTTTTTTAATTGTGGAATAATTCTGCTGTGTAGTATTCCAATGTTTAGATGTGAAAGAGACAATTTTTTCTTTGCCGTCTAAGCATTGTTTAAGAATGCCACCATAACCAATGTCAGAGGCATCAGTCTCAACAATTTTGTAAGCAGAAGGATCAGGAAGGCTAAGACAAGGAAGTTCCTTAACTTGGAGTTTAATATGCTTAACAACATTTGAATGGATATCCGTCCATGGAGGAGGATTCATTTTAAGACGCTGGTGTAGCAGTTTAATGAAATTGCTAAGATGAGGAATAAACTCAGCAACATAGTTTAAACATCCCAAAAATCGTTGAAGTTGTGTTTTGTCAATGATTTGATCAGGAAATTTATCGGCAAATTGAATTGCACGTTCAATTGGCGTTATGGATCCCTGGTAAATCCAATGACCAAGAAACCTAACCTTAGTTTGAAAAAGACTAATTTTAGGTTTAGAAACTACTAAACCATTTGTTTCTACAATTTTAATAAAATGATTAACGTGTTTAAAATGTTGTTCTATTGAATGAGAATAGATCAAAACATCATCAATGTAAACGATAATGAATTGACTATAATCATTAAAGATTTCGTTCATGATTCTATGAAATTCAGAAGGAGCATTTTTTAAACCAAAAGGCACAGTAAAAGCAGTTTTATACCTATCTTTTTCAGATATTTGAATCTGCCAAAATCCAGATTTCATGTCGAACTTGGAAAAGACTTTTGCAGAATACAAACGTTTAAGTAGATCAGATTTGTTTGGAATTGGATACCTAATCCATTGTAACGCTTCGTTCAACGGTTTGTAATTGATTACAAGTCTAGGAGCTCCACGCTCTATTTCTGCATTTTTATTTACATAAAAAGCAGCACAAGACTAAGGGCTTCTAGATTTGCGAATCAATTTTTTGTTCAGAAGTTCTTGAATTTCCTTTTTACAGGTTTCAAGAAGTTCTGCAGTCATTTGAATTGGTCGTGCCTTGGTTGGTATTTGTTTTTCATAAAAACCTGTTTCATAAGGCAAATCAACATGTTTTTTGCGATTCCAAAACGCATTTGGTAAATCCGAGCAAATAGTTTGGTGGATTTTCGCAAGACAAGTTTGGATTTGTTGTTTAATTTGTGCTTGACATAGGTGAGCTTCTATATGTTTAAAAGAGATATCTTCCTTCAAAAAATTAACTTGTTGTTGTTTCGAAGAAAGAAGATTTAATTCTTTAATTCTGGGTTTTTGAGTAAAAGGAAATAAGATTGTTTTACCCAGATATTGTTTTGAAATTCCATTTTCATCAGTCATATATGGGAATAATAGCCTTGCAAATAGCGCCCCAAGAATAATCTGGGTTCCCATATCTTTAACTAATATAAATGGGGTTTGAATCTTTAAACCTTCATTTTCAATAACAACATTTGAAACTTTGTATTTGACATCTAGGCGTGAGCCATTGACACCATTAAACCTTTCGGTTGTTTTTTCAAAGTATTTTGTAGGAATGATTCCTTCTTTAAAACAATTAGAATCAGCTCCTGTGTCAAACAGAATAGTTTGGTCCAAGACAAAGTCATTATTAATAATAATCTTGGCTTGAACATAAAACTTTTGAATTGATATTTTTGAAATCAAGTTTAAAAATGGTTCAGAAAGATTATTGTCTTCTTGATCGGATGGTGTTTTATGTTGCCCTTCAGTTTGAGTTGCAAGTTGAATATCCTGTATTTGGGATATAGCAGTTGCATGGGTGTCTTGTTGAAGTTTAATGTGACTGATTTCAGTTTTGAGGTTATTTACCTCGTACTGAAGGTCTTGGAGGGTTGTTGGTCTAACAGAATGTTTAAACTTGTTTAAAACATTTGTTAAATCATATTTGTTGAAAAGAATAGGAGGTTTAGAGTTTGAAGAAGTTGGAGTTTGATTGAGAATTTCTCTTAATTTGAACAAATATTCTCCTCTATCGGAATCTGGGAGTTTAGAAATGATATCAAGAAGTAAATCATGTTCCTTCGTGATAACATTAATTTCTGAGGAAGAGTTTTCTGGAAGATCTTCATTTTGAATTTGATTAAGATCTTCAGAAGAACTACTTTCAGATTCAGATTCAGAAGTTTCAATCAAAAGATTGTTTATTTGTTCAAGAAGAGGTTCTTCAATACTCTTAATCTTTTTCAACTTTCGAGTCAAATGACAATATTTGGAAATATGACCCGGTTTACCACATTTAAAACAAGTAACTTTTGTTTGTTTAGGAAAATCAACTTTTGGTTTTGAGCGAAATTCCTTTTCAAGTCTATGAGGAGGTGTATTGGGCTTATATCTTTGGTAGACATGTTTTTTCTTTTTATGGTAAGGTTTGCGGTGAGGTTTAGATTGCTTACAAGGAGGAAAGCCAAATTGTTCACAGAAAGTTCCTAATTCTTTCCTGTTCGTGGCCTTTTCTTTTGCAAGTTGACGTTGGATTTTATCATCTTGACAAATATTAAGAGCAGTTCTTTGGACATAAGAGATCAATTGACCATATGTCAAATGCTCATAAGGGATGTTGCCATCATTTTGGTTTCTAAATTTTTTCTCTAACTTTATCACCTAAAGACTTAGGTAATCCAGCTAGGAATTTTTCTTTCCAAAATGGCTGATGAGCATCATCTCTAGTGAGTACTCTAGTCAAAAAAGTATCTCTATACCATCTGAAATCAGATAAGGTACTGTATTTAATATTTGAAAGAAGTTCAGCCGACCTATCTTTCCAGATAGATGGATCTCCAACAAAATTTTTAATAATTGTAAAAAGAAGAGTGTTTACTGAATCTGGGATGGGTTGGCCATTTGAGGTAATGGGTGTTCCATCAGATTCAGTTTTAATAGATGTAAAGATGGTATGTTTATCTTCAAAAGAAAGATAATTATCCCACCAACCTTTGAGTTGTCCAGTAAACCCGGAAACTATAAGATTGGTAATCATCTCATCTGAATAATCATGTTGAGTTTGGTATGCTGTACTTACCATGGACATTTGTTGAAGGGTTTGGAGAATGTTTGACTCACTTTGACCATCTATGTTCCATTCATAGATATTGTCAGTGTTAAAGGACTTAAAGTTTTGGTTTATTCGTTCTTCAACCAGAATGTCTGGAGGGCTAGCTTTATGGTAATAGAGTTTTGAAGGCTTTTTCCAGTGTTGATGGTTGATTTGGAGTTGTGACTCAGAAGGGTTAGAGTCTGTGTCTCCAATTTGGGAATCTTTTTCAAAAGTCATGACGTCTTTTGGTTTGGTTGATGACGCCTGGGGTGTGTCTGGGACAGTCATAGTTTGAAGTTGGCTAATTTATTGATTAACCTTTCTTAATAAATCAGATCTTTTAGTCTGAAAATCTGACTTAATTTTCGGGTTAATTTGAAAAGGTTTGAAAAGCGGTGTTTCAATTCTAGTTTCGACTTTTCTTGAAGAAGCTGGTGTTTGAACAAAATAATCACCTAATACCTGAAGGTATTGGTTTGTATAATTGTTTTGTTCTACAATGTTCTTAATATCCGTTGGGTCAATGGGTTTTTCAATGTTTTTAAATTTGAAAGGTGCAGCCATAATTGGTTGACGTTTGTCATCAGCCAATTGTGGTATTTACACTGGTTTTGGAGGAAGAAACTCAGAAGAAATAGTTTCACCTTCAGAAGTTTTCCATTGTTTCTTTGTCATATTGATGGTTTGTAAGAAAGGATATTCCAAGTTTTGATCTTCTGAATAAGCATTAAACCAATCAAAGAATGGAATATTTTCTTGTATTTTTCCAAGAAATCTGTAGAATTTTTCTTGAATTTCTTTTCTAACAGATTTTTTGAAATTTTGTAGAAACCATTCTCTCTGAAGGGTGTATTTCTCAGAGTAAAATTCCTTTTGCAAAGTTTGTTTGTCAATTTGAAAAATATTTTCTAAAACGTTTATGATAAAAGGTTCCCCTGATTCCCCAAGAGATGAATAGGTTGGAGACTCAATTGATTTCAAGTCATCATCCTTTTCATAACTTGTGTGTGGGATATTTAAAGAATTGTCAACTCCTTGAATTGAAACGTTTGTGGTTGTTTGTGGGGTTACCGTGGGTGGTGCAGGTGCATATATGATCGATGGTACCTTTGGTAGAGTTTGTTGGGGAGTTAATGTGTTGGGTGCAGGTGCATAGATGACAGATGGTGGTTTAGGTAAAGAAGAACAAGAATATCTTGAAGATTCAGATCTAATAGACCTACAGTTTTCATATAATGAAGGCTCAGTTCTGGTAGATTGACCACAAGATCTTCTTGGTCTATCAAAAGATAGTTTGACAGTTCTATCTGATGTTTGAATGATTTTGCTTACCTGAGATATAGGTTTAGGAATCGGTTTTGTAACCTTATCCATTGTCCAATCATCTGATAATTCAACATCATCCCACATAATTGTTTTTGGAACAGTCAAGTTTGCATTTTGTTCATCTGATAAAAAGACGATTGTTTGGCCATTATCAGGTGGGATCAAAACTAAGGAATTGGATGAGTTTAAGACCTTATACTGTATCCTATATGTTAGGGTAGCAGGTATAGATCCTGGTTTCATTTTCAAACCGTTTAACTGAAGTTTAAGTTTAAGAGCTTCAAGAACATGTTCATCATTTAAATCTGCCATCCTATCTGAATAACAGTTAAAGTAGACAGGACCATTATGAAGTCCAAATTCTGCTACTGCTAGCAGAGAATCTGAAAATTCATAATGTCTAGCATCCATGAGGCATACTAGTCCTGATACGTTTAATCCTTTTCTTATCAATGGTTTAATGGCAACTTGAACACTTCCGATGTGCAAAAAGTTATAATCTTTCTTATGTTTGTCAATTGACTTTTGAGAAAGAAGGTAAAATTCTTCCTTTTCTGGTTTGATAGGAATTGATTCTTCAACTGTTCTGATTATGTAATCAGATTTGGAGAACCACTTCTTATCCTGAGTTTGCATTTGATAAAGTGCGTTTAAGGCAATTGGAGGTAAAACCCAATCGTCTACGTTCTGGTTTATATTTTCAAAAGAAATTTCTTCTTTGAAAATTTGTTTAGAAGTTGAAGACTTTGATTCCTCATCGTTTAGCGTAAAGTTGTTTAATGGAGTAGAAGAAAAGCTACTACTACCACGTTTAGAAGAAAAGGAGCGGAGAAGAAAAGACATAATTTAAATTGCAAAATTTAAATTGACAGAATTTAAAAGACTGAAAGGAAAGAGTGCAGGAGGTAAAGGACAGAAATAAAGAACGGAATATAAAGACTGAAATTGAATAAGTAAAAGCTAAAAATAAGGCTGAAGAAAGCTTAAAGAAAGGAAAATAACAATAATTGTAATTCTCCCTTGCCTAAGTATCATTACCTTCTGGATCCATAGTGATATAATAATTAAAAATGTATCAGTATTTATGGATTAAAATAGTTTGTTAAGAAATTAGTAAGATTTTTTAGATCTAACTCTAGCCAGACTTATAGTATATAAAATCTTTATTTACCATACACTATTGCGTGGGGCACAAACGCCTGCCTCAACACACGGGACTTATGGCAACCTCAACCCACGGATAGACTCATGTATGATAAACAAGAACTATATACAAAGTGCTGTCAAGTACAGATCGTTAAATCATACTAATCCGCTAACAAAAAATTTTAATGCCATAAAGACAGATCCAGATCTAAGTATTACATCCCTACTTCACCTTCTGGCTCTGATACCAAGACGGGGGAGGGGCCCCGGAGATGGATCTAACTAAAGAAAGGGAGGAGCATGTGAAGAGGGAAGAAGACGGACTTCTCAAGGCAAATTTATAAACATAATTAAAGTATTAAATTATGCATGTAGAGAGGATGCTCTGTAATGTCCGCTGAGATTGCGAATGAAATTAATCGGCGGCGGTAGAACCTGCCAGTGATTAACTCATTAAATCTGCTAATCCAGGGTCATCAGAGGAGGGAAGGATATGATGTAAAGAAAAGTAGAAGAAACTGATTAATTTTATTGAAATAAAAACATAAGCACTTACAAAAGAAGAAAAGGGGAAGAAGGAAACTCGCCGGAGGGAGGAGAGGGAGGAGACTCGCCGGAGGAGCTCAGAGCTTCTCTCTCTAGTTAACCGCTACAATATTCCCGCCACTTGGCGCGACCAAGTCCTGCCAACAGTGTAGTGGTTACAGCAACAAAACCGCTACAAAATACCAAACGTCAGCTATTTGTAGCGGTTATAGGGATATAACCGCTATAGAATTTCAGGAGTCTCCACTTTTGTAGCGGTTCTGGGCCATAACCGTTACAGAATTTCAAAGGTTATTGTAATTTGTAACGGTTATTATAAAACTGTTAAAAATTTAAGGTACCATGGGTGCTTTGTAGCGGTTATTGGAATAACCGCTACAAATGTTTGGCCTATTTAAGGTAGCGCCTCCCTCATTTCTCCGTTTGCTCATTTTGTTTTCTGTGGTTTTTCTGAGTGGTTTCTTCAAGATTTGAGCGTTCAGACGTCTGTGTAGGAGCTTTTGCTACAGTATTTCTCAGTATTTGCACTTGAGGTACGTATATAACACGTATTTTATTTGTATTTGTATTTTTATTAGATTTTTACATAATAATGTGACTAAATTTCTTTTTTTTATTTTTACAGTTGATATGCTTCAAGAGAGGATAAGGGGAAGGCCCCTGAGGTCCCCAGACCAATTTTACGGGGTAGCAGCAGCCGAGCAGGGGGCAGAGGGAGGGGCAGCGCGGAGGTAGGGCGACCGTGGCATTTTAGCCCATCCCCCCACAGGAGTCAGCCCTACCACAGGCACCACAGACGATCCCACAGGAGACGACCGCACCAGAGGTGCCTGAGTTTGGGGGGCCAGATATCAGCGTCGAGGACTACGACGAGGAGGAGTTCAAGATCCTGATTGGGATCAGGGAGATGGAGCAGTTGCTCGATGAGGAGGAGGCTCGGGAGCAGAACAACCCACGAGAGTCATCTTCGTGGTCCACTGGGTTTGAGGTGCAGGTCCAAGGTAAATAAATTTTTTAATTTATTAAATTATTTATTTAAATTCAAAATGTTAACTTTGAATTACAATTTATCTAACGTGCGGTAAACTGTGCAGATGAGCAGGGGAACGTTTCGACGAGGAGGCTAGACGTGGCCGGTGTGAACAGCATGGACTGGACCCTGTGAGTTATAGTGTCATGGAATGAGGGCACTGACCAGCCCATCGACAATGGGGGTCACCTGTTCAACCACTTCCTGAATGACCTGGGCGCAAATTGGATGCGGTTCCCCCTTCACTTCAAGACTTGGAGGCACGTTCCGAGGGGGCCGAAGGACCAGGCTTGGGAGAAGGTGGTTTAGGTAATTAAAATTATTTAATTAATATTTTTTGTAATTAATTCTATTTAATTAATATTTTTTAAATTATGTTTTTTATAATTATTGATATTTAAATAATTTTCTTTCAGCTGCGGTTTACCGTCCGAGCCAACCGGAAGAGGTACACCCTCGTGAAGATGGGTGACGGCTGGAGGAACAAGAGGAACCATCTCTTCCACAAGGTGGATAAGGACGGGACAATGCCTCTGGAGTAGTTGATCGAGAGTGTCCCGGACGGCGTGCCGCCTAACGACTGGGCGAGTTTCGTCCAGTTCAGGAGGAGCCCTGAGGGGCAGGTAATGTATTTATTAGATTCTTTATATATAATTTTGTAATTGTTAATTATTAAATTATAATTTCAATTTAATTGTATTTAATTTGAACTTTATTAATTTTAAATATTTTTTATTGTTTTAATACATTTAATATTGTTTTTTTTTCAGGAGCTTTCTCAGAGGAGCACCAGGATCCGTGCATAGCAGACGATCCACCACACAGCAGGATCGAAGACCTTTGCTGTCACCCATAGCGAGCTGGTAACTTTTCAAAATATCACTGACTTTTAGTTGGTTATTTCATAATACTAATTGAATTTTGTAATTGTTTTAGGAGACGAAGGCACAGCAGGAGAATCGTCAGACGGACTATGAGGAGTTGTAAGCCATCACACACAGACACCGTGACGGGATTGCGACCTCTCAGCAGGCAGAGGCAGCCATTAAAAGTAATTTTATTATTATAATTTTTATAAAATCAACTTAAGAATGAAAAATGCTAATTAGTAATTGTTTCATAAAATGACAGGAGTGGATGTAGCAGTCGCAGGCTGAGCTGCGACAGACCCAGGCCGAGGAGTCACAGGGGTTAGTAGACCCGACGGCTCCTTTAAAGGCGGGTCTGGCTCAGGCTGAGCACCTCAGACGCGTGCGGGGGATGGGGATAGGCGCAAGACCTAGCATGGTTTACGGCAGGAGCGCCGCCTCTGAGGCTGGCAGCTCTAGAGGGGTCAGACGTCTGAGGGACGAGTCTATTGACTAGCTACGGTTAGATTTGCAGCAGCAGATGGCACAGCAGCAGCAGCAGATGCACCAGCTGCATCTGCAGCATATGCAACAGCTACATATGCAGCAGTGCAGCAGATACAGCTGCAGGCTGATATGATCTACGTTCAGCAGACGTAGTGGCGTGATATCACGAACAACATGCTCGAGCGGTCATGGTGTCGCCTGTTCCCGGACGAGCAGCATCCACAGGTTCCCCCTGTCCCTCGGTACGTCATCCCGACTACTACTCTTCCTGCTCCTGTTGATGATGATGGTGCGGTTCACTCTGCGTAGCGGCCCGATCCAGCAATACTTGATGGAGTCCCACTTGAGGGAGCACTAGATGATCATCCCCCAGCTACTTAGTTTAGGACATCTTTTTTTTTATTTGTTGTTGAAACATTTGTAAATATATATATATATATATATGAGTTTGTATTTCAGAACTTAAATTCTTATTTGGTTTAATATAATTATATTTATATTATTAGATCGCGTTGTTAAATTTATGAATTAATTGCAATAATATTATTTATATTTCTAAATTAAAAAAAATAAAACATATATATATTTATAGCGGTTTTTATTTAAAAACCGCTACAAATATATATAGTTGTAGCGGTTCTCCAAGAAAAACCGCTACAACAATATATATATATATATATATATATATTTGTAGCGGTTCTACAATAGAAATCGCTACAAATATGTATATGGTTGTAGCGGTTTTACAATTAAAATCGCTATAAATATTCATCATTTGAATTTTGAAATTTGTCGCCTTTGTGCACATTTGTAGCGGTTATATTATGTATAACCGCTACAAATTAAAAATTATTTTTAAATTTGCTATCCAACGGCTTTAATGTTAGTAGCGGTTGTACTTATATAACTGCTGCAAATACTCAACGTGTATATTTTGAATTTCCCACTAATGTGTAACAATTTGAAAATTAGTAGCGGTTTTATACATGTAACTGCTACTAATATTTTATAACTGTAACGATTAGTGTAGCGGTTTGAGATGAATGACATAGGTAGCATTTCAGGAATCTTAGAGTCAGCTTTTTAATCCAGAGATGAATGACAACAACAGATAAGTGCAAATAATAAGAAAGTTTCTAAATTGGGTCATAACAAACCAAACAGTACCCTGAAACAGTCCGAAACAGTGTGAAAAACAGTCCGGGACTGTACCAAACAGTGCGAAACAGTGATGTACAGTAATAAACGGTATCAAACAGTGATAAACAGTATCAACAGTGCGAAACAGTGACGAACAAGACCAACAGTTGCGAACAGGGCAGAAGAGTACTAAAATAGTGCGAAACAGTACCGAATAGTGACAAAAACAGTGCCAAACCGCAACTCACAGTCCGAAACAGTGCCAAACAGCGATGCACAGTTCAGAACAGCGACGAACAGTTCCGAAACAGTGCAAACATCGATGAACAGTTCACAAAACAGTAATGAACAGTGCACACGAAAACAAATTTAAATGCAGCCTTATATTTCTGAGTGTTCGATGGAGCTCTCCGTCATTCACTCAGGCAGCGCAATAAGCCACTTATTGATGGGCTTAAATGGAGATCTCATAAGGAACCATCATGGATGACTCAGCGACTTTTTGTATCATTATTTCTGTTTCGTGCTATCTATGCTGCACTTCGTTTTTATTTTTGTCTTTTCTCTTATTCCATAATGTTTTCGTTTTTTGTTTGATTTATTTCTTATTAATATTTCTTAGTTGTTAGCCCTTTTGTACCTTCCAGATTTAATCTGCACAATCCAGATATTCTAATAATCTTCTAAGAAATTGTAAGGTAATGTGAATTTACCTTTTGATGACCTTTTAAGGAAATTGATCAGAGTATTTGCTTCTGAATCTATAATTTAATGGGATTCCCTTATGGGGAGTTTCTCACTGTGTTTAAAGTGTAATTGATTAGGTCAAATTGTTTGTTCTAACTTCTAAGTTGGACAAATGCATTTGGCTTCTACTGGTTTTCTGAAATATCCGTGTGTTTATTTTAAAGCATGTCAACACATATAGTGCTTACCGTTCATGTTCATTGGTTCAGTTTTAAAAGTGATCAATATGATACACTATCATGTTACATTTTTAAAAATATGCATAATAAATAATGAATGATGACTGCATTCATCATGATGGGTGAATATCGTTTTTGCCCTCTCTACCCTCTTTAAATACAGTTCTACAGTATTGTTTGCGTTTTTAACTTCCATCCAATGATAACTGTTTTTTTTTTTTTGCGTTTCTATGCCATCTTTTGCATTTGGTACACCAGATTATAATTTTAGGGATGATAATCCATGTTCAATATTGATCATGAAGTTCTGGTAAAAAATGAAGGAGATTGATAATTACATTGAATAATTACTTGAGGTCTTTTTTATATGTTGGGTTTATAGTTGTGTTCTAAAGTCTTACAATGTTCTTGGATTTATAAATTGTGCCATGCTGCGCTTATAGCCACAGTCTTAATGCTATCTTTGTTAGCTTGCATTGTTATTGTCTGTATGATATATTATTGTCTTTATAATATAGCCTTTCTTGCTGTATGAGATCCAAAACAAGTAATCTGCTTTTACCATGTTTCACTTAAATATAACTTGAATGGATCTTCCTTTCATATTGAGTCGCAATACTGAAATTGTATTATTGCCCTTTTACAATTTATCCTCCTTTTCCTTTACGTTCGTAACTAACTCTTGCTTTCTCCCTCTGTGTATATCGCTGCTGTGCGCATGATTTCATTCATTTACGCCCTTTTTCAATTCTTTTTGACCATGCTGGGCAATAGTTAGCTGCAAGGAATTTTTATAGACTCTTGCTATACCCATTGCCAAACAGAAATGTAGGAGACATGGTTAAGTGACTCTCCAGTGCTGCACAACACGGTAACGGACTACAAATAGTTCTTCATTTTGTTACAGCTCTACTCTATTCTTAAATCTTAATAGAATTTGTTCCTTTTAAGTAATGATACGTGAAGGATGATTTCTTAGTTCTGCTTTACCTATAATGCCATTAAGAGGATGATTTGTTCTGTGAATGTTAGAAAAATGCAACAAATGCAGAAAAATGGAGCTTCTGATACATCGTCAGGTAAGAGTATCAGCCTTCCAAATTTATCATATGAGGTGAGCTGAATTGCTTATCTTGAATTATTAGCTTTCCAAGGTTCCAACTTTAAAAGAAATTTTTAGACCCTCATTTACATCTTGATCATGTCAGACCCATGCAACGCACGTGGTCTTTCTCTTGATCATGACCACAGTGAGTACTAATTATTATTTGGTCGTGATGTGGAAGATAAGCCAATGGAAGAATCAAGCATTTCACATATTCTCCATTCATACCCTCAGTTTCGGCTGCCACTTTCATTATTTCCCGAGTTTTGGTGGGATTTGTCAATTTATCCTTTCATTTTTTCGCCCCTTAATTACATGTATCTCTCTGTTTTGAAAATTAAGAAATGCAACATGAAAAGCAAAGAACTTTTCTCCTTCCATTGTCACATGCAGCGATTAATTACTGGCGGACTGCATTCATGTTTCATTTGAAATATGAACATTTTGTTTCCAAATTGGAGAGACATGAGATTTTAGATGTAGATGTTATGCATTAAAAGTTCGTGCATTTTGTGTTTCTCTTTAACAGTATTTTGTCATTCTTTGCATGTAATTTTTATAATTTATAAAGATTAAGAAGCTCTGGAAGTCATGGAATCTATGAAACCTTAAAGCCTTGTGTCAACCTTAAAGCATTTAAATATTTGAAATGGAGGGAGTACAAAATACGGATTGCATAATTATATTAAAAAAGATGTTAAAGAGAAGAGTATTTCAATGTTTTTCATTTCAATATTATAAACAACACATGAAATGTACCTTTTTTTTAAATAAGAACATGATGAAATGTACCACCCGCATATGTACTATTTTTTTAAATAATAACATGATGAAATGTACCACCGTTCTTAACATTATTTCAATATTCAGCTTTCATTTTTATTCTGAATTTTAATCGCCAACATGTTTACCATGCTTTTCTTTACATTATTAAATTGATATATCGTTGGATTATTATATTTTAGATAGTTTTAGTTAGATTGTTAGAAATTAGATATAGTTTGAACTAACTTATACTTTTCATTGTCCTTTCCTCAAATTAAAAAAAAAATGGCTGCCTTTTTTTTTTTAATACCCCGTAGATGAAAAGCAATACAAAACAAGAAACCAACAAGCAGCAACAGTTAACAATCTCATCAGCAATTTTAGTCCAAAGATTGGCAAGCTGAAGCCTTCATTTAGTGTTCTTTTCACAAGAGGATATGTCATAAGATTTCTATTCTTATTTATAACTTGAAATTCAACTAGCCAATTACGCTGAATCATGTTTTTGATCTCTAAGAGAACTGCCCAATCATGATGTGTTTCAGGAGTCTCATTCATGACCAATTGTATTGCCTTTTAATGAGGCCTATAACATCATTTTTTTTTGTAGCATTGTGACATTGAATGAAAAAAGAGATTATGCTATTGATGCGTACTTCTGTCGCTAAAGCAATCAATTAAACTAGGTCCTAAATTATTGTGCAGTTTAGGGTCAATCTAGGTCATTCTCTCAAGGAGCAAGCTATAGGTTTTCTTTAGGATTAATTTTCAAGTGACAAAAGATGCAATGAAATGGACCTAAACTAGAATGTAAGACACTATTACCTAAATGTAATTAAACTAACTAAATGCACTAATGCAATTGACTCTAAAAACTATATGAGAATGAGACTAATCTATATGAATTTGAATGCAATTTTTGGAGGTTTTTTTATGAAAGTGGAATTAAAATGCTAAGCAAAGAGAATAATCAAAAGCAAGACAATCAACAAAGGTTTAGTTCAGTTATGATGGTGAAGGGGACAACTTAGGATTCACATGGATTTAGCTTTCTTAGCCATTCAATTTATTAGACCAAAGGGAGGTTGATGAAAAATTGGAATTAATAAACTTAATCACCTAATTAAGACATGGGAAACCCTCAAGCTTAATAACACTTAATCCACTAGAAAACTTATAATGGAAAAGGCGGTGGTTAATTAAATCCATTAAAACCAATCAAAATAGTTTAAGATAGTTTTGGGAATCATGTTCACAATTGCCTAATTGAACAAATGTACAATTGTATAATTAATCAACATAATTAAACAATCAAGAGGTTAAACCCAAATTGACAATTAAATGAATAATGAAAACTCAATTAATAATCTAATTGACAATCAAAGGGTTTGCAAACAAAAATCGCAACAATCATTTAAGAACAAATCAAATTCAAAATATCAATTCAATCCAAATCAAAAATAAATCTACAATCTAAAACTAGATTGTTCTCAATTAGTACAACATAAAATCATTTAAAACTAAATAATATCAAATTTTGAATCAAAAAGATAAAAAGAAAGACACTCTCTTATGATCTTCAAGTGTAAACTACAGAACTCTAACTTCCTCCATACTCCTCTCAAGTTATCTCCTAAATTAGTCTAAGCTGTCATGAATTTACTCTCCCCTCCAAACTTCGAACAGCATGACACGGCCATTGGAAAAAGAATTTGTGATGGGATGATGAATGAATGGATCTTGTGTGTACGTGACTCTCTGCGAATTGGAAAGGGGGAATGGAATAATTTAATGACAATTGAAGGTGGGGCCCGTGAGTGTTGATTGAGAGAAAGAGAGGTTCAGCTCTCAATGGAGTGTGTCTTCTGCCTCGTCCCTTCTCTGCCAGTACGTCTCAGCCTCCCTCTCCAGCGTCAGTCCGTGAGTGTGTTTTTTCCCGCGTGTGACTCGGTGTCCTTCCCTCTTGGTGGCTGTTAGGTTAAATTTTATGAAAGGAGGAGAGAGTTTTTTTTTGTCTAATTTTGAGTCCATTAAAATTAAAGAAACCCAATAAAATCCAACCGTTATATTTTATTTTAGTTTTCAAGAATAATTTTGTATTTTAGGATCTTCTAATATGCTTTTTCTTGTCCTGTAAGAATTTTATAAAATCATGATTTATCATATATTTAAAAATATTATCTAATCACAATATAACAATCAGAATATTAACAATTTAAACTCAATAATATTATAATCAATTCAAATTTATATTAGTTCCTAAAATTGGCTAACCATCCAAATATTATCTAATGAATCCAAATTAACCTAAAATAGTTCCCAAAATAAATGAATAATGTGGGATAAAATATATTAAATTTGGGATTTATCAGTCATTATTTACCAATAGTTTATATTTAATTATTAATAAATTTCTCATTCATTTTGTTATTCAGCTATATTAAAATGGCGTCATTGATAATGGAAAAGGATAACCTTGAACAATTTATCGGGAGTAGAGAAGCACCTTGCAAATGATAATGCTACTTAGGCAGCCAGTCAAAGATTTCATAGAAAAAGAACAAGAGCTCTAATGCTGCAACTCAAATCAAAACTTATTCCATGAAAAGGCTGTCGTGCTTCAACCAAGTTGAAAAATTCAGGGACACAAGTCAAGCATAATTGCAACTAACCAACCGTTTCATGAACTGGCATCACATTGGCAACGACAAAACTGATTATTACCTTTGATACTAGATATAAGATTCAGTTGATTTTTTTTTTTTTAATTTATTAGAGAGATTAAGAAAGCTAAATAAGTTACTTAATCATATTATATGTTGTGTATGTTTAAATTACATATTAGTTTACAGGTCCGACAAATTAGTTTAGAAAAAAAATAATATAAATACTTTAAAGTAATTTAATTAGTTTTCTTAATCATAAAAAAGTCAACTGGTTTTATATTTAGGACCAGAGGTAGTGTTTAAGACCACATATATACCAAACCAACTTGCAAAGGCCAAATATTGCATCTTTTGAGCATGAGCTGGTATCTCAATGGCAATATCATTCCTACTTCTAAATTCTTCACAAATTGAGTACGTTTGTTTCCTACCATATGTGATTAAAGGGCTTAACATAATGGATATAATAAACTTAAATTAACAACTCTCATAAATGCAAGTCTCCATATCTACATATACAAGTAGAACAAGGAAATTTATAATGAAAATTAGGTCATTGATAAGAAATACAAGGGAATTAAATCCAATAAATATAAGTTTCGCTGAATAAACAATTAGGATAAAGATGATTGCCTCTATTTTGTGTCATGGTCGTGTGTCTGAAGGACACGAATCTATTACCAAATATCTCAACCTACGACCAATAATAAATTCAAACTTATGTTAGGCCTCTCAATCAAGAGAGGTTCCCCAAAGGCCTTTGTTTCTTCATGGCTCGGATTTAAATCATCAGTTCATTATACTTGAGTAGAATCTTGAGTAGAATCTAATTTCTCACTTCATTGAATAAATCTACATCGTTCTCATCAATTTGGAAAACAAATTTTGATCTTATCCCCATTTTTTCCCGTGTCAGGAACCATGACTAGTAATTCATGTAATATGTTAATTTATCACTTGGGTTGATTATCAATTTTAAAAATAGTTTGTCTTTTTAGTAAGATATCTGGAAGATGCTCTGAGGTTGGTACCTGAAAAAATCAATTGCTTTATGTGGTTAATCTCATAGTCTAGAAAACTACTGAAGTACATTGATCAGCCTCCACCTCACTTGCTCTTGTTGAGGTGGAGCATGATGTACGAGACTAAAATGTCTTTACTTGGAGTTTACATAGGTAGTATGGGTTGCTACCTTTGGGGGTGTGGTTTTTCAAAGTGCTTGGGTGCTTATCATTTGGTATCAGAGCTAGTTATTTGGTATCAGAGCCAGTGGTCGGTGCTTATCATTTGGTATCAGAATTGGAAGTATGGCCCTCTAATGTGCTTGGGTATCATTTAGTATCAGAGCCGCCAACTTTTGGGGTGTGATTCTCTAAGGTGTTTGGGTGCTTATCATTTGGTATCAGCAACGATGGTCAGTGCTTACCATTTGGTATCAGAACCGGTGGTCGGTGGACTGTAGAGGACTACCGACAGAGGGTTCTAACTCGTTAAAGTGCCGCTGGGGCTTTCCAGGGAAGATATATTGATAATACTAAGGTAGTACGAGCTGCCAATTGAAACGTTAAAGGATGTAGTTAATAATCTCCTATCTAAGTCATACGCTTCTCTATCAAAGGAGGAAGCAAATAGTTTCTTGAATGCCTCGAGTGTATTGAGAATAGCCTTTCCAGGAGTTAGATCATATTGAGCAGAGTATGTCTTGGCTTTTAGAGCTCGACGAAAGTAAGGAAACCATTATGCAACTCTCACACAAACTTCTACCTCTTCAGCTAAAGAAGATAGAGTACGAAACTAACCTGAACAAACTAAGAAAAGAAGAGTCTGGGTTGGACAAGTTATCAGATGATCACGTCAATAAAAAGTATGACATTGATGGGATAGAGTTGATAACAGAGAAACTACGTGCCCAAATAGAGAAATTAGAAGTAGAAGTAAGGACTAAGAGAGCTACAAGTGGCGTGTTAAAGAAGGATGCTGATACTCTAGACTTAAAAAGATCTAAATTGACGACGAAACATGAGGTTTTGGATTTAAAAAGTCAGATGTTAAGGAAAGAGCTTAGGCTCAAGGATATTGAAATCAATGAGATGGAGAAAAAAATCCAGACTTTAAGATCACAAATCAAGTTATTGCTCATGAATCTAACTGCTAATGATGAAAGAGTTGCTGCCTTGAGGAAGGAGTCTAAGGGTTTTTTATAGGGACCAAGGTAGTGTGGGCTGCTAGCTTTGGGGGTGTGGTTCTCTAAGGTGCTGGGGTGTTTATCATTTGGTATCAGAGTTGCTAGCTTTTGAGGTGTAGTTCTCTAAGGTGCTTAAGTGCTTATCATTTGGTATCCGAGCCGGTGTTCAGTGCTTATCATTTGGCATCAGAGCTTTTAAAGTACGGTTCTCTAAGGTGCTTGGATGTTTATCATTTGGTATCAGACCTAATGGTCAGTGCTTATCATTTAGTATCAGAGCTGAGGGTGTGGTTCTCCAAGGTGCTTGGGTGCTTATCATTTGGTATTAGAGCCGATGGTTGAGGCTTATCATTTGGTATCAGAGCTGGTGGTTGGCAGACCTGAGATAGCTACCGATGGAGGGTTCTGACCTGCTGAAGTTCCGTCAAGTGAAGTCGTCGAGACGTCAGCTTTCCGATGAGGGTTTATTGATAGGGACCAAGGTAATAAAATGAACAAAAGGATCTTGTTGCACATCAACAGTCCTTAACGGAAGAGTACGACTAGAAGTGATCTCAAGCTTTACAATTGGACAGGAAGTGCAATGATATAAGGCCTCAAATTCAGAAATTGGAAAGAGATATGAAGAGTGAGAAAACTAAGGACCGGTTTAAGTTGGCGGTGGAAAAGCTTATCCACATAAGTCGAGACAAAAATTATTTCACAAGCATACCTCATATACCGTAAATCATTTTAGAAAAGTAGCTTCTACCACTAATCCAAACAGGCACTAACCTTAAGAAGTTGGAAATGGATGCTACTGATATGCTCTCACGATCCACAGAATTGAGGAAAATATGCGAGATTCTGGTTGCATGCAAAAGTCCTTAAAGGAACCCTTGGATTCTATGTTCCTAGAAGGTGGGTTTAACTAGAATCTAAACCTGAAAGCTGCATATGAAAAGCGTGATTCTTTGATTAAGCAATGGAGCTCATTGTCAAAACTTCACCTGGACCACTCTTTAGCTCAATTATCTTCAAGAGAATTGCCAATTGGGGACAAGCCACCATTTGGTTCCAACTTGTAAGTTAAATACCAGGTTTTATTTTTATTTTTAAATATAAACCCTTATTTTGGCATTCATTTATTCCTACATTTAGGTCGTATCTTTTTGTTTTCCCCCCTTTTATGTTGTCGGCTAGACATGGGGGAATATTTCTAGGACAGATTCACCTCAAACCTATAAAAACATTTGTGTTAATTTCACTAAAGTTCCTCTTTTAAACATTTGAATTGAAAACTACTACTTTGATGAAAAAGTCCCTCAACATGGGCAATCAATTGGAAGAGTTTAAGAACAATATTAAGAGTTTAAGAAATAAAGTGAATTGAAATTTTATATTTAGAACTAAAATTAAGGTATAGTTCTCCAAGGTGCTTAAGTTCTTATCATTTGATATCAGAGCCGGTGGTCGATTCTCTAAGGTGCTTAGATGCTTATCATTTGGTATTAAAGCTGATGGTCGGTACTTATCAATTGGTATAAGAGCTGGGGGTATGGTTTTATAAGGTGCTTGGGTACTTAACATTTGGTATTAGAGCCGATGGTCGGTGCTTATCATTTGGTATCAGAGCTGGTAGTTGGCAGACTTGAGAGAGCTACCGACCGAGGGTTTTGACCAGTTGAAGTGCTACCGAGTAAAGCAGTCGAGACGCCGGCTTTCGAAGGAGAGTTTATTGATAGGAACCAAGGTAAAATGAACAAAAGGATCTTGTTGCACATCAACAGTCCTTAACGGTAGAGTACGACTAGAAGATATCTCAAGCCTTACAATTGGATAGGAAGTGCAATGATATAAGGCCTAAAATTCAGAAATTGGAAAGAGATATGAAGAGTAAGAAAACTAAGGACTTGTTTGAGTTAGCGCGGTGGAAAAGCCCGTCCACGTAAATCAATATAAAACTCCTCCCACAAACTTACCTCGTATACAGTAAATCATGTTAGAAAAGTAGCTTCTACTGCTAATCTAAACAGGCGCTAACCTTAAGGAGTTGGAAATAGATGCTACTGATATGCTCTCATGATCCACAAAATTGAGGAAAAACGTGAGATTCTGGTTGCAGGGTAAAAGTCCTTAAAGGAACCCTTGGATTCTATGTTCCTAGAAGGTGGGTTTAACTGGAATCTAGACCTGAAAGCTACATATGAAAAGAGTGATTCCTTGATTAAGCAATAGAGCTCGTTGTCAAAACTTCACCTGGACCACTCTTTAGCTTAATCATCTTCAAGAGAATCGCCAATTAGGGACAAGCCGCCATCTGGTTCATCTCCAAACTTGTAAGTTAAATGACGGTTTTTTTTTGTTTTTAAATATAAACCCTTATTTTGGCATTCTTTTATGCCTACATTTTGGTCGTATCTTTTTGTTTTTCCCCCTTTTAAGTGGGGTAGAGTTACGGAGAAATTTTAGATGCCTTGTAGGATGTAGCCCCTTTACCTCTTATAAAATCCCACTCACCTGCTCACAATGAAATCTAAACGGTTTTTTTGGAGATGGTACTAGTGCACATGGAGATGATACCAGTATTCACAACCTTGGTATTAGTATGGTATTAGTGGTATCAAGATGATATTAGTGGTATCAAAAAGCAATGGTATCAGTACAGTATCTAGTTGGTGGTATTGATAATACTAGTGCACACAGTCATAATACCAGCACTCATGATAATAGTATGAGGATGGTACAATTGGTATCAGGATGATATCAGCGGTATCAAGGAACAGTCATGATACCATCACTCATGCAAACTTTTATTTTATTTTTCAAGCTCCAACTAATTCCTAAACATCAGGAATAAACTTTGATAGAGACCTGTTTCAACGGTTTTTTTTTGTTTTTTTAAATTCTTGTCCATGTCTCTGGTTCTTTATTTTTTTCTCACTCCTAAATTTCTTAATCGTTCCTACCAAACAAAAAGGATACGAGTTTGGCAAATGCCTATACTGGTAATTTCAAGTTCCTGGAAACTATTGAACTTGATCCTTCTCCCCAAGAAGCTCATCCTACTTCCGACAAAGCCACAATTGAAATGTTAAATGGTGCAGTTAATAATCTCCTATCCAAGTCATATGCTTTTCTATCAAAGGAGGAAACAAATAGCTTTTTGAATGCCTTGAGTATGTTGAGAATAGCCTTTCCAGATGATAAGAGTTAGATCATACTTAGCAGAGCATGTATTGGCCTTTAGAGCTCGACAAGTGTAAGGAAACCATTGAGCAACTCTCAAACAAACTTCTACCTCTTCAATTAAAGAAGATAGAGTATGAAACTAGCCTGGACAAACTAAGAAAAGGAGAGTCTGAGTTGGACAAGTTATTAGACAATCACGTCAATAAAAAGCATGACATTGATGGGGTAGTGGTGACAACAAAGAAACTACGTGCCCAAATAGAGAAATTAGAAGAAGTAAGGACTAAGAGAGCTACAATTGGCATGTTGAAGAAGGACGTTGATGCTCTGGACTTAAAAAGAACTAAATTGATGATGAAACATGAGGTTTTAGATTTAAAATGTCAGATATTAAGGCAAGAGCTTAGGCTTAAGAATATTGAAATCAATGAGTTGAAGAAAAACTTCCAGACTTTAAGATCTCAAATTGAGCTATTGCTCATGAATCTAACGGCTAATGACGAAACAGTTGCTGCCTTGAGGAAGGAGTTTAAGGGTCTTTGATAGGGACCAAGGTAGTATGGGCTGCTAGCTTTTGGTGTGTGGTTCTCCAAGGTGCTTGGGTGCTTATCATTTGGTATCAGAGTTGGTGGTCGGTGCTTATCATTTGGTATCAGAGCCGGGGTGTGGTTCTCCAAAGTGCTTGGGTGCTTATCATTTGGTATCAGAGCTGCTAGCTTTTGGGGTATGGTTCTCCAAGATGCTTGGATGCTTATCATTTGGTATCAAAAATGCTACCTTTTGGGATGTGGTTCTCGAAGGTGCTTGGGTTCGTATCATTTGGTATCAAAGTTGCTAGTTTTTGGAGTATGATTCTCCAAGGTACTTGGGTGTTTATTATTTGGTATCAGAGCCGGTGGTCAGCGGACCGGAGAGCTGCATATGAAAAGCGTGATTCCTTGATTAAGCAAAGAAGCTCATTGTCAAAACTTTATTAAAGAATTAATGACGTTTTATTATATTTTAACAACTTTCATTTTCCCATAAAAAAATTACATGATCCATAATGTATTGAAAAATGTCTGTTGCTTTCCTCTTTCTTGATAGTTGAAAGCCCAAATACTTCCCAATTTCTTTAGAGATTTTCATGTTGGTGATATCTTTTATTTTCATTCTCAAATCGGTGGGCACCTTTGTAGGGAAAAATAAGGAAAATTTACTCTTATTGATTTTTTCTCCAGAAGCTCTACAAAAACCTTCAAGGCAACTCATCACACATAAAGCTTGCTGCTCAAATGCTTCGCTAAATAGTAGAACGTTGCAAAAAGCAAGTTAGAGATTTGTGGCCTTGCTTTGGTAACATAAATGGGCTTCCAATTATCTCCTTGATGAAGCCCCTTTTACGAGTGAAAAATTCAGTTTGTGATCCATTCCAAAGAACATTATAAGAAATAGATTGAATGCAATTCATAATATAAGAGTGATAAAATTTGAGTTCATCCTTGCATCATGGAGAACCTGATGAAGAAAATACCATCTAATGCGATTAAATGCTTTCTCAAGATCAATCTTAAGAGCCATATAGTCCTTCTTGCCTCTTGCTTTGTTCATGGTGAGCATAATTTCTTGGCCAATGATAATGTTGTCTTGGATATGTCTCCCTTTAATTTCACCATTCCAATTACTTTGGAAAAATATGGGATAGAATCCATTAGGAGCTTTATAGAGACCCACATAAAATAAGGCTTCTTTAATGGGAAAATGACGCCTAGATCCCAAGGATCGAAGATAATTACAGTGAAATCCCAAAAAATATAAATAACAATTCGTTAAGCTGTTTTTACAACATGTTGACTTATTTTTTGTTGCTATGGGACTTCATTGTAATTATCTTCGGTCCTTGGGACCTGCGCGCCATTTTCCCTTTTTTAATTTTCTCATCAGTTGGTATAACAACAAGGTTAGCGAGAGAGGTTGAATCAATGATAGAAAAGTTTGTCTTTGTTTGTGTCATAATTGGACTGTTATCATCAGGGTGAAATAGCCTCTTGAAGTAGCTGGTGACCATGGCTATTAAGTCATCATTGTTCTCAATCCATGTTCCAAAATCGTCCTTTAGAGCTAAGACTATTTTTTCTTCTTCGCATGTTAGTCTTGAGAAGATAGCAACAAGTGTTTCTATCTTCCATTACTATCCATTTAGTACAGGCTTTTTGAAACCATATAATTCCTTCTAATTTAAACCGTTCATCAAGATCAGCCAGCAAAGTTCTCTCTTTCTTTAGAAAAGCAGAATGAGGATCAGACGGGGATCTTTGAATTCCGTTCATCCCTGTTGATTAGGCTAACACAGTGCTTATTTGGGAACCACAAGAAGATTTTTTAAAGCACTTTTTCACAAGCCTCGAACACCGTAAAAACAGTTTTTAAAAGCTAAACAAACAGTCACACAGCATGAATCTAAAGTCCAACTAAGCTGGAGCCTCATTCTGATCTAGGCCTTTCGGCCCATAAAAATACAGGGCTGTGCCTTAGCCCCAGATTTGAAGATCCACAATGCGACGTCAACACTTTGCCATCATAGCTGGTAGTGGGTCCCACCTCCGAGGAAGCTTTACCGGGAGGAAAACGGAAAATCCGCTTTCTTCCCCGTTCGACCTTTTCGAAGCTTAAACCCTTTAAACAACTGCCACATTAGCAACAAGCCACAATAAACGATAAAAATCACTGTTTAGGGACACGCAACAACGCGCGCCTGCATATGTTAGTGTGTGTTTGGATTAATTTTTTTTAATAGGTTTTACAACTTATGAGATAAATATGTGAGAGAAGTTTTATGTCAGCAAACCATGATTTGATTTGAAAGCTTCCCAAACACACCCTCTATCTCCTTCTCCATCTTCTTCCTCAGTTCACTTCATTCACTCTTCGCTCACACACACACGCACACGCACACGCACACACAAACATCGTGACCTATTGATTTTTCCTCCCATGGATCCTCCATCTTCCACGCCACCATCTCTTCACATGGCAATGGCTGCCTTCTTTGGACCCTCTTTGATGGCTCTTTCCGCCTTCTACATTCACAAGCGCAGTGTCGACCAGGTACTTCGCCGCCTCATCGAGATCCGCCGCACACACTCTCGCACTTCCGGCCCAAAAAGGGAGCAAGAAGAGCTCTATGGTGGTGGTGGTGATGATGAATACGACGGCGATGGCCTCCGAGTGTTTGGTTCCGACGGTGGAGGAACGGCTGTTGCTGTGAGAGATTATCCTAGAAGCTCGTCGACGTCTATGGACGGAAACGCGCATCGGAGTTATAGAATCTCTTCGTCATTACCAAATGTTGCGGTTAGAACTGAGTGGTTCGAAGAGGACGGCCAGTTTGAGCGGTCAGTGGGTTATGAAGCTCAGGCTCGTGCTTCTTCGCTAGATAATCTGAACTTTGTTACATCAGGACTTCCTCCACTTCGAATGGATCAAAGGGATAGTATGTTTTTCAAACTCGGGATTAATTTCGTTAGTTTTTCTGAAAGGATATGCTATTTCATATATGTTTATAACGATAAGCTGGACGCAAGAGATAATGAAATTGTTCTTCTTTTGATGTGGAGGTGCAATTTTAATGAAGAAGAAAATATTTTTGAACTGTAATTTGCCTTACTTCTGTTTGCTTTGTGGCTTTTACAGGAGAGAACGCTCAGCTTTCATGTTCCTACAAAAGAATAGCGTCTATTGGTAGGATTATGACTCCGAGGTCTCCCAGCCGTAATACCTTTGAAAGCGCTGAAGATTCTGACGAAGAAGGACCTGGCCTTGAAAATGATGATCGTATTCCTTTCTATTCGGGGAATACAGAGTCTTCAGATAATTATGTGAGAAGATACTTTCTTATCTCCTTCTGAACTTTTTTTGCACTGCTAATGAATTTTTTCAACTTTGAACTGATCAATTTTTGCCCTTTTCTTTTCCTTTAAGATCAGAGGATCGGGGTTAAACATAACAACTAATTACTTATTGCTGTTTTTTCCTGATAATATTATATTTTTATCGAGTTCTAGACGAACTTGTTAGTATTTGTTAAGATAGTATTTCAATAGTTGGCAATTCTAAGAAATTAGAAATGAAAGGTTGCTTTTGTAATGTGATAATTTTGATAGTATTGGTGCATGATCCTTTATTCTCTCAATTGAGAGATGACTCACTTTTAGTATATTATTACTCATAGTTTTATATTAAGTGTTTTCAACTGGTATATGTTGCTGTAGGGAGTAAAAACAAATATATGCAGTTTGTCTGCTATTCCAATTAGAGGTGATGATGCGAACTGTGCAAACAGTGAGACTATAAGAGAATCTAAAACCGGTGCTGACATACAACACGATGGAAAAACAGGATCGACTTCTGTAAACTTAGTTGGAAACGGTCTCACATTTTCCAATACTGTCTTGCCTCCAAGAGTTGCAGGGCAAGGTGCCTTCACATTCCTATCATATTCTGTCTGCTTATTGTTTCCAAATTCATTTCATGCTATATATTTTTGGATTTTTTTCCTGCAATTTAAGTCACATGTTTCTATTATCTTTTCATTTTGCTCCCAATTTTGAGGTAAATTGTGTTGCAAATATTTTTTTAGCCATATAAAACCAAATATTATGTTTTCTTTTATTTTACTTATATGAAGAAATATTGAAAGAGGTGAATGTTTGATGTGTCTGTTTGTTCTACAAAACCTTCAGAGTCTGCAAATATTGAAGAAGAGGAAGAATGCAAGATGCTTCGTGAATGCTTGAATTTGCGTAAGAAATATGTTTACCGGGAAGAGGTTCCTCCTTGGAAGGCCAAACCCTTGGCAAAGAACTCTGATCCATATCACTTTGATCCAGTTGAACCATCATCTGTATGTTTGTTGCTTGTCCATTATGGATCTGTGTTAGCATTTTCTGCTGCAAGATAAATCTGTATGTGAAATAATAAGTCATTTTTCTTCTGAGTGTTAATTTAATATCAATATAACTCACTTTTTGTTGTTTCAAACAGCATGATTTCAGGATGGAAGGTGGAGTTGTACATGTTTATGCAAGTAAAAATGGTAAGCACTGAAAGTGATACTTAATAGGCGTCAAGGATTGTTTCTTTCTGAAAGTTGAATCTTTTAGGAGAAGTCTTGGATTGGCTTTTATTTATACATCTAAGATATCTCTTCAATCGTATGTGTTCTGAGCTTTGAGCATGGACAAAGCACAATCCCACCATAGTCAGTTGTGTAATATAATTTAATTTGGAGAATGCTGGTTGGCAAAAAGTAAACTCTTAACCACTTGCTTACTGCCCACAAAAGTTTTGATGCCATTCAATGTCAAGGACCTATGTTCATAAAAGATTTGACAGAGTTTTACGTTGACTATCAAGGGCCTAACACAACCCTCCTCCTTTACGTTGGATCGTTTAAGGTGGTTTGGACTCCTTTAAAGAAGGCTATTGGATGCGCCGGTGACAATGGTTGATCAAGTACTATGGAGTCCTTTAAAGAGAGGTAGAGGAAGACCGAAGTGAATACTCAATAGATAATAGAGTGGGATTTTTTTGTTGATAATCTATCTAAAGATTTGGTTTATGATAGAGCATAATGATGTCGTGCGATTCATGTAGCTGACCTCACCTAGTAGGATAAGGCTTTCTTGTCGTCGTCGTTGTCAATGTCATGGGCCTGCTTGTCCCAAAAGCATACTCTGTTGAGAGAAACTCCTACAACGGTTTTGATATACATTTAACAATATGTCTATGATTAAAAAAATGATTATTTTCCTCAATTACCTTAGCATCATTCATTTTGGTTTTCCCAAAAGGTTATGATGTTTGGAGAGTGTCCAAAAATGGTGTTGATATATATATAAAACAACTTATGTATATTGTATCTTCCTACAACTGTTATATTATACATGTTGATTTGGCTATGATTAAAACCAGGATAATCTTTTTTCAGTTACCTTAGTAAGATTCGTTTTAATTTTTTGCTTATTTCATATCGGAACAATTGAGCTTTCAAAGAAACTGTTTTGCAGACTCTGAAGAGCTCTTCCCAGTTGCAAACTCAACAGAATTTTTTACTGATATGCATTACATTCTTAAAGTTATGTCTAATGGAAATGTTCGCTCTGCATGCTACCATAGGATATGATTCCTTGAGGAAGTAAGTTTTTTTTCCCTCACTTATTTTTATCTGATTTCTGTTTTTCCTTCTTGTGGCATTTAATTATGAACTTCATCTGATCATTACGCAGAAATTCCGTCTTCATCTGTTACTGAATGCGGATAGGGAATTTCTGGCCCAAAAAAGTGCGCCACACCGAGATTTTTACAATATTAGAAAAGTTGACACTCATATCCATCACTCTGCTTGCATGAATCAAAAGCATCTACTGCGCTTCATTAAATCAAAATTAAGAAAAGAACCTGATGAGGTGAAAATTGTTATAAATTTATCTCTTAATTTATGTTTAGCTTATTGTGACCCCACTTTTCATTTTTGCTCTTTTAATTTTTAGATTGCTGGTGCTTCTTAATTACATTATTATCCTATGTTGGCAGGTTGTAATATTTAGAGATGGAAAGTATATGACACTGAAGGAGGTGTTTGAGAGCTTGGATTTGACAGGGTAATGCAGTACTTTAGTTCTGCTTAACTACTGCTGCAGTTGTCCTGCGTATCTAGGAGAGTGATTGCATGTTTTCATGTTGTCTGAATAGTAGCATTTCATGTGCAGGTATGATCTGAATGTTGATCTGTTGGACGTTCATGCTGATAAGAGCACCTTTCATAGATTTGACAAATTCAACCTTAAGTATAATCCTTGTGGACAAAGCAGACTTAGAGAGATATTCTTAAAGCAGGATAACCTCATTCAAGGTTTGTTTGAGAATAAGAAGATACTACTAAATAAATATTTTTATGCAGCTCAGTAACTCATAATCTTAGGGTTATAAGTGGATTTCTTTTTCAATTCTCAATAACTAAACGCCCCCCAAAATGCACAGGAAGGTTTTTGGCTGAAGTAACAAAGGAAGTTTTGTTAGATCTTGAAGCAAGCAAATATCAGGTATCTTATCTGTGCGGTAGCAGATTCTTCACCGGTGATATTTCCTATCTTGATTCATTTGTATACATACAATTTACAGATGGCTGAGTACAGGATTTCCGTGTATGGAAGAAAACAGAGTGAATGGGATCAATTGGCTGGTTGGTTTGTAAACAATTCACTCTATAGTGAAAATGCAATATGGTTAATTCAGGTAATTTGTTATTCAGAGTTCTATTCTTGCAGCATTTTTTGTTTGAATGCATGGTGTGACAATTAATCATTGGGCACCAGATCTGTTGGATCACTGTGTCAAGAGTTAGTGTCGATTTCATTTATTTGTCATTTTATCTTTCTGTGAGATTGGTACAGATAGTTGGCAAAAAAAAAAACAGAGAGATTGGTACAGATCGACTTCTTATGAGTGTAAGGCAGAATCAGTTTCAATATATTGCTGTAGCCTTCAGTTGTATGGTTTTCCCTGGAGAAGTTGTTCCTTAGCTCATTGCAACTTTTAGGACCTCTTTATTCTTCTGTATAAAATTGTTGTCGGGCAATGGTGCTTTGTTGAAAAATAATCTTGAAAAATTGCTCTTGGTTGGGTAATTAGAGTAATTTTTGCTTTATTATTCTTGGTAGAAAGAGTAAACTTTTAAAGAATGTTCCTTGCAAGGAGAGGAGGCCAATGGGATTTCAAACTGGGAAGGAGATCCCTTTTTTTCCTTTTTCTTTTTTTTGGGGGGGGGGGGGGGGGTTGGAAGCTCAAAGATCAGCTACTCAGGTTGGCGAAAAAAAGGGAAGAGTGGGATAGGGCTTCTCTTGCTTTTGATGTAGCAGGGCCCAGCGGGAGGCCTACATGACTTGCATTTATTTCTGCAAGCTATGGGATATAGATTAAAATGAGGGAAAACTAAACTAACTATTGAAGGGGTTGGAATTCGCCTTGCCCTAGTACACTAACTAGGAAGAAAGATTTTGTGCCTTTCCGCCAAACCAGAATGAAGGACCAATTGGGTCTATCAGAATGTCTTTCTTTCACAGTGCTTTGACATTCTCAAGTGTTCTAGTCTAACTATCTCTACCCTAAGTACCTCTGGATAAAGCACACACTAAGCAGATCTACTTTGTGCGTCAAACTTTCTTGGGAATCACTGGGATGAATCTTTTTCCTTTCTATTTTTTTCTTTGAATGTGTTGCCAACATGATCCTATGTGAAGAAACTCTTGACGTCATTATGGGAAGAATATACATCTGGCAATTTATTTAAAATAAATCCTATTCTTTCTAGAAGAATTTTCAAGGATAAAATGGATTATAAAAGAGAATTACCACTGGCAACTATTTTCTGTATGATTCTTTAACATTTTGATCTTTGTTTTACAAGATTTTATTCAGGATCTCATGCTATCTTTTCCTTCTGTCTTCTTTGAGCTTTGGGATTATTGTTTATTAACTATGTTCTTTTTCTAATTTTCATTGGCACAGTTACCCCGACTATACAATGTGTACAAGAATATGGGAACTGTTACCTCGTTTCAGAATATTCTGGATAATGTGTTTATTCCTCTGTTTGAAGCCAGTGGATCCAAATTCTCATCCTCAGTTGCATTTGTTCTTGATGCAGGTTAGCCCCTCTTCTACTTTGTGTGCACATTAGCCCCTACGTGTGCTTGCATTTTTTCAACCAATATGTTACTTTGCTATGAGTATTTAACATTTCTTCTAACATGCTAATGTAACTATGCTTTAGCTACGGTACCTGAGATATGCTTAGGTTGATGTTTTGTCCTTGCTGCTGTATGAAATTTTCCCAACTCTAATAAAGAGTGTCCTTATATTTCAATTCAAAAATGTTTTTGCTTTGCTGCAAGTTTCGTCTAGAGTAAGTATTCCCCATGCAGTGGCTCTTCTTTGTGACAAAGGGGTGTCTGTGATGTACAAAAACAACTTCTATTCCTTTAAATTGTTAACACTGGCTGAGCACAAAGTTCGGATCTGTCATCTGAGACCATTTAGACTCAAATTTGATTCTTTGCTCAAGAATTTTATTTCTGTTATCCTCTGTACCGCAGACTTCTGTTAAGTGTTAATGATAATTACTGCCAAGAGATTATGCATCACTTTCAACTCCTTTTCATTGCTGTCTTATAAAGGATGTCTAAATAATGGACACTGGAAACGGTTATGTTGTTTATTCTTGACATTGCTGCCTTTTTTTCTGGCAACGTGTTGAACGTATTATATTGAGCTATTACCAAATGCAGGTGGTGGGATTTGATCTTGTAGATGATGAAAGTAAACCAGAAAGGCGACCAACTAAGCACATGCCAACCCCAGCTGAGTGGACAAATGAATTTAATCCAGCTTATTCTTACTATCTTTATTACTGCTATGCAAACCTGTATACATTAAACAAGGTCTCTAATGTTTTCCTCCTGCCACAAGCCTTAACAAATCATATGATTTTATGTTTATCCTCAAATTTAACTTAATTACTTAATTATAATTTTCTGTTGGTTCCAGTTGCGTGAATCTAAAGGAATGACCACTATAAAATTGCGGCCTCATTGTGGAGAGGTGATCATTTATATCATTGTATTACAATCTATCCTTTATGCTCGTTGTTGAAATGGACATAACTATTATAGTTGTGCAGGCAGGTGATGTTGATCATTTGGCTGCTGCTCTCCTCCTCTGCCATAACATTTCCCATGGGATTATTCTGCGGAAAACCCCTGTTTTGCAATATTTATATTACCTTGCACAGGTTACTCCTCACAAAAAATCATTCTATCAATATAGTGATTTGAGCCCTTCTCACATGAGAGGTGTTGTTGATACACTGAGTTTGAAATAGTTTTGATGGGAAATTCCTGCAACTTATGGTTTTCTGCTAATTTGTATTAATACCATCTTCAGATTGGATTATTGATGTCACCCCTGAGCAACAATTCCCTTTTCTTGGACTATCATCGCAATCCAATGCCTATGTTTTTCCAGAGAGGTCTGAATGTCTCTCTCTCCACCGATGATCCCTTGCAAATTCATTTGACTAAAGAGCCATTGCTGGAAGAATATAGTGTTGCTGCTAAGGTTTACTCCTGAATAGTTGAAGCCTTTATCTTTGGATTCCTTGGCCGATAGAATTTTATCAAATCTTCTGTTTACTCATTTTTAAGTGTTATTATATGTATTATATGAAAATCGTGTATTTTACAGGTATGGAAGCTCAGTGCCTGTGACTTGTGTGAGATAGCCAGAAATTCTGTCTATCAGTCTGGATTTTCACATGAAGCTAAGGTAAATGATGTGACAACAAATGTATGCTCATGTTTTAGTTCGTGGTTCTGTGTTGTGCTATACGCAGTGAAGCACATGAATTATTATATTGTAACTTTGCATATTTTCCCAAGCAATGCACAAGATATATCATAACTTTTTGAAAAATTGTACATATCTTTCTAAATTTTAAACCCTGTTGAAATGTGTAAAAAAAAAAGATTGAGGGAATAAAAATAATAAGTGTACAGTCCAATGAAACTCGTGGAGGGAGATCAAAAAAGTATAAAAAATCTCATTGAACTCACTTTAGATTTTATATTTTTTATTGTTGATTTTATGTGCTGAACCTGAAACTATGTATGGATGTGTCTTGCTCCTTGGTGGTTCAACACTTGGAATTTAGGTGTTCTGTAACGGTAATTAATGGGAGGTCCAGAGTGTTGTTCTGTGCCCACTCACTGATTTCAAATTTTCAAATGGGGCGCATTGGCAAGCACCTCATGCACCGATTGTAAATAAGGCCACATTAATCCCTATTACTACATTTGTATGGTTTGTAATTCACTGATTAGCAATTTGAATTGCTGAATACCCGTCCTATAGTTGAAACCCATTTCGTACAATAAAAATATGATCAATTTGGCCATTACTGTTTTCTCCATAGGACAGGCTCCTGTGATGCTCTGTTTATAGTTCCTGATTCTTGAATATTCTGATCTAGCATTGACATGATTATCACAATTTTGCTTGCCTTCACAGGCGCACTGGCTTGGGGATAAATATTACTTGAGGGGCTCCGAAGGAAATGATATTCATAAGACAAATGTTCCCAACTTGAGAATCTCTTTCCGACATGAGGTAGTAAATCGTAACAACCATGTGTGTGTGATGCCGCTTGTAGATAGATTTGTATCTTTTCATGACAATGATATTGGGGTTTTGCAGACATGGAAGGAGGAAATGCAATACATTTATGGCGGCAAAGCCATCTTCCCCGAAGACGTTGACCCATGAATTTGCCTCTGAATTAATCACTATTTATATGATGATTAGGGTTATGGTTCTCCTTCTCCCTCCGGCTTCCTTTCACATAACTTATACACAGCTGCTTCAACTATCACTTGTTATTTTCAACCTCATAGAAGCCAATTTATTGCAACAGGGTTTTCAACAATGTTGCCAGCATTGCTTCCAATTGTGTTGAGGATAGCAGAATTATGAACTAGCTGTTTTGTCAGCTGTTGTTCATCATTAGTGGCCTTCTTGCTGTGCCACTATACTTGACTCGGTTGTAAATTAAATTGCTTCCTGCCCAATCAGGCTCTCAGGAGTCAGGATGACTTATGATCCAGATTTAAGCACACTGTACTATTCTGTTCTGACCCATTAGGCTGGAATGTGCAAATCCCTTGCTTTGCCTGCTTCATTTCACTTTTCATCCTTGATTTGGCTCCTGTATATTTGAAGTGTGCTTTCCACTTCATAAATTTCCGACCAAAAATAAAGTAAAATAACTTGTGACTTTATTAGCTAACAAGTGAATATATATTTTGTAAATTCCAAATATCTATAATATTTTTTAATTTAAGAAATAAAGTTAAGATAATTATGAAATATAAGATATTTATAATGTATATATTAATTTTATAATTTACAATACACACGTATCTGAGATATGTGATTTAAATTTAAAAAAATTTAAAACAAAGACCTGTTTAACAAATTGAACCATGAGTTTTCAGTTTTTGAATGCTTCATCATTAGTTCATCCTGATTCTTTGCTTATTCCCTTTTGAAATGGTTTATCCCCTTGTCTGAGAGAGGACTAATAATTGGTTTATTATTTTTGTGTTTGGTTTGGGCCAGTGTTGTTAGCATTTTTAGTGCATTCAAACTTTTGTGTTAAGCTTTTATATATAGGCCTTAAACCCTTCTATAAATTATAATGTTATAAATATAAGAATTAATCTACATTATGATACGAAATCATTGGAGGTTATGGTTATTAATCACAAAATGGAATCCTAAAGGGGGTTATGGACATTCACTCATACAGTTTTTACAACAAAATTCACATAATCTTCCCTTCATTTTATATATTATTTGTTTGTGATATTTCGCACCGTTTCATCAAAAAAAAGATATTTCATAACGTTTCAAGTAATTATTTGATAGATATTTGAAGTTTGAAATATTTTCGTATGCCTCCTAGTATTGCTGGTTTGCGGAATTTGTGTCCGGTTTCCATTGGACCTAAATCAAGCAAGAACCCACCCCTGCGGCCCAGGGCCCACTACGGTACAGCCAGAAACCAGAACGACACAACACAATGAGGATCTCTGGCAAAACTGGCTAGTTACAACACTCAAAGTACACACACAGTATCTCCTCTCAAAAGTGCTCGCTCGCGCAACTCGGTCCCTTACTCTTCCCTCTCTCGCCGTCCCAAGCCTCCGTTTGCCTCCCCAATCTTCCTCGCCGTTCCTTTTTCTTCTTTTGTTCCCACCGCCGAGGCACCTGCCGGTGCTTTTCGGATTATCCCAAACCAGGCGAAAGGAGTATTTGCGGTGCTCATGGCGGCTAGTGCAGCCTCTGACATTGCCGACGGCCCTGTTCTCAATTTAGTGAACAAGCGCATCCGTGGGCTTCGCAAGAAAATGAATCGTATTCTTCAGATGGAGGAGTCTATTGCTCAGGGTAAAACAATCAACAAAGAGCAGGAGGAAGTCCTTCGCTCTAAGCCTGCTGTATCCGCGCTCATCGACGAGCTTGAGAAGCTTCGTCAACCCCTTTCTTCTGCTGTGAAGGAAGAAGTTGACCTAGCCATTCAGAACTACCGTATCTCGCCCGACGAACAACCCCAGAAAGCTGACGACTTTAACCACACTGTGGTCGAAGATCTTCTCAATCTTCTTTATTTTGGGTCATTGTTCGACGTGAAGTCACAGAATGATTTCACTTCGACTATTCTGACTAGGACCCATGAGCGGGGCTGTTGCTTAACCTACGATTATGTCACCGACGACGCTACCGATCTTCTCGGTGAGAAAGACTTGGATTTAATTTCTAGGCTGGGTGGTCTATTGATATCGAGGCCTGCGGATTCGAGTTTATCTCACAAGAACGCATTGCAGCGGTGCATAGAGCATGCGAAGCTATGGATTGCGAAGGCTGACCAGCCTGTTGAGTCCAGTGCCGATGTCACATGTATCTTCCCTTTTTCAAGTTTAATGTCTTTTTGACTTTGTAGTTTCTCTTCCTCTTCAATTTGGCCGCGTCATGTTGATTCTAAGCTTATTTCTAGATGCGGATTTGATGGAGAGGTTAAACAAGATCGTGTCTTCAGAATACTTCACCACCACGCCTGAGATGAAAGCTCCAGTTGAAGTTGCTGCAGCTGCTGCTGGAAATTATGCTTCTTTCCAGGTGCCAGTGCACGATACCATTGGTCCTGCCTCAGTTCCAGTTCAAGTGGAAGGCTCAGATTCGCCATCTCAAGAAAAGGTATATCTGCAGACCCAGTAATTTTATATTATTTGATTTGGATATCATCCATCTTTAATTCATGGCTTTTATCCTGCAATAGTTAATGTAAATCTAGCGATTTTGTGTTGCATGGTATTTATGTATGGTTTCAACTTTAAACAATATATTGTTTTTTTTTTTCCATTTGTTTTGTATTTGTCTGTACACCACCATTGATCTAAATTGCTTTGTTTGGTGCAATGAATTGTTGTTTGACTATTAACACTTATGCCCACATATAATTCTAACATAAAAATAATTGAAAAGTAGAAAGGGAAGGGTGGAGAAGAACATTTGCTGCTTGTGCCGTTTCTTTTCTTTCTTTCTTTCATATGTAACACACTGTGAATTCAGCGGCTAAGGAACACAGTTAACCTCTCACAATCAAAAGCTTGAGATTACAAGAAATGCTAATAAACAGTCAGCGCATGTCTTTCTAACAAGTATATTATTGTTAAAATTTGTGAGGTGCTTCCCTTTTACGACCCTGAAAGGGATTATCTCAAGTTTTTTATCTACACAAATCTTTGATGTGCGTGAGCCTTGATAAAATTCAATAAAAATTGTTCTTGTCCTCTATAATTCTTGGTAATGAGCTTCTGATATTTTTTTCTCGCTTCTCACAGACTGTTTAATGTTGGCATGGCTATGTATTTTTTCACTATCTGGTACGAATTTTGGTCTTCATTACATGTATATGCCTAGAAGCTTGAATGAGCATTTTGTAGAGAAGTATTTACCAAGATCATACTTATATTGGTAATTTGAATGGCAAAAACTCTTGCTTGAGCATGTTTGGTCTGTGAAAACGATGGAAGACTTTTACTTATTTGATATGAATGTATGTGTTGTTCTAGCGTGGTACTTGCAGTAAATTCTTTTCGCTCTTGGAAGGAGTGCCGTTCACTCTAATGGCGATTAGAAGTACATTAAACCTTCACAAGGCTTGTTTCCTTGACTTCTATTTTTCTTTTCATTTTTTAAATAGACGGCTGTGGTATCATTTCTGCGCTGGGTTATAAACATAAGTTGAGCTGATGTTTATTTGGATTAATCTACCCATTCTTATTTCAAGCTGCCACCTTTAGGCTTAGTGACTGTCATTACTTGTCATAAGATACATTCCTTGTTGTCAGTTTTCCGTCACTGGGATTCTTCAAAAGGATGATTGCACCTAGTGCATGAGATCACATCCTTGCATGTTGAACTGTGTTCCATTTTATGTTCCGTCTGCCCCCATTGGTGAGATACTACCTGTTGGCTTTTAACAAAGCTCCTTCATTGGAGACAAGCTTGTACATTCCTCCTTAACATCTAGAATGCAAGAGCTGCTTTTTTGGACCTTTTGAACGAATAAGTTTCTTGGTTGGTCAGCTTCCTCTTTCAAACACATGCATACATCAATGAATAATTGAAAAGATGGAATGTTATCAATTGCTACAACTAAGATAAACAGTCATTTTTCTTAGATGTTAGTGTTTGTAGTAGACTTTTATAAGAAGTTTACTGTGTCGCTAGAATTGTTTCAGACAAATAAAATAAAGCTCAGGTTATGTGAGGTTTGCTGCAGAGAATGTGTGCTTGTGTTTTTTTTTGGGGGGGGGGGGGGGGTGGGTGGCGGGGGGAATCTCTTCAACAGGATTAAAAAGCTCGAGTTAAACAGTCTTTCTATCTTTTATAAGCAAGACTGCTAGAGTATAAACTTACAGTCGGCAGTGTTACTCAAATGATTGAGCCCAAGTTCAATCCAAGGTTTGTTTAACTTGCAAGCTGTGCCAAAGCAGCTTGTGGATGCCTATGGTCATCCACTTTCAGAGCTCCTGTCCTTGACTGTAGTTTATAGTTATTTCTTATTTGATGATTGGCTTGATTGGAGTAGGATCTTCTCTTTTTGACTTTGATAATATGTGCATTTCCTTGCTTAGTTTCTTTTATGGTTAGAGGCAACAGTGTTGTTAGTTACTAGGAATTGCCAATGGTAAATCTGTATACTGATAATATAGATGTTTATTGGCAAAAAAAAGTCCTCAATTAAGGAAATTAGGGTTTTCCTTTATTTTTTTCTTTTAAATTTTTGTTTTCCTGCTGAAGTTTATTCTTTATGCTATCTTGTGTGTATGATGGGATATGTAATCATATTTTTATTACCATATAGATCAAATGTTCTTTTATAACCACTCCTTCCATCCGGTTCCAAATTTAACCACATATCACGCTGTAGTTATTTTTTATGAATGTTCTTTGCAAGAACCACCTGTTTTCCTCTTTCTTTTGTTTATTCACTCTCTTAATTGGTTTAAGATGAGGAGAAACATGAGGAAATCTTTTCTGTAGTCATCAACATATAGATGGTGCAGGGTGTCTGTTCAGCTGTGCATTGAAACAAATAGTTTGCGTGTGTTCTAAAGTGTTTTTGTGAAAATTGGGCATTGAGAAGGAAGGGCGCTCTCAGGGGTCTTTTTGTTTATTCGTTTTTATTGGAGAGCGATTTATTTATTTATCCACTTTCAAGACGTGTTCTGAGATCGGAATGAATCTCGAGATTTCTCAACACAATCAGGAAGCACATCTAAATATGTTAAGGATGGTTGAACTGGTTACTTAAGATTCAGATTGAAGGAAGCTTCTATAGTTTACCTGAGCCTATCAGCATGCATTAGAGTGTGCATTGGCATTGGTATTCTATGGATGTATATTGTTTGTACTAGTTGTTTTTGATAATTTATGGACAGTTGACAGCTAATTAGTTATTTATTCACTTTCAATACGTATTCTCAGCTCCCTGTTTGTTATCCCTTGAACTCTTTGTAGTTCATGATTCTATTTCTAATGTTTCCCCAGTCATTTTTTGGTGGCAACGATTTTCCACTCTAGAAGATTATTTGTTCCCATTTTATTATTTTTTATAATTTTAAATTTGTACTAGAATGAGGTGCATTTATACAGCAAGGGATCAATTTAACAGTGTTAATAAGTCCTTGGTTTTTAATTTTTGAGAACTTTCTTTGGCTTGAACCCTATCTATCTAGCTCTCCTGTTCCCTTCCTTCAATCTTACTGTCAAAAACAAAATCACAGTTTTTTATTATGTTTACTTATCTGTCTCATGCCCTTTTATACAGGATGAAAGGGCAGCAAATTTTGAAGGAAATGAATCTGGAGACACCCAATCTGATCCTGAAGAGGAACTTCAGAAGGTGCAAACATTTTTTCTCTAGATAGCTTAGTTGATACTGAAATTGTGATTTGGTCAGGATTATCTGATGTTTTTGGGTCCTCCTTTGCAGGATGAAGTAGAGATAGAAAATGTAGCTGAGGTGGTCTCAGTTCAACAAGAAGAGGTCAGGCCATAGGCAGATGCAGAGCATACTCAGAGAGACTCTGAGGCAAAGGAGCAGCAGTATTTCCCCAGGAGAGGGGCTTATCAAAACCAAAGAGGAGGCCGCGGTGGTGGAGGTGGTCGGAGGGGTTATTCAAATGGGCATGGAGGCCGGGGTGGCGGAAGAGGTGGTGGCTATTACAATGGCCGCAACCAATACTATGACCAATCCGGAAATTATTATCCCAGAAACTATTATAACAACAGAGGAAGAGGTGGCAGAGGAGGTGGTGGTGGGCACTTGTATGATAACCATGGTTCAGGTGGTCAAGCTAATCATGTAGCCGATGTTGGAGTCCGGTTGTGAGGTGTTCATAGCGGTCTTTGACTGTCCGTAGTAGGTTTACTTTTGTTATATTTGTCTGGCATGAATGGAACTTTCTCTTAAACAGTTTTGTTGACAGAATTCAACATCCCAGACTTCACCATTTTGTAGTCCATTAATGGACCTTTGTGAGAAAATCTTACAGGAAGAAACTACCTGCAAACAAACATATATGATATTTTATGAAACTTAACTTAGGCTTTCTACTTCCCCCCATCAGACATCTATGGCCTGTTGATTAGCTGCTTCCGTGTTTACAGATTTGGAATCTGTATCAGAAGAATGAGATGCCATGGTTGATTTTAACTATCAACTCGCAAAGGTAAAAATAGAACCTAACTCATTTCTGACAGTCATTTGCAGATGTATTGAGCCACTTGCTATTTTTTCATCTTAGTCCAATCTTGAATTACTTTTAACCTGTCATTGACATTCTGTGTTTAAAAGGTGACAAATGACAGGTTGTACTCTGTCTTTTATCATCTTCACCGAATATTATTGTGTCGTGTATACGAGTATTTAAACACAGGTGAAAGTGACTGGTTGTGGCGGGCAAAACAGATCACTCTTTTAGTTGACTTCTTATTTGTTTATGTTTTTCATGGAGACTTGAATAAGGAATCTATGTAACTATGTTTAAGCCAGTAGATTCCCCACTCTCCAGGAAAAGAAAATTATCTGATTTTTGGTTCTCAGTAATCCTATGAGCTAAAATATTCTTCCTCTAGGCTCTAATCTTTTTTCTAAATTCATCCATTTTGATGTTATTTCAACAATAATCAATGAGGAAATTAAGGAAAAATGAATAAGGTGTTTTAAAAAATACATATTATGTTAACTAAACCAAATTAGGTAAATATTCTTATATTAAAGACCGAAAAGAGTATATATTTTTCAACACAATAAAGATTGGTTTAATTGATAAGGAATTAACTGATCGATTTGAGAATTTGGTAAATATCTTTGTACGCTCTTTCAAGTTTGAAGGCTTGCTTAAACTTTTTATATATAAAAAAATTAAAATATGTGTGGTACTCTTGTGGCCCTATTCACATTTATGAGTTATGGGTACTATTTTGTCTTCAACAAGGTAGTATTGTGCTTCTGTGGCATGTTATTATTAATGCCCTTTCGTTTGGATCCTTCCTCATATCATTCAAATTTTCAGTTGTATGGGTCAATATGCCAAATTTCCATTATACTAGTACCTATAAACTATAACAGTTCCCTGTTATACAAGGGTCAAGATTTTTTTTTGCAAAAAAAAAAAAAGTTATTCTGAAGTATATTGCACTTTAAAATTTGTATAGTATAATGACTAATGATATCGTGTGACTATTGGTAGGGTTGTAGGAACGATGCCTTGACACCTACAATAGAATAGTGGCTTAAAAAATTAAGATTGCGGCAGAATACTTGTTTTTCGTTGACAAAACGCCCATGGAATCTCTCTCTCTTTTTTTTCCCTTTTTTAAACTGGAAACTTTTGGTTACGAAAGAAAGTTCAATCGGTGACAAAATTAGGATCCCTAGTTATGTATGCAAGTGGTATATATATTCATACTTTCACACGCAAGAAAGTGATATGTTTATTCTTATTCTATACTATTTATGGCGGCTTAATTGGGAGCTGGAAGAATGTGAATATCTGTTTATTTTGTCTTGGTGAAGTTAAGGGTTTTGGACCATTCACTATTGTTCCCTTTTTCCATTACTCGTTTTGCCTTCTATTTTTCTCCAACGTGGAATACAGACCGTTTACACAAAGTAGATGCCCCCTTTAAAAACTAACCCAATTTGTGCACAAGCTTAATTTAACCCAAAAAGATGTTAAAAACCATGAGTTCATAAAATAAAGAGATGGGCACATATGCTTGGCAAGTTCAATATGAACCCCTCCTAACCATGAACTCATAAAATAAGAGATACGCACATATGCTTGGCAAGTTCAATATGAACCCTTCCTTTTATTGCCATCAGTTTTTTCCCCATTCTTATATAATTGTGGGCGTTTGATTCTGGAATAAAAAGACGTAAAATCTGCCCCACCACTGAACCAAAAAGCACTCATGAATTTTTCTCAAGCTTGTCCTACCGTATGCAATATATACTTGAGTATTTTAAAATCCTATTGGGAGCAAAATTGAATTTGAATCTAAAATATGATAGAAACTCTCAATACCGAAAATGATTGATTAGTACATATATTGGTATATAGAAGACACGTATGTTAGTTATTACGTAATATGTGCATAAATTAGCTCAGAAGGTCTATTTTACAGCTTGCCACTTACAAGAATCTGATGCTGTTCAAGGAAATAATATGGCAGCTTCCCTACAGCTTTGTGAGTGCTATATATATGGCTTCCCAACTAGTAAGACATGTCCAAACCAGTTGTGTGCGAAGAAATAGAGACTCTTCATCCTGAATTTCTCTTACAGCCTCTGGTTTTGGTTCACTAGTTCTTGCTCAGAAGAAGAAAGAAGCATGAGGAGAAGCAGCTTTTTGGACATGGGATTTTTTAGCAGACCCTATGAGTCATCTTCAAACATACTTAGCTTCCATTCCACTGCTAATGCCTCCAAAGCAACCGACAAGCTGGTATACTTGAAAATCTGTAACGTTATTAACCATGTTTTTTTTTTTTTTTGCCGGTGTTATTAACCATGTTTGATCTTCATGATGATTGGTTCTCACGGGATATTTTTTGTTTGCTGAAGATGGTGATTGATTTCAACGCTTCATGGTGTGGACCCTGCAAATTCATGGACTCAATAATCCAAGACTATGCAAAAAAATACACAGATGTGGAGTTTATCAAGATCGATGCAGATGAATTAATGGTACCTACCACCCGTTCCCCTTCAATACAATTTATGCTACTATACTTTCCATTCATTATAACAAATGATATTCACCACTACCTGTGATTAATTCTTCACCAAACCTACTTGGTGTAAAGAAATAAAAGATTAAACCAATACGGATAGATATACAAGCATGTCAAAATACTTATCAACAGGACCACTTCTAACTTGCTTATATTGGTTGATCTACATGTAGTACTGCAGACTAGGTCTAGGAAACTGAAGAAAAAATTTGGATTATACAAGGAACTAATTATCTGAGTTCAATATATAAATGAAACAGTTTGACCAAAAAATATATAAATGAAACAGGAGGTGTCTCAAGCATTCCAAGTTCAGACATTGCCAACATTCTTATTGATTAAGAAAGGCAAGGTTGCCGAAAGAGTTACAGGAGCAAGAAAGGAGGAGCTGGAAAAGTTGATTTTGAACTACAGGAGAGTAATTGTATGATCATGCCTTGAAATGAAGTTGCAAGGCTCTCCAATATATTCCTACTATGACCGTTTTACAAGGGAAAAAGACCAGCAACCTAAGATAACTAAATAAGTTGGTGTCATCGTTTGTTTTATTGTTTAGAATGTGTCGGTGCCTACATTTATTTATATTACATGAATGGGCACTCCTGGACCTCTTTATATTAAGCCACACGTTCATTGGATTCTTTAGTGATGTTGATATATTCCTCCCCCAAAAAAAAAACCGAAAAAGAAAAAAGGAAAGACAAAAAGGAAGAAAGAAATAAAAAGACGAAACATCCGGAAGAGAAAAAAAAGGAAATATTATCCAGACAAGTCAATCAAGCGAAACCAATATGCACAGATTCTCCCCATCTTTGAATATTTAATACATTGCTTTACTTTCTCCAGAACGAAACAAGAATAATATATTATACTGATAAGAACAATACTTGAGTCTCGAAGAAGCAAACACTAATTCCCAAAGCAATAACATGCTGCTGAAAAGGTAGCAGATATGCTTGGTTTATTTGTTCTATGCACAATTCTCATATCTAACTGATGAATTACATATTTACAGAGTTAACTGACATTTCATGCCACTCAGTGTTAATGGAGAGACACAACCATTAGAAAACAGACTGAAATTAGTTATCAGCGTCGTTCAGAATCCTTTTCAGTTCATACTTTTGTTGTGTCGTCAGCCTTGAAGGAAACATAACATCAAACTTAATTCTTAGTTTCCCCTTCTTGCCTGGTTCCTTTGAAATGGGCATCCCTTCATTTGGTACCACCAGCTCGTAGCCTGGTTCAACAACATCCTTCACTTGAATTGTAAGGTCTCTTCCATCCAATGTTTTCAGGTTTAGAGTCTTTCCAACGAGAGCCTCAAGAAGTAATATCTTCTGGACGAGAACCAAATCATTTCCTTCTCTCTTGAAAAATGGATGAGGTTTCTCCTCGACCACAAAGATTAGATCTGCTGGTGCACATCCTGGTTCTTGGTGGCCTTTCCCAGGAAAAGTTATTTTCGTGCCCCTTCTTCCAGCCAGGTTTAATATCAAACTTTAAGATTTCTTCAACGGTGTTCAACTTGCTGCAAGTAAAAAAAAAAAACACACAAGAGGACGCCTTGTAAAGCCTCTTTACAAAAGTAGAAAAGAAACAGAAGATAGCACTTGTGTGTACAGAGGAGGAAAACTTAAGATTTAGTCATATTTGTTACTATGATGTGGAAGAACAATTTTTGAAACAGTCAAACAGATAATAATATGCTGAACTCAACCTTATGTAATATGTTCTCACCGAAAATCTTATAATAACTATCAAAGGGACTTGTCCTCATGTTCCTTCTTGCTAATTTGATTCAGATAATCAGTTTCGTTAGTAAATAACTATAATATATGCCCGAAACTCAAGTGAAGAATCTGGGGGTTATTATAAACACAACAACAAATTCATACAACTTTGACTTCATTTGTTACACGAGACATACACATCAGGAGAGCCAACGGCCCAACACAAATCCCAAAGGCAATTAAGTAACATAAGACCTTCTTCTGTCGACATGTATGTTCACGAGTATGCATGCAAGTAGAACAAGTGTGCGTGATCAGTGCCAATTCAGCATCTCTGGTTGTGATTCGTTTTTTATGATGTTAGTGTCAGGCCAAAGACGAAAAACGCTTTTGACCAAAAAAAAAAAAAAGACAAAAAACGCCAAAACAGCATCGTGGAGCGTAGTAGCGATATTTAAAAAATACGTCGGCAAGGAACAAGGATGGAATAAATTTAATTATCCTAGAGGTATTAGTTGTAATCAAGATGATTACCAGAGAAATTTATTTTATTTTTTTTTTTGAAAGCTGAACTTCAGATCATCCTCTGCAAATAAATGATCATTAAGTAAAAAAAAAAAAAAAAAACGGTGTCATTCAATTTTAGCCGTTCAATTTCTTTGGATGACAGTTTAGAAATGACACCACTATTTTGCTTCCAGCCAACACAATAGAATTTCTAAGACCTTTCAGTCTCCAAAATGAACCAAATCAGAATAAAGCAGTGATTATGACAACAAAATTAGAAGTACCAAAATTGCATGTAAGAGAAATGGAAGATACTAATTACCCAAATTCATCAGGAACGTTCCTCGAGACTTTCATCTTCCTTTTGCTACCTTTGTAAAGTTCCTCGAGGCTAAAAGCCAATTTACTCTCAATCGCGCCCACTTTCTTGTCCTTCTGGCTCCCAGTTTCCTCGTTCTTACCGTCTTTCCTATCAACCCGACTAGAATTGAGTGGATAACGACCGTAAAAATCATAGATCTGACGCTTCTTGGGATCGCTGAGAACATCATAGGCCTCAGATATCTGCTTGAATTTAGCCTCAGCGTCCTCTTTCTTGACAGATTGTTGATGATTCTTATCTGGATGCCATTTCATAGCCAATCTCTTGTACGCCTTCTTGAGCTCCTCATCGGTCGCATTACTATTCACCTTGAGGATCCTGTAGTACTCGCCAGCCCCCATTTGCGCCAATTTCTGACAGGATTGTGTGGAAGTATCTGTGAAATTTGGGTTGAAGATGAACAAACTTTGATTCTGATTTAGCCGGAGCCTCTGGGTTAAGTCTGTGAGTGAAGGTAGAGTCCAACACAACGGAGAACAGTTCTGTATATATGAAGGAGGAGAGAGGAAGGAAAGCAAACGCGTGGAAGAAGCAGAAAATTCGCGAAGGCACTTCAGAGAGACAGACTGTTATAAGAGAAGTTTAAGACTTAAGAATGACCATTTAAATTTTAAATATAACAAATTTATTCCAACGATCCATTAGGGAGAAAAAAAATAGGTATGAGAAAAGCATATATGACATTTTTACCGCAAAAAGTTCATTATATTCTTTACTATGGTTTCAAATTAATCAACGAAATGAATAAAATCAAATATTTTAAAAGTCTAAATTATATAAAATTCTAGAATAACCTCTTTAACATTTGATATTTTATTTATAATAATTTTTCTTAACATTTGGTATTTATAAAGACAACTTTCATATTATTAATTAGGTTAATTATTTATTTATAATTTATAAATGGCTTAAAATTTATGAAAAATTGTGAAAAAAATTCCCCATTAGAAATTTAATAGGTGAGAAGAACCTGAGCACTAGTAATGTGTAGTTACAAAATTCGCAAAATACTAGTACCCTATATGTATAAAAATTTATCATGTCCTCCCACAAATTAAATTGCTAATGAGAGGCCTTTTCCCAATTTTCCCTAAGATTTAAAATATTTATCTGCATAGAACTAAAAAAATAAAAGGTTGAATGTAGGGTTAATACAACTTTTGGTCCTTGAGGTTTGACTCGATTTTGGTTTTGGTCCCTTAAGTTTGAAATCGGTAGTTTTGGTCCTTCAAGTTTAGGGACCACCAAAACCATCGATTTCAAACTTAAGGGACTAAAAGTAAAATCGGGTCAAACTTCAAGGACTAAAACCACTGATTTTAAACTTGAGCGACAAAGACAAAAATGATGTCAAACTTCAAGGATCAAAAATTGTATTTACCCTTGAATGGATATAAAAAAGAAGTTTGAGGAATATAAAATTGATAGCTTAGAATATCTGCATAGACCTGAGAATTTATAAGGGTTAATAGGTTATTTGTACCTAGTTTAAGTTAGGAAAAGTTTTTATGTAATTTAGCCTAATAATTTAATTTTAATATTACTTTTAAGAATTATTTCTAACAAACAAATATGTCAAAGCTCATTTCAATTTTTGTAAGAAAAAAATGGAAAAAAAAAACTAACAATCAAGATTGGAAATCCTAGTTGATTCGTATTAAAATTTAGAAGAAAAAAAAATCATGGGATGGTTTGCCAAATTTGCAATGACATTATGGTATTTAAAATTGAGATGAGTCTTGATTAATCAAGTAAATATACAGACTAATTCAGGTGAAATGTAGAGGAAAGTGGGGATTAGGGAGCGAGATATGCGGGTGACTGAGTTGTAAAGTTATGGTGGTTGAGATTAATATACAGAATGAGAACGTGCGTTGAGTTGGAGGAGTGATCATGTGGCCAAATGCCATTAGCTACGGGCTATACCTGCAAGAAACACAATTTGTCATTTTCTTCTTCTGCTTTATTTTACACGCTATATACCCTTTTTCCTTGACTTCACCCATAATACAAGCATTTTTTGAAAATTGCACCTATGCACTTCAAGTATTGTTTGGATTAGTTTTTGGAAAATGATTTTCACAATTTATGAGATAAGTATGTGAGAGGAGTTTTGTCTCGATTTATGGAAAAGGGTTTTTGAAACCATGATTTGGGGCTTATCCAAATACACACTTAGAGTGTGTTTGAATTAGCTTTTAGAGAATAGCTTCCGGAGAAAAAGTGGAGAATAAATTTTAGAGAATAGATTTTGAGCAGAATAGATTATGAGAAAAAAATGATTTTAATAAAATGAAAGTGTTTGGATATTATAATTAGAATAGTTTTTTCCATAGTTAAATTACTAAAAAAGACATTAACTTTTGTGATGATTACATATAAAGGATAAGATTATATTTTATTGATTATTTAACATTAAATTTCATAATAAATACCTAAAATGAAATAAATTACTAAAATAAATTTCTTAGATACTACATAATAAAATTTAACAGTGCAAATATCATTAAACTTATTCTTGAAACTATAATACTTTTAATTTTAATGAAATTAAAATGTAAATTGAAATTAATTTTCAATTACCAATTTTAACAAACTGGAAACGTCTAATATTCTGTAAATTAGAATTTATTTATTTATTATTGTAATTATGAAATTTAGGAATTTAAATTTATTTGTAATATTAAATCTGATGAAATTCTAAAAAAAACAAAGAAAACGAGATGCTAATAATAATCCAATGTGAGTATACTCAAATTTCAAATCACATGTTTAAAAGCTTAAATAATTTTTTTGAAGTCCATGAACATGAATTATATTTTTTTATCCTTTGAAACCACTGTTACACCCGTGGCCCCCAGATGGCCCTCTTTTTTTGCTTGGATGTACCAAAAATTATCCATATGTTATATTGATGCTTTATTTTTTTTTTAATAATTTAAAGATTAAATAGCACTTCTTTAATGTTAAGAATTTGGTAAAAAATAAAAATTTTCTAATAACAAATATGAGTATTTTTTAAGAAAATATTTGATCTAAAAAATAATAAATTTAAAGAAAAATATTTTATCTAGTATAAAGTGCTTTTTCAGAAAGTGTTTTTTAATAAGTGGTTTTCGAAAAAGCCAAATGCAAAACAGCTCTATTAATTCTAGTTGAACATTTAAGACCCTCTACTTTCCTTGAGCAATAACATTATCCAATATGAGGTGCAAATATTGATATTGTTATCAAGGTATTAAAACCCGGACCGGGCATTGAACCGGTCGGGGTACTGAGTTAAGGGTCAGTGGGTCAAACCGGGACCAAACCGGAGCTAAACCGGGACCAAACCGGTGAGAAATTGAAAATTTTAGACTTATAGTATGAAATTCTAAAGGAAAAAGTAAAAAAAAAAAAAATTTTTTATAAGTGACCCGGACCGGACCGCGAACCGGACCGGACCGGTTTCCCGGCCGATTCGCCGGGTCCCGGGCCGGACCGGCCGGTCCGGTCCGGGTCTCATAACACTGATTGTTATGTGTGCCTAAAAACGTCAAAAAGTCATGAACTTGAAAACATCTCCCCTGCTCTTCCTCGGAAGCATAAAAACTCGAGCAAGAATATGATACCACTCCATTATGATATTGCTTTTTTTTTTTTTTTGGAAAAAACATTTCTTGAAAAAAGCACTTGTAGGAGAAGCACTCTTCGAAAAAAGCTCAAGAATGGCTTTTTTGATAAGTGTCTTTTTAAAAAGTGCTTGTGATAGATTAAACGATACTCGTCACTTTGTTCAGGTGCTTAAGAAGGTCAGAAATAGCAATAACTTAAAAACCTCTCACTTGTTTTTTCTCGGCAGCATAAAAGCTCTAAATAAGATTCTGCTACTGTTCTTTTTTAAAAAGCACTGATAGGAGAAACACTTTCTGAAAAAAAGCACTTCTTAACTAAAAACTTTGAATAGGACTCTGGAGAAGTGCTTTTTCCAAAAAGTTCTTATACAAGAAATTATTTTTCAAAAAGTGTGTGCGTGTTTAAATTGTATTAAATGAAAAATATTTACTAATTCAATTTTTTTGCAATTGATTAAACTATAAGCTTTAATCAGTCCAAATCACACAAGTCGATACAAAACTCGTCTTATATACATACTATAACACCCATGTTTTGAAAGCATATAGATAACTTAAGTGTAGTAATATCTTTAAAAAGGAGATCAGTAATCTTTTGTAAATAGTGGAAGTCCCAACTTCAAGCAGAGTGTGGAGCTGCACTTGAGTGAGTTTTCAAAAATCATTTTCAGATTTGGTCTCATATTATTTTATGATTTATTTTAAGCCATTCGTTTTATGTTCTTTTCTTCATATTAGAGTTTTTACTAATAAGTTCTCTGCTGAGATCCAAACTACTATATTTAATTAACGGCCCTAGGTGGATGGCTGTCCACTACTGGTTCGAATGTCGTTGTGCGTTTGTTTTTATACAGGCGCTTACATACATGTCAATACAAGACTGACCACACTTAAATACAAATTAAGTACAATCTCCAAAATAGATAACCAACATAAAATTAAATTATAAGTCATTTGTTTCATTCACCCGTGTTTACCTTTTTGCCTGAGGAACTACTTACCCGAGCTGAAAATTTGTTTTGGAAAAATAGGGTGAGATTCAATGAATTTCAGTAGTAACAGATATCACTCATATAAAATGCATATATATCGTGCCATGTCAACCCAAGTTACAGTACAATCATCATATTCAACATTCAAAGATAAATTCACAATATGCAGAAAGCATAAAGTTACCAATTCAAAGACAACCGTTCCTTGCCATAGCGTTGAGAAATTCTATTGGGCCTTAGCCCTTCTCATTTGAATGTTTAAATTCACAATGGTACAAACATATATATAACATATCACATAGTATAGGAGGGATAAGTTACTACCTGACAATTTTTCCAAAGCTTGATCTTGATTGACGTGCTTTGGACGTCTTGGACAAGTGTCAAATCCTCTTCACGTTTCTATAAGTGGTTTGGTATTCCGGCGGCACTCCGACAGACGGACAATAACGGTAATTCGGGGTCAAAATCAACTCCAATAGTCAAGAGAATTCACTATTCACTCTTCCTTCTCTCTTCTTGTGTTCTTGAATTTATGAAATCAGATTTCTCTCTCTTAGATGGCTGAACGAAATTGACACTTACAGGCCAAGGAATGGTTGTGAGTAATCTTGAAAATTGATCTCATTTTAGCTTGTTTGAGTGTCACAAGTTTAAGGCTTAAGAGTATCACGTGTCATGCAACCATTGGTCTTTCATTTTCTCTTTCTTCGGTGGGGCATAAATGGTCAGGGGGAGGGGGAGGGGGAGGTCTGACAATTCCCCTAGACTCCTGGGTTCAGTGCTCGACTCATAAAGTAAGAGACCCGGCCGGAGACTGGTGAATTCTCTAGACTCAGCAGTTAGGTGGCGTACTCCGGAGATGACAACACAAAAGGATTAAAGTGAGTGTAATTATGTGTAATGATGAGGATCACATGCCGCCTCCTCATTTGGCTAACACAAAAGCATGTTTTTACTTTGTAATGATTTTGGGACACTTATCATTTCCTTATTTGGCTAACACGAAAGATGTGTCATCATGAGTCATAGTGGGCTGTCATTACATACTTTAATGAAGTTTTTCTTAATAAAGTTGCTCCATCGGTGCATTACCCCAGAATTCCACGGGGGACCTACTTAGGACCATGACATGCATATCGATACACGCCACACAATGCCCGAATTCCTCCTATCTCTCAAATGACACCCTTATACCCTGCAGCCATTGACAAATTTTGCTCTAACTTCTTACACTTGTATTTTTACAGTCCTAACTTCTTGATTTCCGTGAATGACACAATGGACATTTTGAAATTTCGAAAGTAACTCTACATTTAATTTGTAAATACCAGTATTTATTTTATTCCACTATTTTCATATTTACATGTTTTTAGTATTACGAAATTTGGTATATTATATTTACTTCATAAACCTTAAATTCATAAACCGTAAATCATATTAGAAAAATAGCTTCTACTATAAATCTAAATGAATGAGTAGTTTATTTTAAACACCGCCATATATATTAATTGGACACAATATCACTTAATCTGCGATGAGGAGGAGATTTTCCGAAGGATAAAGATCCCTCACTACTAGGGTGAGCCTTTTTCTCTCCGTACGGGGAGTGCAATTTCATCACTCTCGGGGTGATTTTCTTGTGTTCTCCGATGGCTAAACCTCCCATGTTTCGTGTGTGAAGAATACTATCATCCACTGTGATAGTATAAACTGAGTGATCTTGCAATCATCTCTTACGGTTGCAAGGTTTGTGAGGGAGTGAATCTGTGACTCCGGTCGCTTCTCAGTGAGGTTGAGGGTGATGGAAGTATCGTCACTCGTACGATGGATGAAGAACAGAGTTCAAACGCTATACCCAGGAAAACCATTTTCCTGAAGCATAGCCCAACACTGAAATCCGGTAATATTCTGCAATATATAGAGTGTAAAATTTATGATGCAGATAATGTATCGCTGATGGCTTCAGTGACTGATGATGAAATTAAACAAGCTGCATTTCAGCTGGGTGGAACAAAGGCACCTGGGCCAGACGGATTCCACGGCAAGTTCTACCAACAAGCATGGCACGAAGTGGGAGGAAGTGTCATTGAGATGGTTAAAGACTTCTTCAGGGGGTAGAATAATCTCAGACAGCTTAATGACACAAATATTGTGCTTATCCCCAAGATTGAGAAGGCGGAAATGATATCTCAATTTCGGCCAATAGGCCTATGCAACTTCTCATACAAAATTGTCTCTAAATTACTTGCCAACCTTCTCAAGCTAACACTACAGAAGTGCATTTTAGACACTCAAGGAGCTTTCGTGGCTGGGCGCCTTATCCATGATATCATAATTGTTGCACATGAGGCGTTTCATTACTTACGAAGAAAGAAGACAGGCAATAAATATGAGTTTGGTCTGAAGATGGATATGAGTAAAGCCTATGACCGCATTGAATAGGATTTTCTAAGAGCTGTGATGCAGAAAATTGGCTTATGTGAGAGGTGGGTTAATCTTATTATGGCTTGTGTGTCTTCGGTCCATATGAACGTGTGCTTGTCTGGCCGTAATGTTAGTTCCTTCTCCCCTGGTCATGGATTAAGGCAAGGGGACCCTCTCTCCCTCTCTCCCCCTATCTTTTTATCTTAGTCGCTGAAGTTTTGTCTAGCATGCTCACAAAAGAGATCAACATGAATAACCTAAAGGGGATTAAGCTTTCAAACCAGGGCCCTACTCTATCCCACTCTTTTTTTGCTGATGACTCACTTCTCTTCATGAATGCTAGTCCAGATAACTGCCAGAGACTTGCACATTTACTAGATTCATACTGCTCTGCCTCAGGATAGCTAGCAAATCTGTCTAAATTAGGTCTGATATTCTCACAAAATACCCCAGAGAGTTTCAAGGTCCAAGTAAGCCAGATTCTAAGAATCCCAATTTCCGAGAATCCTGGTAAATACCTAGGCATTCCCAATGTATGGGGTAAATCCAAGCAACAAGCTCTTGCCTATGTCAAAGAAAGAGTGGGAAAGAAAGTCCAAGGTTGGAAAATAAACTTGTTGTCCTTTGCTGGCCGAGAAGTTATGGTAAAAGCAGTAGTGAACGCTATCCCAATCTACCCGATGGCATGTTTCAAATTTCCAGTAAAAGCATGTACTGATTTAGACAGATTAATCTCCAACTTCTGGTGGGGGGGAAACTGAAAATAGGAATAATATTCATTGGAAATCTTGGGCATTGATGAAAACCCCTAAATCTAAAGGGGGAATGGGCTTCAAGGATTTTGTAGCTCTTAATGATGCTTTACTTGCTAAAATCGCGTGGTGACTCACTCAAGAGGAGAACTCTCTGTGGTTTAAAGTTTTGAAAGGGATTTATTTCCCAAATGGTACCTTCATGACCGCACAGAAGGGGTACATGACATCTTGGATTTAGTCAAGCATCCTAACGGGGAGAGAGTTGCTGGAACAACAGAGTCATTGGTTAATAGGCGATGGTAAATCAGTCAATGTGTGGCTTGATCACTGGATATTAGGGTTGCCAGGTAATTCTTTAAAAACTCACCTCAATACCAAGTCTGTTCCTGACCTATCTGTGGACTCGCTTCTAATAGATGGACATTGGGATATTGCACTGCTCAACGATATTGTTCCAGAGGATGTCTCTCCACTCATCCAGGAAATTAAAATCAGCCACCCAACACATAAGGACAAATTGATATGGACGTACGCCAAGAATGGTATTTATACTGTCAAACTTGGCTACAAGAGTCAATTACTGAAATGGAATTGCATCAATACTCAGCCAAGTGGCTCAAGGTCAGTCCCAGGTGATTTCTGGTCAAAACTATGGAGAATTAAAACAGTGCCCAAGATTCTTCACTTCCTATGGAGATGTTGCAATAATGTTATAGCAACAAAAAATTCTCTGTTTCTTTGTCATAGCTCTGTGAATCCTCTCTGCCCCATTTGCTTGACTGAACTTGAAACACTTGAACACCTCTTCCTCTTCTGCCCCTGGGTTAAATATGTTTGGTTTGGTAGTGCAATTTCCATGCGTGTGGAACAATATGATAACAGCCCCTTCATGTCCTGGCTCACTGAGTTGTTGTGCATCAATGAAGATTTGGACCAGGCTAATATTATGATAATTGTGTGGTTATTATGGTTCATCTGGAAGGAAAGAAATGAGGTGGTTTTCCTCCATAAAACCCCAAATCCAAAAGCGGTTATTGAGCACACTTCAAGGGCAGTACAAGAATACCTCCAAACTAATTCAGTGCAGCATCCCACAACATCAGAGGCCCCCAAGAGCCATATCGCTAAATGGCTTCCCCCTCCTGAAGATTGGTTAAAGATTAATTGTGATGGTTCATTTCAACCCAAGGACAGATCTGCAGCTATTGGTTTAATATGTCGAAACCAGAATGGAGCTTTCATATGGGGCTTTGGAGAACGGGTTAATACCGAGACACCTTTCTTATCTGAATTATTTGCAGTCAGGAAAGCTGTATTTATCAGTCTGGAGCTGCATATTCCTAAGGTGTTAATTGAAACAGACAACCAGGACCTATTCATCTGTCTATCCTCAGGCAACTTCACACGGAGTGAATGGCGTGGTCTTCACTTTCTTGAAGAAACTCTGGAAGCAGCAAAATCACGTTTGAATCTTTCCTTCTCCTTTACTACCCGAGAAGGAAACGCTGCTGCTGACCATTTAGCAGTATGTTTTCGTAAGAAGGTGTATCCTGCGGGATGGGTGTCAACACCAGCACCTTCTTTGTTACCCTTATTATCGCGTGATATTGCTGATGCCGGAATACCCTCTTCTGACTGTGGAATCACTCATGAGGACCAGGATCGTGAAGGGATTGGCTGACAGGAGCAACTGAGAAAGGGCTTTTTGTTATTGCTGTCTTTACTTTTTTTGCTTTTCTGTTTTTTCCAAGGTTATTAAATCGGGACCAGTCAGTGAACCGGTCGGGATACTGAGTCAAGGGTCAGTGGGTCAGACCGGAGTCAAACCGGAGTTAACCCGGGACTAAACCAGTGAGAGAGTGAAAATTTTAGGTTTATTAATATGAAATTATAAAGATTTTTTTTTTAAAAAATATTTAAAAAAAAAAATACTGAACCGGACCGGTTTTCTCACCGGGTCGCCGGTTCCCGGGTCGGACCGGCCGGTCCGGTCTGGTGCGGATTTAATAACTATGGTTTTTTCGCATTAGTTCAAGTACTGTTACTTCGTCTGTTGTTATTACTGCACTAGTTTGATGTTATCCCTTTTTGCATTAATGGAAAAGCAATATTTCAGGTCAAAAAATCTGCGATGAGGAGGCGGTGAAAGTGCCCACTCTAAACGACTTGGGCTGGTCATTGTTTCATTATTTTGTGCTGTTTTTTTTTTTTTTGGAAAGACTCTTGTACATATATTCCAGAAAATTAAAGAACACATTATACATATTTATAAGTTGACAATCATATACCCCATTTTAGAAATAAACTTATACGAAACATTAGTACTTGATATTATTCTTTTTTCCCCCCACAGTACTTGATATTATTTATATTTTTGTAAACGGTCTACATTGATCTTTTCTATTGAAACCAGAAAAACTCCCTGTTTAAAATTTTTCTTTCAGAAAAAGTAACAAAGTATTTGAAGCAAATTTTATATTATATATGTATATATATTTATATATTAAATATTGATGTTGATTGATGAATATTAACAATTATATATGTTAAGTAGTTTTATTTTCCCGCTTTAAATACTTTAATATGTAAATGTGAATTTAAATGCAAAAATAATGTCATGCAAATTTTTCAGGATATTTTTTGCACCAGTTTGAGTTAGGGTTTCTCTTTCTGCTTGGCCACTGCCGCACGCGCACTCTCTCCCACTCCCACTCTCCTCGTCTGAGCTGCATTCCGTCTGTTCTCCATCTACCTGCAGCTCGAGCGGCAAATTCACCTCATCGGCTTTCGGTTTTAAGGGTTACTTTCCGGTTTCTAGTCGGTTAAACCGACGTCGCAGGCGTACTTGTTCACGGTGACCATTGATCCTCTTTCTCTTGTTATTTTTTGTTTTTGGCCAACTATTTCTCGGTTGTTATTATTCATTGTCATCGCCAAGAAGGATTGGAGCTCCTGTATCTTTTAGGTTTCATATCTATTTCTCTGTCTTCGCTAAGAATATCCTAATGGTCTTTCTTTGGCTATATGGGCGTACAGGGTGAATAATTAGTATCACTTAGTTACGGGCAATTGAAATTAGCTGGGCTTCTGGAGGATATTATCTTTCCTCAATCATTGGGAGTCACCCGCATGGTTGCCATCAGCTAATTGATGGGCGTGTTTGCTTAATTCGTTGCTAGGGTATTGCATGCTTTGAAATGAATCAAGCTGCGAGGGGAAGCAAACACTATATGTTTAGGTTGGGATCCCTGATTGTCTGAAGAGAAATGATTGTCAAATACTTGGTTAACTTTCCATTTCATTCCTTTAGAGGAGTAAGCCAAAAGTTTCCTGCAAAGTTTACCTGCCCCATCTTTGGGGTGAGCTGGATTTTGCCTTGGAGTGGCGAATTTCTCTCTCTATATTTGCCTAGTGTGCGCTGTCCCGAATGATGTGCTTTTCAATTTTTATAAAATGGCTGCTTAAATGATGCCATATTTGTTTTTCATTTCATCTACTTCTTTGTTAGGGTTTAGTAATTTTTATCAGAATGATGCTACTAGTTCAATGAATTAGGGCAAAAATTGTTGCTATATTTTCAAATGCTGATAGGACTTATTTGCCAAATACATATGTGTGGATCAATGAGCAATAGGTTTCGATTTTGCTATTAGTAGATTCTGTTTCATGGTCAGAATATTGTTCTACATCGTTTTGATATATATCATTTTCATTCTCCTGCTTTATGTGGTTCCCCCTGCCCAGCTCATGGGGCTTTTTTCCTTTAAGAAAGATGATTCATCCTCTATCCAGTAATATGCTTCCATGCGTGAAGTATATAGTTGACAAAATTATTTAAATAAGAAAGGTATTGGAGGTGAAAACTCAGAATAACATAAATTTTGAACTTTCGGCATTGTGTGTACTGTAATAGTGAAATAAGACATATTTCAGGCATGATAGGTTCCAACCAGCAATTAGATTATATGAGTTGTGCAAGAGAGAGCTATTAAAAATTGGTTCTGGTAGAGTTTTACTGGTTGGGTGAGTGATGGCTATGGACATAAAGGATGCGGAAGATGAATCAAAAGGGCATTAATATCATTGGCCCGGGGGGGGGGGGGGAGATGTTTGTATACCGAGTTTAATTTATGAACCATTTTTATCTGTGATTTAGTTATTCATCAAATGCTTTTAATGATAGGAAACTACCTTACTGGATACTGATTATCATAGCGATTCTATCAAGTTTGAACAATTAACTGGCTCCACAATAAGATACTAAGCTATAAGTTGTTAGAAACCGAGTGCAAATGACTTGTATGGAATATTGGTATAATGATTTTTGGATGTTTGGTTTCATCTTCTACGGTTGTACCTGAAGTTTCTGCATAGCATTTTTTATAAAATTTTATTTTTTGTTACATATTCATATGTAGGTTCTCATGCAGTTCCCTTGTCATGTGATCTTTGGTATGCAGATAGATAGCCAACCTAGTGAAGTCATATATTGATTTCATTACCCAGTTAAGGCAGCCAAAATGTCACGGAAGGGTTTAATGGAACAGGACCTAAGTAAACTGGATGTGACAAAGTTGCATCCACTCTCTCCTGAAGTCATCTCTCGTCAGGCTACCATCAATATTGGTAATATTTTTATTCAATTTTCTTTGGTTCTTTTACATCTGAATTGCCATAACCATCAGTGATCTGAGAGAAATAACTAGGAAACTTACTTTAGTTGTCCATGCAAGGAAAATTTAGAAAAAATAACAAATTCAATGCCACCTATGAAGTGGTAGTTTTTTTTTCTGTTCGTTTTTTCCTCAAGCTGGTGAACAATATTGTTCTACGTTCTGGCAGGTACCATAGGCCATGTGGCACATGGCAAGTCAACAGTCGTGAAAGCAATATCAGGTGTCCAGGTATCCCTCCCTCCCTCCTCCACATGTTTTTGTTAACATCTACCATGATAGAGTTTGTCAGTCCGTAATGGTTCTGGCATGTGGTAAAGTTATTTTTTACATGGTAAATTTCATTGCATTTGATACTTGTTTGCAACTTCCAACAAAAAATTCATCGATGGAGTTGTCAGGCCATGATCAAATATGCAAGCATCATGTGTAGTACCTTCCCATCTAATCAGTACAAAGGTAAAACACATGTCCCAATCACAAACCGCCATCGCATTTTGTGATGCAAATCCTTTTCTTACAATATATTTTATTTTATGCCTTGCTTTGTCCTTGCATGGAATGTATATGCCATCAATTGCTCTAATAGCCTTTTTTAAAAAAGGCTAGTATCTATGGTAGCAAGGTTCGCCACGGCACGCTACTTAACCCTCAGGTGGCGTGTTTGAACCTTGCGGGAGGCGAAAGAAATCCCTAAGCACACGCGGTCCTTGTGTGGCCGTACGGGGTCCTTGTGTGGCCTGTCTGGAAGTGTGCGGAGGGGGGGGGACAGTACCTTGTGAAATAAAAAGGCGTTAGGCAGTCAATTTGGATTTGGATGATTGTTGCCTGTATGAATGGAATAGTTTATCATGCGCCGGAGGTAGGGGTGAGCATGATGCCCAATGACCCGGTGCGCCCACCTTGGCCTTGCAAAAAATTACCCAGCCCAGCCCTAAAAAAGTGGCCCAAAAAAAATTTGGGCAGCTTTGGGCGGGCTAATGACTAGGCAGGGCCGGGCATGGGTAAGGGGTGCTGCCCTGCCCATTTGGCCCTGCCCAGAAAATTATTTTCATTTATTTAAAATATAAAATTTGATATCAATTAAATGTTATTTCATATATATATTTTTATTTAAAATATATATTGTCTATTGTATAATACTCTTCTGATCCTTTCTTTTATGCCCTAGCCACTAAACACTATTTACAAGTAGATTTCTTCCTTTTTTCTTTACTCTGTGATGTATTAAATTATAGTTGCTTTTTATTTTTTTTCCAGATGCTTCATCATTTGATCAACTTTTGGGATATTGAATTGATGCAAACTACTTTGACTTTACAGCTTTAATTACAATCGTTTTGTTTCCTTATTTATAATGGATTATGGATGTTGTTTAATTTTTAAAGTATGGATATTTGTTAAGACATATGGTAGTTTTTAAATTTCAAAACTCAAATTGTAGACTTATTTTGAAATATCACAAGATGTGGAATCATCGAATTTATTTGATGTTTATATTACTTAGGGCGAAGTTAAGACATCTGATATTGGTAACTATAGGAATGTTCATGAAATTTATACGAAATTATTTTTTTCACATGTGGACAAGACAAGGCGTTATCACTTGGGCAGGGGAGCCCACCCTGCCCAACCCACCCTTGCCCAGCCCAGAATGGTTAGGGCTTTTAGCGGGCACGGCCGGACATCGGGCTGGAAAATGCAGCCCGTTCATCCTTTGGGCTGGGCATCAGGCAGTGGTCTCGCCCTGCTCAGCCCTGCCCATGACCACCCCCTAGCCGGAGGTATGAAATTGAATTATTAAGTATCTATAATAATAACCATAAAAAATCCAACGTCGTTGAGTTGTTAAGTAGCATAATTTAATTGGATTGTGGGAGTTTCTTTTTCTTCGGTTTCATATCTATATGGTGACGTGAAAATCGAATATTTATTTAAGAAACACTTTAGGTCGGCCAAAAAAAATTAAGAGGAGGCAGCTTTGTTCACAAGCAAACGCTTAACTGTTTAATTATTTATTACTGCGTAGTATTTACTTAATTGAGAGTGACTAATCATATGGTTTTACTTACAATCTCAAATAATCTGCAGCTGCATTCACATCACATTACAGCAAGATGTTGCCGTTTGAAATTGTTACAAAGTAATATAAATATCTTTAATTTATTAAATAATGCTAAATATTTTTTATTCATTAAATAAAATTTAATAAATAAGACTTATTGCTTATAATAATTTATGAATAATTTAACATATTAAGAGTTTCACATGAGGAATATAATTAAGATGGGGGGGGGGGAGATTTTTCTAGGTAAAATGATTATTAAAAGAATTTATACGAATAATAGTGTAAAATAAGGATTTTTTTAATTGTAAGAAAAAACATTTTATTTATATATAAGACAATTAAGGGAATCAGGGGAGTATTGACGAATATTTTCTAAATTTTATCTTTATTTTCTAATTCTTAGCTAACTTTTTGTTTGGATTAGTCCGGGGTAAAAATGGTCCTTACTTAAACTTATTTTTATAAATTAAAATTAGAGTAGAAGTTAGTTTGTGTAATGTGATTTATGTTTAAATAGATTTTTGTAGAAAAATCTAATTTGAAAAATTAAAACTTGTTTAGATAATTAATTGAAAAAAAAAATTAAATATAAAATGATTGAAAATGACATAAATTTTATTAAATAATATATATTTACATCACACGTATATAATGTGATACATTTAAGAGAAATACTAAAATTAAAATTAAAGTTAATGTATTATAAAAATAAAATACTTAAATTTTATTAATAAATTTGGTGATGCAGCTGAAAGAATGGGCTTCCGATGCAACTGCGACATGGCATTTCCATCAAAAGGCCTTTTGCTCCACAGTAAACCCAAACAACCCTAAAATGATCCCACCCAACTTTTATCTTACCAATGTGCGTATGTAGATTCAAAACAAGGTATTAAAACTCGGACCGGGCATTGAACCGGTCGGGGTACTGAGTTAAGGGTCAGTGGGTCAAACCGGGACCAAACCGGTGAGAAACTGAAAATTTTAGACTTATAGTATGAAATTCTAAAGGAAAAAGTAATTTTTTTTTTATAAGTGACCCGGACCGGACCGCGAACCGGACCGGTTTCCCGGCCGGTTCGCCGGGTCCCGGGCCGGACCGGCCGGTCCGGTCTGGTTCTCATAACCATGATTCAAAAACATCAACCCAAACAAACACTTAATTGGAAAAAAATAGTTAAAAAATCATTAACTATAATTTATAGCTACAATTTAGTATTATTTTTTTTAAAAAAAATAAAATTATCCCAGTTTAAAACGGTATGATATCAAAATGTCTCTTGTTTTATTTAGAAATTAAAAAACCAAAGTAAATATGTAAAAAAAAAAAAAAAGACAGTAAACAAAAGATATTACAAAGGACTAGACATTAGAGGCCACAAACCCAGATACTGGGAACTGCGAATAGGAAGCACAATTAATCAAACATGAAATTAACAAGACATCATAAAGTGAATTGGGTTCCTTTAAAGAATCAGAAAGAAGGAAATTGAATATGATCAGAAGGACACTTGGGAGCAGTAGGAGGGAAAATAGGACAATGGATGAAGTTGGAGGCAGAAGCGTCAACACACAACCAAATTTGGTGAAGTTGGCTGTTTCCAGAAGAGTCCTCATTGCACTCTATGAATGGAGCAAAACCAGTTGATTCCTTTATACCATCTTCAATGCAGCTCAATTTGTAATACCCTTCATCTCCTTCTATTCCTACACACACATCATCATCAATTCAAATTGTGTGAGGAGATTAATTACTCCTCCTATTCTTGATAGAAGACATATTTGAGGAGTTGATTTTGGTCTTAAATATAAAACATAGTCTATATATTTATCAATTTTTTCCTGATTTACCCTTATTGATACTCCTTCAACAATAATAAGGAAGAGAGGGAATGAAAAAATTAATAAAGATGACCGTATGTGTTTTAGAAAATAGATGTTATATTAACTAACTTAACTAACTTCCTCAATCTAATCAAAATAAGCAAATACCACTCTGGTCCTATTTATAAGTCCCTTTTAACTAAATCTCACATACCAAAGAGAGGTAGTTAACTCAATGCTTATGGGGTAAATTTCCAACTATACCCTCATTTATGAATGAGTACTTTTCAACTCTTTTTTCTCTATCTATCTTTAAATTATTTCTTCATTGGTACAATAAATAGGGGCAAATTTGTCACAATCTCATTTACTATACTGAAACTGGACTTATAAATAGGATCAAATTTTTATAAATAGGACCAGAGTAGTATGTCTTATATTAAGGACCGGAGGGATTATATGATATACCTTACAAGTGAAGTATGATTTATAAGTTCAAGTGGTTCTCTTATCCAACAAGTTAATCTTCTAGGATGGTCTCTCCTTTTGAGCTTGTTCCTCTTACAAAGGGCCTAGAGAGGCCAAAGGGAGAGTCATGGCGTGGAGCTGTTGGCTCTTGAACATAGTGCATCGTTATGAGTCCCATGAACTCTCCTAGTAGGAGACCACTCTTTTGAAATGAACTTTTTCTTTGGACTTGTGATTATTTTATTATGCATGTGAATTTCTTTTTATTGTTATTATTATTATTTTGAATTTGATGAGGTGAAGTTTATGAGGAGGTACCAGCATTAAAGAGAGATTGGAGGGGGTTGGCTTGTTGCTTGAGGTTGAGAGTTGTGGCAAAGTAGTCATGTTGGTGAAGTACAGAGTGAGAGCAAGTGCCATGTTTGTTCCATTCATAGGCTGAGACGACCGAGAGAGAGAGCGACCGACAAAGAATTTTTGGGTTGAAGATAAGCCAATCCTACCAATAGGAAGGTTCTTAAGTGTTCTATTTGTGGGCCTGAGTTTGCTTTAAGTTAGGCTTTAGGTGGCCACATGAGAAGGCACAAAGAAGGAATGAGAGCGTGATTAGGTCTTTCTTCTCCTCTTCCTCCTCCTTCTTTATGAGATATGACTAATCTCAATCTCAACACTCGTACAACAACTAAATAGTAGATCTGTCACTACAGGCGGTAAGGAATGGATTGCCGATCCTTCTTCTTCTTCTTTATTGGCTCTGATACCGTGTTAGAGAGGAAACAAGATGCTCCAAATATTATTGAATCCTTAATACTTAATCCTTTAAATCAATGAGTGCACATAAAAACCTCTATATAAGCAAAACTATATCCTAGACTAATTCTAGAATCTAATCTAAATAAATCTATTAAATCTAACAATATCAAATATCAACCAAGGATATATAACATCTCAACATGAGAATATATCAAATATCAATATAAGATATAATAATATCTTAACAACAAAAAATACCAATAACAAGCAAACGTACAACATGAACTCGTTATTTCTTGCTCTAGAACTAGTCACAATTGCATGCGGCTCACTTGTGAAATTTGTGATTATATTCATTCCCTATGATCTCATAGTGATTTTCCTATTTTATAGTTAAAATTATGTATTCATGCTTTTGTAAATGTTCAACTATCAAAGTATACACTAGAGCAAATAGAATGACTTATACAATAGATAGAAATTGTTCAAAAAAAAAAAAAAACATACAATAGATTGATTAAAAATTGATAAAAATTCAACACGAGAAACTGTTGATAAGAAATATGTTAGCCATGGTTAATGACATTCATGTGATTAGAAGATTAATCACTTACATAGAGCTATATAAGTGAGTGGTGAGCCTGCCAAAGTAGCTTAAGTTATTTTGGTACAAGTGACAGGCTTTCAGGTGTGATTAACATTAAAATGGTCAGAGAAATTTTAGATGTATGTATGATGAAATCCTACATTGTGATTACAATTTATTATAATTATATTGTTTATACTGATATTAATCAATCAATCAATTTTTATTAAAAATTGTAAACATTTAAATTTGATTTCTCAAATTTTCTATTAAAAATTATTTTTATTTATATATTTTTAACTTTAAATTAAGCATTAAATCATATAATATAGACTATTATATAAATCCAAAAAAATGTTCAAAAGTTAAGATTAAGAATTGGATTGAGCTTTTAAATTACTGGGAAGATTCAATTTACATGTCAATATAAAATTCAGATAAATTATTCTTGTACAAATAAACCTTAATTATGAGATGAATTTTGATTAAATTGTTAATTCATGGGAAAACATCTAAGTATATAGATTTTTAAGCATTTATTATAACAAACTATGCAGACATGCAGTAAAAATATATTGTGCGATTTTCTTAAATTTTCATCACAACAAATTTCATCACCTATTTTTTGACCTATAAATTTAAACAAATAAATAAATTCATGTGTTTTTACTTAATTTTGGAATAGATGGTTAAAGTTTATAACAAAGGCTACACATATACTTAACTAGAGATATAATCTTTTACACACACACAAAGAGGATTAATTTGAATCCTTGATCTTCATCTACACTTCACCTCATGTTAACATAGCTATATTTGATTTCTTTTGACTGTACGAGATATTCTTTATCAAGTTAACATAGTCAATAACAATAAACACATTTATCTATTCACAAAAAGAAAAAAAAAAAAAAAAAGCTTAACCCATTTTCAATTAGTTGGCTAATCATGTTCAAGTCAAAGATGTTGGGGGAAAAAAAAGCAACGCATGCTAATTTGGGAGTAAAACCATTGGCTTATCATAATTAAGACAACAACAATTTATTTACTATGAAGGTATTAAAAGCAATTAATTAGTAGAGTGTTCAAATATTATCCAGTGCTATATAGCAAGCTCCAAACTTGATGTATGGAAGTTCATGGAAAAGATCTAACATGCATCATTGAGATTAATAAGACATAAACAAACCAATTTCAAACCCAGCGAATCCAACATTATTATTCGCTGTTTGATCAAGAACACATGAGTGGACAATGAGTGAAACATGTTTAGCAAGCTTACGAGCCACTATATATAAGTGAACCCTTATTAATTTACCATACAATCATTCATTATTTTACTCTGATAACAGCTAGCTAGCTAGTCACTATCGCCAAAAGCAGCACCAAGCAAATCAACTTCTTCATCCTCCTGCTGATTAATTAGTTTCCTGTGATCTCTTTCATCAACTTGAACATGTGTTGGAATATACTAGTCCACCCTTGGTGGATTAGGACCTAAATCCAATTCAAGAGGGGCTTTATGGAGAGATACTGGTTATAAATAGTGATAAATTTTATGTTTTAAAGGTTACATCTATTCCTATGTAACTGTACGCTTAACGATTGTATCTATTCCTATGTACCCGTATGTATACTATATATATAAGGTGTGATATTAAGAGAGGAGGCTAATAATGATATAATACACAATTCTCCCTCTAAAAGATTCTCTTATAAGAATGTTTTCTTCTCTTCCTCTTTTTGGTGTATTTGTTGTGTAACATAATCGGGTTCTGCATAGGGATTCCGGTTTCATGTGGGTACTTCAACAAGTCTATCGGATTTCAGGTACGCTCAAAATTCTTACATGATATTATAACCAGGTTGTTATTGTAGGCTATATGAGATTATAATTTCTACATATAATTGTTCTCCTAATATATGTTTTCTTTTTCTTAAGGCATACCAGAACCCCTTAAGGCATACCAGAACCCGACCCATCATCCCACAGTCGGTTCCGATAACCTGCCTGGAGGTTAGGGACGGTCAAAATGAACTGTTTTGATTGTTGCCTCAACAATGTTGTTTCGATTGAAACAACACCTCCTCACCGTTTAATGAAACAGTGTGTTTCAATTTGTTTTAAAAAAAAAAATCTGTTGGGATGTGCAGTGTTTTCGGGTTGAAGTTAAATAAAAAGGGTCTTCTGGGCTTCATTTTTTTGGGCCACCAGTTCAACATAAAAAAAATGTTTGGACCTGGGCTGGACAATGTTTTTCTTGGGCTATAGTGTTTTAAAAAAAATTCTCAACTTGGGCTGGAGTGGATTTGTGTCACATTAAAAAAACAAATCGAGTAGATGGGGCTGGATTGGTGTTTGGTTACCAGATCCGGAAAAAAATGCAAGAAAGCAATTTTTTTCTTTGCCAAATTGTAATGGGCCTGTTTGGACATTTCATTTTTTTGTTTTCTTCTCCTTCTTGGGGCATGTGAGGGCTCATTTGGGCTCTGATTGAAACGCCGTTTGTTTCTAAAAATGCCTAAATTTATTATCTATATTTTGATATATAATATGCTTATTTTATAATTTGCTTAGATCTAGTTTTTAAATGTTTCAATGCTATTAAAGTATTTTTTAGTTGTGTTTAAAATATTCTAAAACATTTTTAATTATTTATATAATTTGTTTTGAATAAATATGAATCAAGAGATTTTTTAAAAAAAGAATTGAAGTAAAATTTATTTTAGTATTTTAAATAATGTTTTTTTGTTGAAAAACATATATCTAAAATTGAATTTGATGGCTTTAGAAAATAAGCAAGTTTTTCAATTAAAAGCCTTTGAATGTTGATCAAAACATGAATTACTTAGAGAAATGTGAGCCTTTGAGTAACGGATGAGATAGGGATTTTTTTTATTGGAATATGAAATTGAGTGACAACCTAGAAGGAGAATATCTTGATAGAAGATCAAGATGAAAGAATCTAGAGTAAGCTTATAATTAATCCTGAAATGGAATAAGATGAGCAACTAGAAGAGAATTGAGAAGAGCAGTCCTAAGAGGAATTTAAATCTCCTGAATCTCAAGATGTTGAATCCAGAGCAACCTGAAAGGAGGTAGAAGTGAAGGATCAGATACTGAGGAAGCAGTGTCAGATTAAAGTGAAAGAAAATCTCAAATGGAGAGATTTCTTAATGTCCAAACTCTGGATCATGGTAGAGTTCTGGAAAATATTACTCCTTGGGTAAAGAGTAAAGGCCCATCTTAAGTGAAGAATAAACTCTTAAGCCAAGTCCAAATTCCCAATACTTGAAACTATAAGAGTTTTAAGAAGAAATACTAAATGTTTTTATTAGGAAACAAATATAATTTGAATAAGAAATATGGGATATTTGTTTTAGAAAATTTGAAAGATTGTTGAAATAATAGGAGACACAATATTCTTGCAACTTTAGAAAAATAATAGTTGTTGAGAACCTGTCAAACTAGGTTTGAGAAGCGTGAAGACTTTTAACCCTTTAGATGAAGTATTTTTTGCTGGAAATCAAAATGTGCATAAATAAAATGTATAAGAGAACTTAGAAAAACTATTAAGTTTTCCCAACTCTCAAATAAAAGATTAATAAGACAGTATGAATAAAATGTGATAAAAGCATGAAGAAGTAAAAGTCAAAATACTCTTTATAAGTGGGAGCTCTTAGAAAATGAGTCTTTTAAGAGTAATAATTGAGCATCTTAGTTAAGGTACTTGTATGAATTTCTTGATAAATGATAATGACATAATTGGAATCTGTGTGATGGGAGGTACAAACGTATTCTCCTGATCATAGACCCAATGATGTTATTTTTCCTAGCCAGGAATAATACAAGTACATGATGTTGTATACTTCAATGTGTTATATTATTGATAAGTTCTTGGATTAAATAAATTATGAATAACCCTTTTGTGTGGGATACTTTGAGTGTCTAAGCCAAGAGAGGCTACTAAGAACATAATTTATAAACTTAATGGAGACAATCAAAATATCTGGTATTTTGTAAAAATAATTCATTGTCAAGCCATTGACAAATAGTCATGGTAATACTAAAGTTGAGATGTTAGCTTAGTAAAGAAAAGGTTATGAGACTTATATGGCTTGACAAGGGAAATAAAATAATATGAATTGCCTTCTAAAATTTTATAGTTATGATTCAATCTTGCTTTCAAAAAATATCTTTGGTTGCTAAATTCTTTGTGTATAATTGCATTGTCATTTCTTCTAATGTAAGTATTGACTTAAATACATGTCTTACTATTCAAAGACATAGAATTTGGTTATAGAAATATTATAATGAAATGTTTTCAATAAGATACTAGAATTGAGTTTACATTGCAATTATTCTATCTCGTTGCATGTGGTTCTATAAGTTTGAGGGTAAGACACAGAGCTGGGTAAATTATTACTTAATTTCACATAAGTCTGAAGATTGTTCCTTTAGACAATATGTAAATAAAGTTTGAGAATCAATTGAATAGGAATTTTAAAGGTCCCACGAATTGATCAAAGAAGTGAGCATCTATTTGACCAGTTTTAGTTAACTCTGTGGAAATAAAGGGATAAATAAATAGATAATTATCCGAGGAACTCCATCACCAAAAGGAGTTTATAAAGACATAATGGAATGCTATTAGATATGGTTAAACATATTATGGCTCATGCTAACCCACCAAATGTGAGTGGGAGAGTATTATCTAGTCCACTTTTGGTGGATTAGTACACATGCACACATCCTTGGTTTTATCAGGTTATGTGAATTTGAGTTTAACTATATACCCTCTAAAGTAGTTACTATTATACCCTATAAGTGTTGGACTAAATATAATAAAAATCAAATTTGAGTTTTCATAGACAATAAAGGTCAGCTGCAAATTCCCATAGTGGTTGTAAGTGGGAGCTCATAAGGGTAATTATGATTTCAAGAGTGAAATGATAGAATTATGACATAAAAGAATTGAAAGGTACTACACTTGTTGTGAATTAGTTTTCAATTAAGGGTGAAACTAATCACATTGCATCTCTTTGCAAGATGCAAGGACAAGGTAGTACAAAACATGCCAATAATCCTCAATTGTGTTTTGAGAGTGGGAGATTAAAATGGTCAATAAAGAGACCAAAAAAATAAATTTGAAATACAAAAAGCTCATGAGAAAAGTGATAACTGAAAAAAATGTTATGGTTATTCTAAAGGAGGATGATGAGTCACATTCTGTACAAGAGGCCATGACAAGGGAGAATGGAAGAAAACAATGGAAAGGGAAGTTAATTCTTTGAGAAAGAATCAAGTTAAGAATCAATTGATCTACTACCAAGTAAAAAGAGCTATTGCTAATGAGTTCTATAGGTTTAGGAGAAAAGTGGGTAAATCAATTGACATACACAAGACTTGTTATTATAGAGGGGTATGCAAAATATGAAGGCATTTTTCTCACTTGTTGTGCATTTAAATTAGTTTTAATATGGCGATAGTTAACTATTTGAATTTAAATTTATATCATGTGGATGTAAAACATACACTTTGAGTGATGATCTGGATGAAAAAATCTATATGCAGTGACTATTAGATTTCACTAAAAGTAGTATTTGAAGCTTCACATAGTAGTAACTTCATATATTTTTGTAGAAGTTCTTTTATGGATTGATGTAATAATCCAAATAGTGATGTTTAATGTTTCAAAAGAGAGGTAACTCAATGTGTTTTTCAAATGGTTGAAGAGAATCGTTAGTAAATGATTTGTGATGTTATTCTTTAAGTGGATCATATATTATTGGCCATATATAGTTTGAATTTGGTAGTGCCTATTAAAGAAGGGTGCTAGTAAATTTTAAAAAAGAAGTTCATGGGTAAAGCAATTGGATTTAAAATCTAAAGAAATAGCTTAAGAAGACTCCTCTCTTTTACAAGAGAATTACATTCAGAAGATTCTTAAGTTGTCAAAATAAGTGAATGCAATCCTATGGATACCCCAATGACTTTAGGAGTGAGTTTGAGTCTTGATAAATTACCCTGACTAAACCAACCAAGAAGATAATGGAAAAGAATGTACATATAGATATTATTAGTAGTGTGATGTATGCAATGATATATACAAGATTATATATTTGATCATGGTAGGACTTGTAATTCGGTACTAGTCTAACCATTGTGAAAGACATTAGATGGTTTCATAAAAGGGTTATGAGATACTTATAGAGTACATTGATTGTGCACATTCAAAGTATGTGTTGTGGTAGTACAAGAGGTTATATGGCTTGTAATGTTCATAAAACATGAGAGATTTTGAAACAGAGAATTCAAATCTAGTGTCAAAGTATTGTGAATGCACATAGTCATTGCAAAAGACCCTAAGCATAATAGATAGACTAAATGCATATGTATAGCTAAATGAGAGATGCTATAGCACATAAAGTTGTTGTTGAGCAACGTATTCATATGCAAAGTCCCCTAATTAAACCTAATGACTAAAGAGATGTACGAGAAACATGTTTAAGTTCTTTGGCATACATATAGTATAGAGTAATAATACTTCAATTTGGCTTTTAGTGTGTGTGTAAGTATACAATATCTAGTATGTCGTACAGGTTGGTGAGGTCGTCTTTTTCACACAAACGACTGCCTTTGACATTCAGGAGGGGTGTACAAAGATGAGACAATTGTGCTCACCAATAAAGTAGCATGAGTGCTAATATGATAGAGAAGAAACACAAACTATGTTGCTTCAACTTAAAGTGCAATAAGTTGAGATGAGATCCTTGATTGTAAAAATATGGATCGAATCATGGAAACCCATGTCCATGATACATGTTTCCAGACAACAAATTCTTCAAAATTGACATCATGTAATATGAGTGGAGTAGAGGAATTTGGGTTTAGATACTGGGAGTGTCTAGACTTAAGTTTGTACGATGTTAATGATAAATCAAATGACATACACTCTTAAAGTATAAGAGTAATACCGTAGCATGTGATTCATACCACATGTGCTAAAGAACCGCAAATAGGAAGTAAATGAATAGATCCCTGCTTCATTGCTGTGTGAGTTCCATAAAGGCTAACCCTTCAATGATGTCCTTTGCCTTTGACATTATCATGGAAATATATTTCAATGACTGCTATTTTAGCATTTTGTCCTATGATCATGATTGATGTGATCTAAAAGCATTATGTTAAGAAAGCGATTGATACATATCAAAGTGATATATAGGCGAAAGAAAGATTATTACCTGAAATATACACATATATGCTGGTGTCTAAGACCAGTCCCTTATGATATTATTTTGTAGTTTCATAAGTGTAGACACTATGCATATGAGAAAGGCAATCTGAGTTTTATACTGACTCAAGAGAGATTAGATTGACCATAAGTAAAGTGTATATTAGTAAATCTAGGACATTTGGGCAACATATCAATATCAAGCTGCACTACAGGGTTGTCTTGTGCTGATCTCTGTAAAAAGGGATTTCTAGTACAAAGTGCCCAAATGGAGATGTCATGCTCACACGGTCACAGGAAAACACCTAGTATGAAGTAAGAGAAAGAGACTTGACCCATAACATCTAATCCACCAAGTGTGAGTGAGAGATGTTAGAATATATTAGTCCACCCTTAGTGGATTAGGGTCCAAGGCCAATTCAAGAGGGGCTTCATGGAGAGACACTGGTTATAAAGAGTAATACCCATTGTGTTTTAACGGTTACATCTATTCCTATGTAACCATACGTTTAAGGGTTGCATATATTCTTATGTAACCGTACGTACACTATATATATAAGGTATGAGATTAAGGGAATAGGCTAATGATGATATAATACACAATTCTCCCTCTAAAAGATTCTCTTATAAGAATGTTCTTTTCTCTTCCTCTCTTTAGTATATTTGTTGTATAATGTAATCGGGGTCCGTATTGGTGCTCCAGTTTCGTGTGGGTACTTCAACGAGTGTATCGGATTCCATGTATGCCCAAAATTCTTACAGAAGCTATGAGTGTTTAATTTATCTTTAATTTCACAGCTTCGGAAGTGTGTATCTTTCGTCATTGATCTTTTTAATTTTAAGAATATTAAAACGTTACAGAATATAAGCACATGGATTGCTTTGATTAAATTGTCAACGTACAGCTCCTAGTTAATATTGTAAAAACTATATATATATATATATATATATATGAGTTGATTATTTTATTCTTTCATCTACCTACCTATATATTTAATTGGTCAAAGGGTTCATCATTATCCAACACTCACTTTTTAATTTCATCATGCTAGTGCTTGATATTATATTCAACTTTTGAAAGCAATTAATGGGCCTAAAATCTAATCTCTAACTCCGGTAGAATAAAGCTTCTAACAAGGAAATTTTATAGTACTGTCGATCCAGTTTATTCATTGTTTCTCTTTGTAATATGCAAGACATTTTTTTACGCATGGGAAAAGTACACACAGTTTTGATCAGTCTCGGCCTCCTCCAAAAGAAAAGCTTTATTGTCTTTTAATTTCTAAAGATCCGCTAGCAACTAAGGAAGGTCTATGTGAACGTATGTTTAGATTTTGATAGTAAGACAGACTATTTTATGCCCATTTGGTTGAGATTCTTTCCCTTCAAATCTATACCTCTGTATATTTTTTATATCAATGTGAATTGATAACTGAAATTTAGAAAGATCAGGGATAGGCACTACTAGTGCAAAAAAAAAAAAATTGGCTTTTAAAAATTATTAAAAACTACTTTTAAAACAGGTCTTGGAATTGGTGTTGAATTTGCTGGTGTATGCAGTAAGTCTTGGACTTTCTATACTTGAAGAACATATTTTTTTACATACACCGGTTCTTTCCCAGCAGGGTGTGAAAAGATAAAGAAAAAAAAAATCCCACTTTCTGCACCGGTTTTGGTGTTTAACTAGTCTAGAAACCTCAAAATTCTACACTAATTGCTACATTAACTAGAAAATGAACTTTCTAAACCAATAAATGTTATACACTGTGTAACACCCCAAATTTTATATTCACCAAATATATTGTAATTATTTGGGAAATTCAATAAAATGGTGAATATTCATGAATTTGGAATTTATGAATTTATAAATGTTCAATTTCATGGGAAATTGGGCACAAATAATTATGGAATTAATTTGGGTAATTTAAAAAGCCCAATATTAAGGTCCAAAAATGAAGGAATATTAGAGAAAATATTTGGTCCAAAAATAGATGGAAATTGGCCAAAGAAAAATAAGAAAAGAAATTGGATTAGAAAGGTAATGGTAAAATCGTAATTTTGTCAAAATGGCACCAAATAAATTATTTTCTAATTAATTGAAGTTAATTTAAATTAATTAAGTAAAATAAAGGTTAAAAATATATTTAGAATATTTTGGTCAATTTAATATGAATTTATGGAAAATTTGAGCAAAAAGTGCAATTTTGACCAAAATTGAGACTTTACGTGTATACGTAACCGGAACAAGTTGTGAAGCCAATTGAGACCATAGGGAGGGACTCCTAGGTGTCTCCTACACATTGCAAGAGGAAGGAAATATTGGTTAGGCTTAATGAGCTTGGTTAGATGTACATAGGGTTTATGTACATAAAATTGATTTTGGAATTTTTGGAAATTCCATAAATCATTAAAAAAAATCATATAATATAATAAAAACATTTTAACATCATCTTCCTCAGCTCATTTCGTGCCCAACCAGACCTGAACATAGTGAGAGAAAGTTGAGAGAGTTTAGAGAGAGAAATAGAAGAAAAATCACAAGGTAAGCCGATTTCTCCGACGATTTCGCTCCTAACGCGTATAACTCCGACTCTAAGCTACTCCTCTTTGTTCTTTAGGGTTTGGAGGCTCAAAAATCTGTTCTCTAAAGGTTAGGGTTTCAGCCATTTTTGGGAAAAGCTTGTTGGAGCTTGAGGTAACTTCCAAACCTTCGTATATTAACTATTCTTTCTGCTGTGGGCAATTTAATCGGTGAAATTTCGCCGGATTGCCATTGGTTTTAAATTTTGGAAAAGGGTATATCCAAGGGTTATGCTGCCCAATTTTAGTTTAAATGGTTGTTATAACTCAATTAGATGGTTAATAAAGTGGTTAGGAGTAGAAAGGAACGTGTTTACGGAGCCGAAATCGTAGAACCCCGATTTTTCCCGGAGAACACAACTATTTCGGCCAGGGATGTTTGAGGGCCTTAGAGTTGGATTTTCAATGATTTTATGGTTCCATTGGATTCAGTGAGCGAAAATAGGTGGGGTTACAGTTGGGCACTTTTTCAGAAAAGGCTGAGAAAGCATAATTACGGAAACGCCCCTAAAACCCTAAAAGTAGGGCTGCCAAGGGCAATTTCGTAATTTGACATTGAATTTGGTAATTTTGAGTCCGGAAATGGATTCCTTGGACGAAAATATGTCAGGATAGCCCTAGTCAAAAATTTAGAAAAACGTGCCATCGGTCCGGGGTCCCGGGGGCATTTTGGTAAATTTTCACCATAGGCTAATATAACCACAAGAAACACTATGGAAGTGTCTAAAATGATACTTGGATAGGTTATGACCTATTTCTTGTATATTTGACGTTTTAGGACCGAGTTGGACGCCTATAGTTGCACGTTTTACGAGGCGGGCCCTTTTGAGACAAGAAAGAGGTTAAGGTAGGGACTACTATCTCTCACATACTATGTGACTATTTGTATGATGCATGTTACTGTATTTTGTGATCTGAACACGTGCTGGAGGCACATTACCTAGCTGTGGTCTAGGACCTAGCTGAGGTACACTGGTTTTACCTAGATGTAGTCAAGGACTCGGCTGAGGTACATGCAGGGGTTTCAACGGGTTAGTTGGCCCTGAATTTTGTGTACACACACGGATGATATGAATTTTCATTTTACTTGATACGGTGCATTGCATATTTAATTTTCGCATTTTATATGTTGATCGTATATTTCTACTGAGATTCCTTGGAATTTCACCCTTTTTTTTTCTAAACCAAATGTCTCAGCGGGTGCCAGCGGTTCAAAAGGCAAGGACATAGTTCCGGGAAACTGACGGGCATGTTTCTCGAGACACAATTGGTGGTTATATTTAGCCTGTACTTGGAATATTTTGGGATATTCTGTATATATTTGTAATTATTAGTGAATTTTGCTCTGTTAATGTCTGTCTGTAAACAAATACTTATTATCAGTATAACTGTACTTTTCTGTTTGCCTATGGAACTTGTTCATTATTGCCCTGTGCATATCAAAATGGAAATGGGTGTTGACACACTGATTAAACCCCAACCTTGTTGAAACAGATACACCAATTAATGTCAGAAGAAAAACATAATTTATAGGCTAAATTATATAAAATCTACATGAACTTAGAGGTAATGTCATATAACTCCCTTAATATTTTAAAGTTTAAATTTAATATCCCTAATATTTTATTTTGTTATTATGGACCCCTTGTCATTATCTCTTTGACGGAAATTACTACATTAGATTAATAGAAGACACTTCTCATCGATCTGAGTGGCATTATGAGTAAGCTAATAATTTTTTTAGTAATTATGTAATTTTTGCATATGGGTTAAATTGTCATTTTATCATTAAAAACCCCTTAATTTTAATTGCATCTCCTTGCCGCCTACAAAGAAAAACAATTTTATTGTCTTTTCTAATTAAACTTCCGCTATCAACTAAGAAAGGGCTATGTGAAGGTAGCTTTATATTTTGACGGTACGAAAAAATCATTTTATGCCCATTTGGTTGAGAGTCTCTCACTTTGAAATCTCAACCTTTATGTATTTTCTATATCAATATGAATTGATAACTGATATACGCACTGTATCGGGCCCTTAATATAAGATCCCGTTTGCACTATGAATGGGATCTAATATTAAGGATAGGATGTAGTATATAGCAAGAGGAAAAAAAAGATGGCTTTTAAAAATTATTAAAAAACTTTTATAACTGGTCTTCGAAGGCTTTCTTTAAAATAATAAACCGCGAATACAATATCCAATTCCAACTCAAAGCCAGCTAGCCAGCAGTCATAGTGATAAAATAAAGAGTTCTCATTACAATATTACAATATAATGATAAACTCAATATACCAATCCCAACTCTCTATTTTCATACCTAATCGTAATATATTACAAGTCGTATATTCTAAGTTTCCAACAACGTTCTAAACTATGCACAGTCACAAATCAATTAAAACAATTCAAACTTGAACTCACAACTTTGCAAGCTCTAGAATAGAGGGATGTCCAACGCATGCGAGCGTCATCAAGCAGATCATGGCATATAGAATTTTATCATCCATTTTTGAACTACTAATTAACCTTCATGTTAATACTCATAATTTTCTTCTTCAATTTGAACAGATGAGTAGATTTGAGAAAGGAGGCCAAGATTTAACTCAATATTTGTCAATATCCATGAAAAAATAAAATTCATAATATATATTTTAGTGCTCAATTTGTCAACACCCGTTTCCATTTCGATATACACAGAGTAATAGAGACCAAGTTCCACAGGCATACAGAAGAGTACATATATACTGATAAAAGTATTTGTTTACAGTCCAAAGTCAACCATACAGATGCGACAATATACACCACTATTACGAAATATCCAAAAGTATTTTAGACATAGACTATCTATAACCACGAACTTAGTATTTGCCTCAAGGCACATGCCAGTCACTTCTCTTGGTCTACATTCTTGCCTTTTGATCCACTGGCGCCCGCTGAGATGTTTGGTTTAGAAAAAGGGGTGAGATTCTGAAGAATCCCAGTAGAAACATGCTATCATTCATAGAAAATGCGAAAAGTAAATATGATATATGCCATGTATGCACCAATTAATGAACAATATAAACATATCAGCTGCATGTATACATGAGTAGGGCCCAGCCCCACTAATCTGCACCGGTTGGTCTTCTGCCAACTCCAGTGTAAGTGCCTCTAGCACTACTAGCCCCTCTCTGGGCAAAACATGTTGATTAATAAAGCGCATTTACAAACATTGGCATTCACACAATCATATAACTATGGCATAATGTATGAAGGATAATGTCCCTACTTCAAAGTTCTATCGACCCCTTTTTGTGTGCCTTGTAAATCGTGTCGACTTTCGGCTCCCGATTCGATCCTAAAATATTAAATGTACAAGAAATAGGTCATAACCTATCCAAGTATCATTTTAGACACTTCCATAGTGTTTCTTGTGGTTATATTAGCCTATGGTGAAAATTTACCAAAATGCCCCCGGGACCCCGGCCCGGCCCCGCCATACCCGGCCCGATGGCACGTTTTCCCAAAATTTTGACTAGGGTTATCCTGACATATTTTCGTCCAAGGAATCCATTTCCGGACTCAAAATTACCAAATTCAAAGTCAAATTACGAAATTGCCCTTAGCAGCCCTACTTTTAGGGTTTTAGGGGCGTTTCCGTAATTATGCTTTCTCAGCCTTTTCTGAAAAAGTGCCCAACTGTAACCCCACCTATTTTCGCCCATTGAATCCAATGGAATCATCAAATCATTGAAAATCCAACTCTAAGACCCATTTACAATGCTGACCGAAATATATAAGTTTTAAGGGGAAAATTGGGGTTTTTCGGTTTCGGCTCCGTAAACACGTTCCTTTCTACTCCTAACCACTTTATTGACTATTCCATTAGGTTAAAACTACCATTTAGTATCAATTTGGGCAGCATAACAGCCCCACATACCCATTTCCAAAAATTAAAACCAATGGCAATCCGGCGAAATTTCACCGATTAAATTGCCCACAGCAGCTAGAATAGTCAATATACGAAGGTTTGGAAGTTACCTCAAGCTCCAACAAGATTTTCCCAAAAATGGCAGAAAACCCTAACTTTGAAAACACCAAATTTGAGCTTTCCAAACCTTAAAGAACAAAGAGGAGTAGTTTAGGATCAGAGTTATACGCGTTAGGAGCGAAATCGTCGGAGAAATCGGCTTACCTTATGATTTTTCTTCTCCTTTCTCTCTCTACAAAACTCAACGTCTCACACTATATTTCAGGTCTGGTTCTTGCGTGAAATGAGCTGAAGGTAGAAGGAGATAATAATATATCCTAATATTATATCTTATTTTATCCATTTAACAATTTCCATAAAATTGAACATTTATGAAATTCATAAATTCCAAATTAATGAATATTCACCATTTTATTGAATTTCCCAAATAATTACAATATATTTGGTGAATATAAAATTTGGGGTGTTACACAATTGCCACATACACACTAAAAAAGAGTTGAAATCAAATATAGTTTATCAAGTTGATGGCATACTAGGCAACAACTCAACTCTTTTTTTTTTTTTTTGCGGAATTAGTTGATATTTAGTATATTATCAAGTCATGCATTAGTATTATATATTATATTAGGCACAATATTAGACTAAGCGCTCAACATGGAGAATAAAATTCACTCTACTTCACTGAACGCCACATTTTGGTTAATTATCTAATCGATCACAAAGCCCAATCCGTTTTCAAATATGAATGGCCATTTATTATGTCATATAGATGTGGAATTCAAACAAGACAGGCTAGCAAATTTGGTAAAACCTATTGGTTTATCATAATTGCAAGAAGAGCATTTTATTCATATGGAAACTCAATACAATACATCTTGGAGATTAAAACATAATCAAACCCAACAAATCCACTCTTCGCAGTTTGAACAACACACTCGTCTCTAAATGAACACTGAAACATTTTCAACAAACTTAATACATATGAGCTACCCTAATGAGCTCTTATTAAAGACACAGCCACACTTCATTATTACTATTATTAATGGTGGTAATGGCACCATTTAGGAATGGTGAGGGCGATTTTAGGGTTGATACCTGAATGCTTCCAAGTGTCAGAATTGACGATATCATTGAAGCATTTCTCTGAGATTTTGGATAGAGGCTCACAGCACTTTTGAGACACAGGAGCCTTCAAGTCTTTTGCTGGTTTGGCACAGTGACGAAGAACATGTGTGAGCATCCTATTTGGGCTGTACTTCCCACACACTCCATGGCCATCAGCTTCAACCCTCGCAATGGCCACTATCGCCAAAACCAGCACCAACCATATCAACTTCTTCATCATCATGATGGTTAGTTTCCTCTGAGTAGCTTCTTCAGTATATATATGTGTGTGTTTTGTATCTCACAGCTTCTGCTCTGTCTTGAACTGAGTATTTATAGGCAGAGATCAAACACAATTTGAAATAAAAAAACCTTGTTCCCATAGTCTTAAAACCATTGGCTTTATAATAAGCTGGAGTTTTTAAATTGTGTTCCCTGCAACTAGTTTTTGTGACTATATGATGAATTGGTTATTTAATTTATTCTTTCACCTAATCCCCACAAGTCAATGGGTTCATCAATATTAAACAAATACTTTTGAGTCTGTTTTCATGATCAAGTCAAAATTCTTTTGGGATGTCTGTACATATTCTCTCTAAGTTCATGCATATCCAGATCATGCAACTTGCCGAATACCATTTCTTATATACGACAACTAATTATAATTAAGTGTCGGTGAGTTATTTTTTTCCTCAAAATATTGAGGTATTAAACCAGGTAGCAAATAGCTACAGTACAAAAAAATGGTATTTTGTAGTGGTGGAATTGTAGCGGTTTTAAATAACCGCTACATATTTTAATATTTGTAGCTGTTTTAACCAAAACTGCTACAAATTTGTATCAGCAAGCTACGCGCCAAGTGGCACGAATGATTGGCATCATTTTTTGTAGCGGTTAGGTAGAAAAAACCGCTACAAATAAGGTGCGAATTTCCCGCCAAAACTTGTAGCGGTTCATTCATAACGGTTAATAAATAAAAATCGCTAGAATATTCCAGCCACATGGCGCGATCGAGACACGCCAACAACGTAGCGGTTTTTGTAGCGGTTTGACCAACAAAACTGCTACAAAATTTTAGAGGTCTCCAATTTTGTAGCGGTTTTGTACCATAACCGCTACAGAATTTCAGAGGTCTTCAATTTTGTAGCGGTTCTGTACCATAACCGCTATAAAACCGCTACAAATTTTAGCCGCCCTAGATGCTTTGTAGCAGTTAATGTAGTTGTTATTACAATAACCGCTACAAATTTGTGGCCTTTATATACCCCCGCGTTCTCCATTCTTACGTTTGCTCATTTTGTTTTCTGAAGTTTTTTTGAGAGTTTTCTTTTAGATTGAGCCTTCAAACGTCTGTGAAAGAGTTTTTGCTGCAGTATTTCTCAGTATTGTACTTGAGGTATAGAGATAAGACATATTTTATTTGTATTTGTATTTTTATTATATTTTTGCATAATAATGTGAACAATTTTTTTTTGAATTTTTACAGTTGTTATGGCTTCAAGAGAGGATAGGGGGAAGGCGCCTGAGGTTCCCAAACCGATTTTGTGGGGTGGCAGCAACAGAGCAGGGGGCAGAGGGAGGGGGCAGCGCGAAGGGAGTGCGACCATGCCATTACAGCCCATCCCCCCACAGGAGTTACCCCTACCACAGGCTCCGCAAACGATCCCATAGGAGACGACCGCACCAGAGGTGCTTGATTTGGGGGAGGTAGATATCAACGTCGAGGACTATGAGGCGGAGGACTTCGACATCCCGATTGGGCTCAGGGAGATGGAGCAGTTCCTCGATGAGGAGGAGGCTCGAGAGCAGAAAAACCCACAAGGGTTGTCTTCACGGTCTACTGGGTTTGAGGTGCAGGTCCAAGGTAAATAAATTTTTTTATTTAATAAATTATTTATTTAAATTCAAAATGTTAAATTTGAATTACAATTTATCCAACGTGGGGTAAATTGTGCAGATGAGCAGGGGAACGTGTCGACGAGGAGGCTGGACGTGGTTGATCTGAATAGCATGGACCAGACACTGCGAGTTATAGTGCCATGGAATGAGGGCACGGACCAGCCCATTGACAATGGGGGTCACCTATTCAACCGTTTTTTGAACGAGCTGGGCTCGAATTTGATGTGGTTCCCCCTTTACTTCAGGACGTGGAGGAACATTCCGAAGGGGCCAAAGGACCTGGCTTGGGAGGAGGTGGTGCAGGTAATTAATAGTATTTAATTAATATTTTTTAATTAATTATATTTAATTAATATTTTTTAACAGGATTTTTGTAATTATTGATATTAAAATAATTTTTTTGCAGCTACGGTTTGCCGTCTGGGCCAACCGGAAGAGGTACACCCTAATGAAGATGGGTGACGGCTGGAGGAACCGTCTCTTCCACAGTGTAAATAAAGATGGGACGATGCCTCTGGAGTAGCTGATTGAAAGGGTCCCAGACGGTGTCCCGTCGAACGACTGGGCGAGTTTCATCCAGTTCAGGAGCAGCCCTGAGGAGCAGGTAATGTATTTATTAGATTATTTATATATAATTTTGTAACTGTTAATTATTAAATTATAATTTAAATTTAATTAATTTTAATTTGAACTTTATTATTTTTAAATGTTTTATATTGTTTTAATACATTTAATATTGTTTTTTTTCAAGCGCTTTCTCAGAGGAATACCAGGTACCGTGGGCAGCAGACGATCCACTACACAGCAGGATCGAAGACCTTTGCTGTCACGTACAGCGAGGTGGTAATTGAATTTTTAAATGGTTATTTCATAAAACCACTGACTTTTAAATGGTTATTTCATAATACTAATTGAATTTTGTAATTGTTTTAGGAGAGGAAGGCACAGCAAGAGAACCGTCAGATGGACTATGGGTAGTTGTACGCGATCACACACAGACACCGTGACGGGACTCCGACCTCTCAGCAGGCAGAGGTAGCCATTGTAAGTAATTTCATTATTATAATTTTTATAAAACCAACTTAATAATTAAAAATTCTAATAAGTAATTGTTTCATAAAATGGGAGGAGCGGATGCGGCAGTCGCAGGCTGAGCTACGAGAGACCCAGGCCGAGGAGTCACAGGGGTCAGTGGACCTGACGGCTCCTTTGAAGACAGGTTTAAGTCAGGCTGAGCACCCCGAACCTGTGCGGGGGATGGGGATAGGCGCCAGACTGAGCATGGTCTATAGCAGGAGCGTCGCCTCTGAGGCTGGTAGCTTTAGAGGGGTCAGACGTTCGAGGTACGAGTATGTTGAGCAGCTGCGGTTAGATTTGGAGTGGACATGGGCTGTCGTGGCTTAGCAGCAGCAGTAGCTGCATCTACAACAGATGCAGTAGCATACTGATTTGATCTATGCTCAGCAGATGCAGTGGTGTGATATCACGAACAACATACTCAAGCGTAGATGGAGTCGCCTATTCCCGGACGAGCAGTATCCGCAGGTTCCGCCTGTCCCTCGGTTCGTCGTCCAGACTACTCCTCCTGCTGCTGCTGCTGATGATGATGGTGCTGTTAACTCTGCCCAGCGGCCCGATCCAGCAGCACCTGAGGGAGCACCAGATGATCAGCTGCTAGCTACTTAGTTTAGGACACCTTTTATTTTTATTTGTTGTTGAAATATTTGTAAATAAATATATATAAGTTTTTATTTCAGAACTTAAATTCTTATTGCGTTTACCATAGTTATATTTATATTCTTAGACCGCGTTGTTAAATATTATTTATATATTTCTAAACCTTAAAAAAATCAATTTATATATATATATATATATATATATATATATATATATATATATATATATATATATATATATATATATATATATATATATATATATATATATATATATTTGTAGCGGTTTTACAAACAAACCACTACAAATATGATTATTTGTAGCGGTTTTGTTTTATAACCACTATAAAAATGAACTGTTGAGTACTTGTAGCGGTTATATGTACAAAACCGCTACTAATATTAAAGCAGTTGGAAATATAATTGAAGAATTAGTTTTAAACTTGTAGCGGTTATAGATAAATAACCGCTACAAATACAAAACATTTGAATTTTCAATTGCCCGCCTTTGTGCAAATTTGTAGCGGTTAATTAGGTATAACCGCTACAAGTTTAAAATCAATTATTCAATTTGATTTCCAACTGCTTTAATATTAGTAGCGGTTTTATACTTATAACCGCTTGATAGAACTCAATATTTATATATTTTTAGTAATTAATCTTGGGCTTTTGTGGGACTTAATTGAATATTTTGAGCATAATCAAGTGTTAAAGTGAGATTTTAGTGAAAGAATAATTTGGGAATTATAGTGGTTAAATTGTTATATTTTTAATTAATATTTGTTATTCCCATTATTCTTTAATTGTGAACAAAAGATATTACCTTTGTGAATATAATTTTGTAGGTGATGATGTGGCACAACTTGAGTGGTCAAGGCCAAAGATGTTATTTTAGAGCTTAATGAAGGACAAAAATGGAACATCACAAGTGCAGAATTTATTTTCACATTTTTTCTAAGAGGAGATTAAATGAGTAAGGGCCTTGTTTGGTGGTTGCAAGTTTGTGTCCAATGCCAAAACAGATTTTTATCTTTTATCCAAACAAGGCACAACTCACATTATAACCAAAAGATAATTGAAGAAGCAAAGGAAGTGGGGGCCATTGCTTTTTGTGAGAGTGGCGGCTGAATTGGGAGAATTGAAAAGAACCGACTTGAAGAATCAAAAGTTACTGAACTGTGAGGGAATTATTGAAGACAAGAAGGGAGTGAGCCTAATTGATTAATTAAAGGCAGCTGGACCGAGTTGAAGGGGGAGGGAATAAAAGAAAAGAAGAACCGAAAGCAAAGACAATGAGAGCAGCCGAAATGGTTGAATTAAGAAGGAGAGGAGTTGACTGAATTAATAATGAAAGAGTGGACCGAATAGAAATTAAGAGAGGAAAAGGGCAAGTGATGGCTGACATAAGAGGAGGAGGACCGAATATGAAAAGGAATAGAATGGAAAGGATGGGGTGCTGTGTGAAAAGGGAAGGACTGAAGACAAAATAAAGAGAAAAGGAAGAGGTGGCAGCTGGACAAAGGGGGACCATGTGAGAAATAATTACAAGGGTTTGGTGGCTGGACTAAGGTTTTGGAGGAGACACCGAATACAAGAAAATAGAGAAGGGCATTGCGGTTAGAGTGGGGGGAGACGTGAGGCTACCGAAATAAAATAGAGAAAGGAAGGAGGAGGCGCTGGGTGAAAGGAATTACAAGGGCTGTTCGGTGTTGCAATTTCATGGCCAATTCTTTCTCCTTCCATCAAGCTTCATCTCCTCCTCCTCCATGAGTAGCTAAGCTTTGGTGATTTCCTTGAGTTAGGTAATGGTTTGAGCTTCTAAACTTCAATGGAATTCCTTTAAGCTTTCTTTTTAGTTCATGATTATGTAGATTGGTTAAGTATGTAATTGTGATCTAGATTGTTATGCCAAGTGAATAAACTTGGTGGTTGAGCTAGGAGTTGATTAATTAAGCTTTGTATGATTCATATTAGGAGTAGAATGAATTGTTTATTCCAACATGGTTAAGTGGAATTAAATGATTAAACTGATTGCTTTGAACTTTTGTAATGGTAATTACAAACTAGAATTAGAAGTTGATTATTCATCTCCTTGAGTCATAATTATTTGGTGATATTCATTTAATTGCTTCGGTAGAATGAATTAAATGATTATTGCAAGTATGAAGCTAGCGGTATCTTAGTTCCATCCTCTTAACTCATTATGGAATTCATATTATTAGCAAGCAAGGAAGACTAAAACCTCAACTCAAGGGAATCCCATTTCATCATTATATTAGTTGAATATATCTTGTCGTTAGTGTTAATTTCAATTCCTTTTGCTTCTTTGTCTTGAAAACCGAAAAAATTACAAAAATATTGTTTTAGCTTAGATTACTTCATTAGTTTAAAAATCAAATTCTCAAAATGATTTCTTACAACCTTAAAGGTTTTTATCACTTTACTACTTAGAAACTTGGAAATTAATCTCCTCACAAGAACGACCTAGGTTGAGCTACTATGCTACATTTTCAAATCTAGTTTTATTTTGTGAACTCACACGACATGGGTTCATCACCGCTACAAATACTCAACGGCTTTAAAATTAGTAGCGGTTTTATATATATAACCGCTACAAATGTCTAGTATTATAGCGGTTAGTGTAGCAGTTTCTGAACCGCTACAAAATATTAAACGTTGGAATTTCAGAATATAAGTTTATATGCATTCGTTATTTTCTATTCACTCATCTTCTTCACTATTCTTTCTTTTCTCTCACTAGTAGCTATGGATAAGTCATGGATCAGGTTGGCGCGCAATTCTCTGGAATATTTGTACGGATTAAACATTTTCTTAGATTTCATATTCACTCATGCCGGCTGTAATGGCAAGATCGTCTGTCCCTGCGGGAGATGCAAGTTCAAGAAGTGGCATTCACAAAATGTTGTTAAGGAATATTTACTTCTAAAGCCTTTCCCTAAGGACTATACATTCTGGGAAGTTCATGGTTGTTATGTGTGTAAATGGTCTATTAAATAGTGCAAGTGTACACTATCGTAATCAAGTAATATAGAAGTAAGTAGAGTATCGTTCCCAGGAGGATTGATCACTAAGTACCAAAATAGGTAATTTTAATTCTGTTTAGTCGGTCAATAAATTGGTGATTGAGAGTACAAATAAAAGAAAAATAATTAAATATGAGTGTAGATGATATGAAAACAAATATGAAAAAAAGTCCTAGGGATTAGATTTCACTTAATAAATTCCGGATTGAATCACTTATCTATTCTAGCCCAATTTATTCCACATGATTGACAGTCGAGTTTTCCTAATTTAATTACTAGCCTCTTCCAAGGTCAAGTAATTCTATAATTAATTGCTAATCCAATATATTCCTATATGAATTTAAGCAATTAATTATGCATTAAAATTTATGGAACTCTATAAGACTACACAACTCATATGAATATATTCCTATTTCATATGCAAGTTATGGTTTTAATTATAGGGTCTACACACATGTATCTCCTTCCGGTCTCAACATATATATTGGAATCATTCAAAAGATGGCCAATCAAATGAAAGCATTAAGAATAATAATTAAAACTCAATCATAAAGGAAAAATAAAAACTAGATTTAATAAGTTAAGATTCAATCCGTCATTAGTAAGCTACGTCATCACTCTAGGAAAATGAAAATTTAACTCATGATAAAATTGAAAACAAAACCAAAATAAATTGACATTACATAAAGCTAGAATGAAATCCTCATAAATACTGCATAAAACTTGAATATTAAATTCTCAAACATACATATACAACCAAAAGATGCATAAAAAATGTAAAAATCTAGCCATCCCTTTAGGAGGTAAAACCTTCCATGTAGGTGGCATACAAAAAGTAATACTATCCTAAGCCTTCCATAGAGGAGGCATGCAAGAAGAAAAGAAGAGAGGAAAGTAATGGATATGAAATGATGTGTGTTAGTGAAATGTGAAGGAGATGGTGGCTATATATAGGGAGAAATGGAGTAAGGTAGATGAAGCGGTAGATGAAATGTGATAGGTGGAGTAGTAGATAGAATGTGGTAGATGAAGTAGTTGGTGAAAAGAAAGATAAAGTGGTAGATGAAATGTGGTAGATGAAGTAGTAGGTTAAAAGAAAGATGAAGAGGTAGATGAAATATGATAGGTGGAGCAGTAGATAGAATGTGGTAGATGAAGTAGTTGGTACAAGAAAGATGAAGAGGTAGATGAAATGGTTGGTGGAATGGTAGATGATCTCCGCTTCCAACTTCCAAGTAAAATCTGAAACTCTTAAAGATAGAATTGGAATTTCGTCTCAACATAAAAGTTGTAGAACTCTTTCTTAGCTTTTTATCCATATAAAGAATGTCCTGATCCGACATGTAGAGCTCTAGATATTGCTTGAAAACTGAAAGAGGGTCTAATTTAGTATTTTTCAAGAAATTCTATTTTATGCCAAAATCATTATTTATTTATTAATTACACCCAAATTTATTAAATTGAGCTCAAATATCATCCATAAAATCATCATATAAGGGAAAATAAATATGAAAATATTTTACTTGTCAAATTCCCCCACACTTAGCTCTTGGACGTCCTCGGACAAGGAGTGACCATTAAGTGCTTCCAACAAAATCAGAAGTGTCAAGTCATAAGCAAGAACACAATTGAAAAATAAAGAAATCATAGTATTCATGAATCAACGAAAATATAAACTGGTAATTTCATTTGAAAATGAATAAAATGAGTTCATAGTTATGACTCATTCTCCCAATCTCTCAAGTGTTTAAGGGTAAGTGTTTCACTCGAATTCAACCGAAAAATTGCACTAACATAGGCTTGCTAAAAATCTCAATCTCCACTAATCTAATTCACATGCATAATTCAAATCAAAAGGACTTATTAAGGATTGTAATGGAGTTAAGGTAAAAGGAATGTAAAACGTGATATGAAGAACTAAATATAAAAATTAATAGAACAATAAAAAAAATGGGCCAGCTTCTGAATAAATCTATTTCATCACAACAACCCACAATTCGAATACTTAATTTTTCTTTCTTTCTTTTTTTTTTGCTTGCAACTTTAAAGTTGATGATATATACACCCCCATACTTGTCAAAAGCCTATTTCACAAAAATTTCAAATGCTCTACTAATCTTCTGAATTAGGTAAAAGCATTTGATATATCATTAAAGTATATGTCAATGGGTTGTGAATAAAGAAACAGTCAATTAGGCTCAAAGGGGCTTATCAATGGTATAATTGCAAGGTTGGCTATTTGGCTCTAGCTAAACAAAATGAATGCCTTTATCATCTTTGAATGTGCATGTGAAATATAATTTCAACCAGATTTAAAGCAAGTTCTGGAGTGACAACTTAATAGGTGAATATCACACATAAGAGAAATAATCATTATAGGCTCACAAGCTCACGGTTAGGGGCTTTCAAACTCAACTCATTCAATCTCAAAATTCATCACCAATTGTAACAATCAGTTGTTCATTCATGCTATGAAATCTCTAAATTCAATTGATCCATACTCAAAACTTATATACTTCTTAAGATCATTACAAAGCACTTAAATAGGATGATTTTTTTTACTTTTACTCTTTTTTTTAGAATGAACAAAAACATGCAACAACTAAAATGCGTCTCAGGAGTTAAGAATAACTCCTTACTCTGCCATTTTTTTCACACCCCATACATCTAATGGTTTTACTAACTAACAAAAGAAAAACAAAGAAAAAGAAAATTTTTTTTCTCTCCTCCCCCAACCTAAATCAGACATTGTCCCCAATGTCTTCTAGAGCTCAGAGAAGGTTTTTTTTGAAACATAAACACATAATAAAGTAAAATCAAAATACTAAAAGTAAAATCAAGAGATTAAGGAAAGTTACAACCGAAGGATGGTATCTGGGTTCTGCTTTTGACTGCTATCTAAAGATGGCCCACCTATTTGCTTGACGAGTATATCTGGTTTAGGTTTATAGGTTTGCATTTGATCGAGCAGCTGATCAGTAGTTGGTGCAGCAATTATGGAGTGGCGAGTCGCTTGGGTTATGAATCCTGTTTCCACAGCGTGATCAAGAAAAGACAACAGATTATCATAAAAACCATTAACATTTAACAATCCTAATGGCTTTTTGTGATAGTTCAACTTAGCCCAATATGCAATGCTAGAAATGCCATCCAACGTCTCCAAACCACCGGGTAGAGCAATAAAAGCTTGAGCATGGTAGAACATTACTCCCATCTGTTCAGGCAAGCTCGAAACATATAACTCTTGTCCTAAGGAAAAAGTGTGATCTTCCAACTCCTTCACCCTCACACTTAAACCCTTGCTTCCATTCATGGTGCAGAAATGGCCACACTTCCCTTTAGGCCCTGGATACCTCCCCCGTACACAAAGTTGATTTTTCTAGCAGCTAATGCAATTCCAAGTTCGTTTGCTGCTGTTATAAACTCTCCTTTCTTGCCCAAATCAGTTTCACCAAAAATGCAAATAGATGTAAATCTACATTTTTGTGTGACACCCTTTTTCTCTTTGTTTCTCTCAGACCATGTACGCTTACGAGAGATATAATTCATATTTATAAATGGAAGTGTGCATATTTACAAATGAAAGAGTACATATATATAATACTAAAACAGCAACAACAAAATCACACAAATCACACATTTTTCAAAGAAGTTTGAAAAAATTTCCAACACAAATGACCGGTGGGCCACTGCGTGAAGAAATTAATCAAAAAGAGGAAAGAAAGTCAAAAGACACAGTAGAGTAGACAAAAGCTGCCGAAAAGATAAGAAAGATTAGACAAATGCTACGAAAAAGATAAAACAAACTAAATACAAGCATGATTGTGTACAGTAGTTGTGATTTTGGCTCACATCTTCCTCTGGTTTTACGTCCAGAAATGGCTTAAACTCTTTCTATGAATCGAGGATTTGCTTCCTATCCATTTTTCTTATAAACTAGCAAACAGGGTCTTTTAACGTTAGATTCCCAAGACAATAACACTCTTTTTCTCTGTTGAATATTTCTGCTAAATCGAGAATAATGCTCAGTGAGTAACGGAAAAACAGAATTCCTCCAACGGTCATTAAAATCTCTCCAACTACAAATAGCAAAGGCATTCAAAGCGGGAGGTAAGACGCTGAACTACCAAACTGACAGATATTCATTTTCTGAGCTCTTACTCTTTTGTTTTAATACGCTTCAGTGTTTACATTACCAACTCTTTAAGAGAGAACATTCATTGATTTAATACACTTGTTTTGAGAGATATCTTAAGGTTGTGGGACCTTAAGTTGGGCATCAATTTACGTGGTGTAAGGGGGAGCGAGTATTCAAAGTGAGGAATAGATCGCTGTGTACGAGGTGCCAAGAACCCATTGAATCTTGGAAAGTATAGTGAAGGCACAGATTCTATATGTGAATTGGACGTAGGTCATTGTGAATTAGACCGAGCCAGTATAACTCCTGGAGTATACCTCGGTGAAATTTTTCTAACACTTTAATCTTCTCCTTATTGGTTTTCAGTTTTATTTGTCTTATCATAAATTTTTATTAACACTCAATTCACCCCCCTCTTGGGTGAAAAGATTGCACTAACATTTGGTATCATAGACAAGTCTTCTTTGTCAAGTTTAATAGCCTAAGAAGGATCCTATGGCAAGCATGGGTGAGGGAATACTTTCAGACAGAGCCTCAATTACTAGACCTCCAGGCTTTAATGGAGAACATTTCTCATTCTGGAAAGCTAAATTCAGAGTGTTCAACATGGCAACAGAATATGGACTCTGGGAGGTCATTAAAGAAGGGAACTACGTTCCCAAAAAGATGGTAGAAGGGCGAGCTGTTCCAAAAGTTCCAGCTAAATATGATGATAATGATAAAAAGCTCGTGACCCTCAATAGCAAAGCAATCCTCAAGATTCAAAGTGCTTTGAGTCAGAAGGAGTACTTCAGAATTTGCACTCTTCTAACCGCCAAGGAGATGTGGCAAGCATTGGAAATAGCACATGAAAGAACTTCAGGCATTAAGGAGAATCGAATCAATACTCTTGTCACTGAGTATGATCTACTTCGCATGAAGACTGGAGAATCAATAGCTGAGTTCGAACTCAGATACACTCACCTTGTGAACCAACTTGGGGCACTTGGTAAGTACTATGATCAAAACACCCAAGTGAGAAAAATACTAAACATTCTTTCCAAAGAATGGGAGGCCAAAGTCACAGCAATAGAAGAAGCCAAAGGAGAATCTATGCGATCAGTAGCCTCTCTATTTGGCAGCCTATCGGAATACAAAAGCAAATTGAAGTTCAAACGTGAACTAGATGAAATTGATGACAAGAAGAAGACGAGGTAACTGAAAATCCTTCTTATGATGAATTGCATGATGAATATAATGCCTTACATGCAGAATTTATTAGAATTGTCAAAGAACTTGTGAGTCACAAGAAACGGGTGAAGTTACTCGAGGAACAACTCAAGGAACCAAAACCAGTTTCTTGTAACTCCTGTCTGAGTTTAGAAAAGAAAAATGATGATCTTATCAAAACACTTGAGAAGTTCACTAGAGGAAGTGAAATGCTCAAGGTAATTTTAAAACGCCAAAAATTTACCAATGACAAATCTGGAATTGGGTATGACCCAAAAACAGATAAGTCAAAAGGAAAGAAGAAGTTGGGAAACCAATCTTATTTGACTCATTTTCAAAAATCTGTGCATGTTTCTAACCCTTTTGCTCATTGCAATTTTTGCAACAAAAAGGGACACTACAGTTCATCATGTTATCATAAAAAGGGAAAAACTATGGGAATCTACAAATGGATACCCAAAGACACATATTTTCAAACTAACCACAAAGGACCCAAGAAAGTATGGGTACCTAAAACCTAATTCTTTGTCTTTGTAGACATGTTTCAAAGCATCCAAAGGAAGCAAGTGGTTTATAGATAGTGGATGCTCAAGTCATATGACTGGTGACAGAGAAATATTTACTTCCATAATTCCAAAGGGAGGAGGCACAGTCAAGTTTGGGGGAAATCAATCAGGAAAGATTGCTGGTATAGGAGAAGTTGGAATCAAGAACAAAATTCAAATCAAAGATGTCTTCTATGCAGAAGGGCTGATGCACAATCTTCTGAGTTTGAGTCAGAGTGCTGACAAGGGCAAGTGGATCATATTTGACTCTGAGGAATGCCTTATAGTCAGTAAGAAAGACTTATCCATCAAGAAAGATGAAATTAAGGTAAAAGTCAAAGCCAAAAGAGAAGGTAATTGCTACACTATTAATATTGATAATCATACTTCCAAAAATTGCTTTCTTAGTAATGATGATGGATGCTGGCTATGGCATAAAAGATTGGCCCATGTAAATATGCGTCAGTTAGATAAACTCATCAAAGAGGACTTGGTGATAGGTTTACCTAAACTGAAATTTAAAAATGATTCAGTTTGCAATTCCTATCAAAAAGGAAAACAAACTAAATCTTCTTTCAAAACCATAAAAGAAATATCAACAAAAAGACCATTACAACTACTCCACATGGATCTAGTTGGACCAGTAAGGGTGAAGAGCCTTGGGGGAAACTTATATACCTTGGTCATTGTTGATGATTTCTCAAGATTTACATGGACTATCTTTTTATCCTTAAAAGATGAAACTTTTAAAGAATTCATTATTTTTGCTAAGAAGGTTCAAAATGAGAAAGGTATGTCAATTGCAGTAATTAGAATAGATCACGGAGGAGAATTTGAAAACCAAGCATTTGGAGATTATTGCAACACGAACAGAATTGAGCACAACTTCTCAGCACCAAGAACTCCACAGCAGAATGGTGTTGTAGAGAGGAAGAATAGAGTTCTCACGGAGATGGCAAGAATAATGCTCAATGAGAAGGAAATCTCACATGTATTCTGGGCTGATGTAATGAGTACTGCCTGCTACATCTCTAACAGAGGTTATATTCGATCAAAGCTGGGAAAAACCCCATATGAACTTTATAAGGGGAGAAAGCCAAACCTAAGTCATCTGCGCATATTTGGAAGTAAGTGCTTTATTCAAAATAATGGTAAGGATAATCTGGGAAAGTTTGATTCTAGAGCTGATGAAGGTATTTTCTTAGGTTACTCTAATAGAAGTAAAGCTTATAGAATTTTTAATAAACGAACTTGTGTTGTTGAAGAATATGTTCATGTTGTGTTTGATGAAATAGATTCCCCTGCCAAATCTGTTGATGATGAGTTAGAGTTGATCAGTTCTGGAACAAATCAAATGATTTCAAAATCCTCAAATGAGTCTTTTAACTTTGAAGAAAAAGAGAGTCAGCCTCCTTCTTCTGATCAACCCAAAGCCTGGAAATTTAATAGAAATCATCCTATAGACCAGGTAATAGGTAATATTGAAGAAGGAGTAAAAACCAGAAATAGTATTCTCAATGAAGTTAGTTTTTCAGCTTTTATTTCAGAACTGGAACCCTCAAGCATTGATGAAGCCCTAACAGACAATGATTGGGTTTTAGCAATGCAAGAGGAACTCAATCAGTTTAAAAGAAATCAAGTATGGGACTTAGTACCTCGGCCTAAAGATCATCCGGTCATTGGCACTAAATGGGTATTTAAGAACAAACTTGATGAATCCGCAATAATTGTCAGAAATAAGGCAAGATTGGTAGCCAAAGGTTATAATCAAGAAGAAGGAATTGATTATAAGGAAACGTATGCTCCAATGGCTAGATTGGAAGCCATACGTGTACTCTTAGCCTTTGCGTGTATCAAAGGAATCAAACTTTATCAAATGGATGTAAAAAGTGCTTTTCTTAATGGTTATATTTCAGAAGAAGTCTATGTTGAACAACCCCCTGGTTTTGAAGATGTTTATAATCCAGAAGGTGTCTATAGACTAAGAAAAGCACTTTATGGTCTTAAACAAGCTCCAAGAGCTTGGTATGGAAGACTAAGCAACTTTCTCATCGATCATGGATTTGTCAGAGGAAGAGTAGACACAACCTTGTTTATAAAATGAGAGAAAAATGATATGTTAGTTGTTCAAATATATGTTGTTGACATTATTTTTAGAGCTACTAATGATTCTCTGTGCAAGGAGTTTTCTGACACTATGAAAAGAGAATTTGAGATGTCAATGATGGGAGAATTAACATTCTTTCTGGGTTTACAAATCAAACAAAGAAAGAATGGAATATTCATATCTTAGTCCAAATATCTCAAAGAACTTCTCAAGAAATATGGAATGGATCAAGCTAATGGAGTTGACACACCTATGAGTTCAACAACCTTACTTGATGCAGATGTAAAAGGACCTGAATTCAATATAACTAAATACTGAGGAATGATAGGGTCACTACTCTACCTCACAGCCAGTAGACCAGATTTCAGTTCAGCCTGGGTATATGTGCCAGATACCAATCATGCCCCAAGGAATCTCATGCTGAAACAGTAAAAAGAATTTTCAGATATCTCGCTGACACTGTAGATTTGGGAATATGGTACCCTAAGAAAGGAAGTGAATATCTTGTAGCTTACTCAGATTCAGATCATGGTGGCTATAAGACAGATAGAAAAAGCATAAGTGGACAATGCCAATTCTTGGGTGGAGCAATGGTCTCTTGGGCTAGCAAGAAACAGAACACTGTATCATTATCCTCAACAGAAGCTGAATATATAGCTGCCTCAAGTTGTTGTGCTCAAGTACTATGGTTAAAACAACAATTGCAAGACCTTGGTATCTATCTCAAGGAAATTCCCATATACTATGACAATACGAGTACCATCAGCTTGGCCAAAAATCCAGTGCAGCATTCAAGAACCTAACATATTGATGTGAGGCATCATTTTATCAGAGATCACGTCCAGAAGAAAGATATCAAAGTTGTATTTATTCCAACACATCTGCAATTAGCAGATATTTTCACCAAACCTCTAGCAAAAGATCAGTTTCTCTACATAAGGAGGGAATTGGGAATGGTAAATCCAAATAAATTGTAAGAAATTCTGTATTTTATTCACTTATTTAATTAAGTTTTGATGATGAACATTACTGACTTAAGCATTAGAGTTTTTAGTTATGTATTTTGTAGGACAAATTCTAAAGGAGAAATCTGAGTAAAAGAGGAAGTATTCGAATAATGATTATGGTATCCGAATACTCAATCAAGGTTTCAAAAGGATAGTATTTGAATAACTAAATAACTATTCAAATACTGCAAAGTTTTGTAAAAACTATTCCAATATAGCAAGAGCTATTCGAATAATAAGGCATTTCTGTCAACAAGAACTATTCGAATAATCAATATATTATTCGAATATTACTTTTCTTCTTCAGAGCTTAAAAAGGGAAACTATCTGAATAAGAGAAGTCACTATCCGAATACTAAGTCAATATTCAATTGGAAGTATTCAATTAGTGCATCTATTATTCGAATAGTAACTAATTAAATATGAGATTTCAATTTAAAATGTTATTCGAATACAACTCAATCTATTAGAATAGTGATAGTGGTTATTGTTGTCAAAATAATCGAAGATTCCAAAAACTATTCGAATAGTAACATTATTTTTGTTTGTATTCTATTAACCAAAGCTCTATTTGAATAAACTTGATTTTTAATAACAACTGATTATTCGAATAGTGACAACTTATAGTTGAATAGATTGCACTTTTCATATTTCACAGGTATATAGCTTATCCGAATTCCAAAGTCATTATTCAAATACAACTAGAAGCAAGGAACAGAGTATTATTTGAATAGTTGGTAAACTATTCGAATAAAACAAATGAATATCTGACCAAAGAAGAGTTATCCGAATACTACTTTTACTATTCAGATAATCTGAAGTTACAGGACAACAGAAACTATTCGAATACTTGGACAACTATTTGAATAGTTACAATCTTCAGAGACAGGAATATTCGAATACCACCAGAACTATTCGAATACAGGTATGCTCATTTACTCTCTTAGTATTCGAATAGTACCCCCTTTATTCGAATACATATGTAATTATTCGAATAAAAATAGACCTAAATATAAGGGAACTAAGCTCAGTCTCTGATCATTATTCGATTACCACTCCATTTCTCTCCATATACAAACTCTTCCAATCTTCTTCGACTCTTTCTTGCGATCAAAACCTTCTAAAAATCTCACCATTTCCTCCTCCAAATCTCAAAAAATTCATTGTTTACCAGAAAACCCAAACCTTCGACATACCTCAGTAAACCTAGAATGAGAACAAAGAGAGCTATTGTCAACAAATTCTAGAATTTCAACTTCTTTTCATACAGAGACTTCCACCTTTTGGCCTGTCTATTGTCTAAAGTGAAGCTAAATGTTAGGGAATTCATATACCAAGAAATTGAGAGATACAGAATGGGATCCAACAAAACTCTTCCTGCTCCTACCAGAGATGTTCCTCCTCCTTTTGACTTCTCGCTTCCTTTTCCCCCCAACCTTTCTGATAATGACAAAAAGGGGGCGAATAGTTTTCAGCCATCATCCTCTTCATAAGACAACATGGAGAATCAACAACATGGTCAGACACGATAACCTTCTCTCAACCTTGTTGTTTCATCCATCAAATTTTATCAGAGCTTCTTAGATATTTATTTTCCTAAATATTTAGAATATTTAGACTGTTTATCTTCACTTATGTTGTCTAGTTTATTGAATCTGAGACCTTTGCTTTATATGTCTGTCCTTTCCAAATTAACTGTATTTTGTTTTATATCACTTAGTTTTGTCATCATCAAAAAGGGGGAGAATGTTAGATTCAGAGTTTTGATGATAACAAACCTAAGTCTAGTTTGATTTGTCTCTGCATTCTTATTCACAAGATTTTCACTAAGAAAGTATTCGAATAATATACCTACTATTCGAATAGTGGAACTCAGTTTCTATTAGCTATTATTCTGATAAGTCTCAGATTATTCGAATAGTCAAATAATTATCATGATAATACATATGTTATTCGAATAAAGTTACAATGGCACAAAGTCATATTATTCGCATACTATTTGAATAGTATATCCACTATTCAAATACTATTCGAATACTATTCGAATAGTATATCCACTATTCGAATACTATTCAAATAGTATATCCACTATTCGAATAGTAATATTAATATTCGAATAGCAGTTCAAAGCCAACGTCAAGCCTAAGAGAATGAGATGAGAAATTATTCTAATAGCAAGAAGTCTATTCGAATAATATTGAAAGCTAAAAGAAAATTTTTTAGTCAAACTTGAAAGCAAGTATTCGAATAGTAACTCATGTATCAGGATAATCTTTTTGAATTTTAGAGATCACTATTCAAATAGGTATCTCAACTATTCGAATAGTCTCAGTATAAAATTTCAAATGTTATCCGAATAGAGAAAAAGTATTCGAATAGTAAGTTATTTGAAAAGACTTGAACTATCCTGTTAATTATAATAGTATCCGAATACTTGTTCTTCATGTAAAACAGAGCATCATATCTAAATCTAAATTTCTCAGATTCATTGAGTACTGTCATTAACTTCATTAATCTTGCTTATTATCTTTTTATTTCATGATTAACATCCTTAAATCAAGTTACAGGAGATTGATACTTCACATTTCTGGATTCCAAGAAAAGCAGATATACTGTGTCAGAAACAGTAAATGTGCACTAGTCTCTAACAGCGCATCCTCTTCACCTCAACGGCTATATCAAAATAACATAAAGAATGTTCCAATAAATGCTCAGTGAGTAACGGAAAAACAGAATGCCTCCAACGGTCATTCAAATCTCTCCTACTATAAATAGCAAAGGCATTCAAAGCGGGAGTTAAGACGCTGAACTACCGAACTGATGGATATTCATTTTCTGAGCTCTTACTCTTTTGTTTTAATACGCTTCAGTGTTTACATTACCAACTCTTTAAGAGAGAATATTCATTGATTTAATACACTTGTTTTGAGAGATATCTTAAGGTTGTGGGACCTTAAGTTGGGCATCAATTTACGTGGTGTAAGGGGGAGCGAGTATTCAAAATGAGGAATAGATCGCTGTGTACGAGGTGCCAAGAACCCATTGAATCTTGGAAAGTATAGTGAAGGCACAGATTCTATATGTGAACTGGACATAGGTAATTGTGAATTAGACCGAACCAGTATAACTCCTGGCGTATACCTCGGTGAAATTTTTCTAACACTTTAATATTCTCCTTATTGGTTTTCAGTTTTATTTGTCTTATCATAAATTTTTATTAACACCCAATTCACCCCCCTCTTGGGTGAAAAGCTTGCACTAACATAATTCTCAACCCAGTGCAATGTGTTTCGATGAGTAGGAAAGAAAAATGAGAGAGTAGGAAAGAAGTTTTGAGAGAGTAGGAATGAAATAAGTGAGTAGGAAAGAAAATTGAGAGAGTAGGAAAGAAGTTTTGAAAGAGTAGGAATGAAGTTTTGGGTTGCCTCCCAAATAGCCGCCCTTCTTTAACATCTTTAGCTAGACAAAGATTAAACAATTTTTTTATTTATTTTTTATTTTTTTTAATGTTTTTTAATTTTTTTCAAATTTTATGAGAAGGAGGACTTACCTGTTGGTTCCTCAAACGTGATGACAGTTGTCAAAGTGTTGAGTACCCATCATTATACTCCTTTAAATGTTCTTGATTGTAACCATCAAAGTGGAATACATCATCAGGAGCTACCAGAAGTCCTGCAAAATCAAAACATCCAACCAAATCTTGGGTTGCCTCCCAAGAAGCGCTAAATTTATAGTCTTCAGCTAGACTTCCCAAGCACAAACTACTAATCAAATGTATCAAACACCATGATTTCCTTTTCTTCATTTCTTTTCAAGCAACAATGTTTCAAACACAACAAATGATCATTTAAAGTAATTAATTGTACTTCTTCAATCATAGACAATTTTAGAGTACAATTATTTACTGATTTCAAATAAACCACAATATCCATGTACTTGCAAGCAAATTTAGGAGTTTCCAAAATTTTAGAGCATCCCACAAAATCCACTTGACTCTCATCAGTAAGAGTCAGCACTTCAATAGGAGAAACATGAACAACAACTTTTGGAATATCCTCATTAGTTTCAACATCAAAGTCACAAAGATGAGGCTCCATAATCTGAATCTCAATTGGACATTCACTGTTCTCTCCAAAAGTGATTTCAAGTTCCTTAACACATTCTACAAGAGCCAAAGTTTCATTCAATTCTACATCCTCAACTTCCTCACAATAATTATCATCAACACAAGAAGTGGTTATTATGGTTAAAGAATTATCTTGCCTCATAGTCTCAAGTGACGTAATAATTTGACTTGCATATATTCCAATATTTTGAACACTTGACTCAACACTAGTGGCAAGTTCATTTTGCTCTCTATTAAATCTCTCTGTTGATTCCGCAAACTCCTCACATAATCTTTCTAAATCAGACTTTTCCTTATACTCAAGAGTTTGTTCTTCAATATATGGATAAGAGTAGAAAGGAGGATTAGGACAATACCTGACATATGGATCCAAAGACTCTTGTTGCTCTAAAATTCCACCAGGATAAAATGAATGATCAAAACAAGTTTGGTGCATATTGAAATCATCTCCCATATAATGACTGGTAGTGCTATATGAAGAATGCTCATAGGGATGACACTCTCCATAATAAGCACCAGAAAAACAATTGTAAGGAGAAGAATTTTCAATCCAACTGGCATTTATATTTTCATGTCTCATTCCATCCACATGCATTCCAGAAAAAGAACTAAGATATGACAAGTTATCACCAAATAAATGCTGTGAATAATTCAATATTATTTTGAAATTTTTTTGTAATTTTTTTATGAAATTTTACATGCAGACTAAATTAGTATTAAAATTACTTGGTATTGATATTAATGAAAACAATCCCCGGCAACGGCGCCAAAAACTTGTTATGTGTGTAAATGGTCTATTAAATAGTGCAAGTGTACACTGTCGTAATCAAGTAATATAGAAGTAAGTAGAGTATCGTTCCTAGGAGGATTGATCACTAAGTACCAAAATAGGTAATTTTAATTCTATTTAGTCGGTCGATAAATTGGTGACTGAGAGTACAAATAAAAGAAAAATAATTAAATATGAGTGTAGATGATATGAAAACAAATATGAGAAAAAGTCCTAGGGATTAGATTTCACTTAACAAATTCTGGATTGAATCACTTATCTATTCTAGCCCAATTTATTCCACATGATTGACAGTCGAGTTTTCCTAATTTAATTACTAGCCTCTTCCAAGGTCAAGTAATTCTATAATTAATTGCTAATCCAATATATTCCTATATGAATTTAATGTGGTAGATGAAGTAGTTGGTGAAAAGAAAGATGAAGAGGTAGATGAAATGGTTGGTGGAATGGTAGATGATCTCTGCTTCCAACTTCCAAGAAAAATTCAAAATTCTTAGAGATAGAACTGGAATTTCTTCTCAACATAAAAGTTGTAGAACTCTTTCTTAGCTTTTTATCCATATAAAGAATGTCCCGATCCGACATCTAAAGTCTCCAGATATTGCCTGAAAACTGAAAGAGAGTCTAATTTAGTATTTTCCAAGAAATTCTATTTTATGCCAAAATCATTATTTATTTATTAATTACATCTAAATTTATTAAATTGAGCTCAAATATCATCCATGAAATCATAAGATAAGGGAAAATAAATATGCAAATATTTTACTTATCAATGGTGAGAAGGTTGGCATTAGATATAATGATGCTCTTCCTCGAAGTTCTCAAGTAGGCGTTCAACTAGATGAAGATGATCCTGTGAATGATGCTGTGCTTGATGCATTTGGATTTCAAGGCGACAACTTCAACGAAGAAGTGCACGGTTTTGAGCCTGTGTTCATAAGGAATAAAGCATCTCAGGATTTTTTTAGCTTGATGGATGAAGCAAATTGTCCTTTATATCAAGGTTGTCAAAAATATTCTAAATTATCTTTCTTGATCAAATTGTATCATATCAAGTGCTTGTGTGGAATCACAGATAAGGGAATGTCAATGTTGCTCGAATTGTTACAAGATGCATTCCCCGACGCTAAGATTCCCACAACGTTCTACAAGGCCAAGAAGATTATCAACAAGTTGGGGTTGAACTATCGAAAGATTGATGCATGCCCCAAAGATTGTATGCTGTATTGGGCAGACAATTCCAGCAGGGAGACTTGTAAGAGATGACACAAATTGAGGTACAAGACAATTCAGAAGGGGAAAAAGCAGAAGAAACCTGTAAAGATTCTCAGGTACTTCCCTTCGAAACCTCACCTACAAAGATTATTTATTTCGTCTAAAACTATGGAGCACATGAGGTGGCATGTCGTTGATAACAATAGAGACGGTAAATTAAGACATCTCTGGGATGCAGACGCTTGGAAAATGTTTGACAATGACTTTCTAGATTTCGCAACTGACCCCAGAAATGTTCGGCTTGCATTGGCGACCGACGGTTTCAATCCTTTCAGGAATCTTTGAACAAGTTACAGTATTTGGCTGGTAGTCTTAGTTCCCTACAACTTACCCCCTGGATGTGTATGAAACAAAGCTCTTTCATTATATCTATGATCATTCTAGGAAAAAAGGTACCGGGCAATGACATTGATGTGTATTTCCAACCGCTTATTACGAAATTGCTTGACCTATGGAATGTCGGCATGGAGACGTACAACGCTTACGGGAAGACATTGTTCAACTTGTGTGCAACCTTGATGTGGACGATTAGTGACTTTCCAGGCCTTGGCACATTATCTAGTTGGAATGTGTATACTGGGTTGGCGTGTCCAGCTTGCATTTTTGACTCTGACGCAGTGCGCCTTCCCCACAGCCGAAAGTGGTGCTTTTTGGGGCATCAGAGGTTTTTTGATGGAAGGCATAAGTTCAGATTGCAACAGAATCGCTTCAATGGAAAACTAGAAAAAAGAAGACCACCTCAAACTTTGTCCGGTATAGATATCTTACAACAGCTTGAGCATGTTGACTTCAAGTTTGGAAAAAGTGATGATTCAGCACAAACTCACCAAAAGACGTGCAAGACTTTGGCTCCTCAGTAATGGAAGAAGATAAGTATTTTATTCACTCTACCATATTGGAGATTTAATTTACTTCACCACAGTCTTGATGTCATATACATTGAAAAGAATGTTTGCGATAATGTGCTATATACGTTGCTTAACGAACATGCAAGACAAAAAATCACCTTTAAATGAGGAAAGATTTACTAGACATGGGAGTTTGTGAAGACGCTTGACTAGATGAGCATGATAGATTTCAGCCGATAAAGTTTACCCTCACAAAACCGAACAAGGAAGTCTTCCTCACGATGTTGAAGAAATTAAAAGTTCCTGATGGGTATTCAAGAAACATTTCTCGATGTGTTGACTTGCAGGCTTGAAAGGTTGCTGGCCTGGAGAGTCATAACTCACATGTTCTTATGCAGCAGTTACTCCCTTTGGCTATAAAGAATGCACTTCCTACCGATGTTTCCATCGTTTTTGTGGAACTTTGTTCTTTCTTTCGGAAGTTGTGTTCTAAGGTTTTGATCATTGAGGAGCTCGATCAGTTACAGTCCAAAATCATTCTTACGCTTTGTCATTTGGAGATGATCTTTCCTCCGTCCTTTTTTACTGTGATGGTTCACCTTAAAGTCCACCTCGTTCATGAAATAAAGCTCGTTGGACCTGTACAATATCGATGGATGTATCCGATTGAGAGGTACTAATTTTAAATATGTGCTTTATTCTCCGTGTTTAATGTTTGCTAGTCGTCCTTTTATTATTTAGTATTTAATGTTTCTCTTCTTTACTTCGTAGGTTCCTTGGGAAATTAAAATCTTACGTAAGGAATAAACTGTGGTTAGAAGGTTCTATAGCTGAAGGCTATATAGGGGATGAGGTACTGTATTTTTGTTCAAGGTACTTTGATGACCTTGAGACGGCTTTCAACCTCCCACCTCGTGTTGATGATTTTCCTAAACCTGCGCTATTATCAGGAGAATTTATCCCTCGTGTTGGTAAACCAGTTGGAGGAACTGAGAATATCAAACTAACGACTTCTAAGAAGTTGCAAGCACATAGACATGTTTTAATTAATTGCACTCAAGTTGAACCTTTCATACAGTAAAAATTGTACACTCACATGTTATTCTATATCTTTCATAACACTTTTCGCTTTCATTTCACTATCGCCTTTCTATTATTAATTGCAGGGAATTCAGAAGTTATGTTAAGCGTCAACTCAGGATCCGTACACAAACATCCTTAGAAGTTGACAAAAGGGTCGACAGAGAATTCCCAAGTTGGTTTGCTCGCAGAATACTAAATGACCACAACCCACACTCACCAGATTTCAGAACTCTCACAATTGCCCCTCTTGATCATGCAAAAAGGTTTACAGCATATAATGTCAATGGTTTTAAGTTTTGCACGGTTTCACGCGATCAAGGATTGCAAACTCATAATTCGGGTATTTATAGCACATTTGGGACAAGAGTTATGCGAGCAGCAGTGACGCCAATATGCAGTTTAGAGGTATCCCTTACTATGGCAAGCTTCTTGATGTGGTCGAACTTAATTATCAAGGCCGTTTCACTGTGACGCTGTTCAAGTGTATGTAGGCAAATACCACTACTTCTTAGGGACTGACAATTGACGACTTAGGGATTACATCAGTCAATTTCTCTCAGCCGATTCATGTTAGATCTCATGTTTTGATGATAACAAAGAATAGTATGAAAAATATTTGATTAATAAATAAGTTTGAACAAAGTAATAACAGGGAAGAGCATCACTTGAAGTAAGCATTGGAGTAATGAAGAAAGGCCAAGAGAAAAAGCTGAGAAACTTGACCAGAAGCAAGTTTTCTAAGGCATTACTGGAGTATGTACTAGAGCAATGAGACAAAACTTGAAGTAACCAGAGACACCTTCCAGTAACCTGCCAACGTTACTCGAGTAAGTACTTGAGTAATAGTGTAAATGTTTTCAAGTTGCTCTCGGCCTGCCAATGTTACTCGAGTTGCTACTCGAGTAACTAGGTAAATACCTTGGAGTTGCTCTCGGCCTGCCAACGTTACTCGAGTAACCAGGTAAAAGTTTTCAAGTTCCTCTCGGGCTGCCAATGATACTCGAGTTACTCTGTTTCAGAAAATGTGTTGCTCTCGTAAATTTGTACCCTGCCAATGTTACTCGAGTACCGACTCGAGTAACCCACTATGGTAAGTAAAAACTTGAAGGTAGTACTCGAATAACTTAATCTATTCCTATCATACTTCACTCGAGGTGCTACTCAAGTATGCAGGTATTTAACGATTCGTTTTAAGTGGATTACTCGAGTATGTACTCCAGTATGCAGTGTTATGTTTGAAGGAAAACCTCAAGTCATTACCCGAGTAAGTTATGAACAAAAAGTAAGTTTACTCGAGTATGTACTCGAGTAACAAGGTAATCAAACTTAATGTGCTCTCGGCCTTGAAATCCTGCAACATTACTGGAGTAAAGCATCGAGTAACCAAAATTTTATTTGAAAGATTACTCGAGTTGATATCCGAGTAACCTATGAAGTAATTAGTGCATTACTCGAGTAGTTTCCCGAGTAAACATACATTTCTAAAGATTTGAAATTTAGTTATTCCATGCACTACCCGAGTAATCTTATATTTGTCTGTTGACTTGCAGTTGATCAAAGCTTTCTCGATGATACTCGAGTAAACTTTAAAGGATACTCGAGTAGCTACTCGAGTATGTAAACCTAGAAATTTAGAAATCATTCAAACGTTCATTAATTTGTTTCCTCTATGATTAACATTTCATTGTATTAGTATTCCTAACATATTTTCAAATAAACAATGAAGAAATCATATCAAGTAAGGAAAGTTAAATGAGAAGTTCAAATGCCACCTACCGCCAATGGATATTTTTCAAAAACTGGAAAAGTCAATAGTGGCTGCGCACTCTCTAACGGACGAAAAGAAAATGTTCCAACGGTCATCACCAACATATCTATTTATATGGGAACATCCAAACAGAGAAGAATACAGAACAACAAGATTACACACGAACATATCATCAAGTTCATTACTCTGTTTTACATTATAATTGTAATTTCATGCTTCAGTGATTCTTATTCACTCTTGAGAGAGATATTTCATTGAAACTCAATATTTGTTATTGAGATAACTTAAGGTTGTGGAACCTTGAGTTGGGATTGGATTATAACTTTTAAGGGGGAGCGAGTATCCAGGTGAAGGAACTTGCTTGTACTGAGGTGCCAAGAACCCACTGAATCTTGGAAGTTATAGTGAAACTCTCAGAGAAGCTCTGAGGACTGGACGTAGGTCAAAGTGGTTGTGGCCGAACCAGTATAACTCCCGGTGTACACTTCGGTGATATTTCTCCTTACTCTTTACTGTTTTAAATTCACTGTCAAAGTTTTATATTTGTAACAAATTTTTAGTATCACCCAATTCACCCCTTCTTGGGTGAAATGCTTGCTCTAACATTTGGTATCAGAGCATAGGTCTTCTTGTTAAGGTATAACAACCTAAGAAGGATCCAATGGCAAGCATGGGTGAAGGAATTTTTCCCGACAGAGCATCCATCACTAGACCTCCCAGTTTCAGTGGAGAACACTTTTCCTTTTTGAAAGCAAAATTCAGAGTGTTCATGATGGCTACAGAATATGGGCTATGGGATGTGATTGAAAGTGGAAACTATCAACCTACAAAGATTGTAGATTCTCAGAAAATTCTAAAGACGCCAGCGGAATATGATGAGAATGACAAAAAACTTATCACTCTCAACAGCAAAGCAATTCTGATGATTCAAAGTGCTTTAAGTCAAAGTGAATATTTCAGAATTTGCACACTTCCAACAGCAAAGAAAATGTGGGAAGCTCTGGAAATAGCTCATGAAGGAACTTCGGGAATAAAGGAGAATCGTATCAATACCTTGGTCACTGAATTCGATTTACTTGTAATGAAATCAGGTGAATCAATATCTGAATTTGAACTTAGATATACTCATCTTGTTAATCAACTTGCAGCACTTGGGAAAGTCTATGATCAACATACCCAAGTATGAAAGATTTTAAATATTCTTCTAAAGAATGGGAGGCCAAAGTCACTGCAATAGAAGAGGCAAAAGGAGAATCAATGAGATCAGTTGCTTCTCTATTTGGAAGTCTTTCTAAATATGAAAGCAAAATAAAGTTCAAACGGGAACTAGATGACATTGGTGACAAGAAAAAGAAAGATTTAGCTCTAAAAGCAAAAGAGGAGAATCAAGATGAAGATGAAGAGTTTGATGATGACGAAATGGGCCTAATCATAAAACGATTCAGAAAGTTCTACAAGAAAGGTCAAGGATTCAAACACTTTCAGAAAGGAGGAAATAGTAGTAAAGATCATATAATTTGCTATGAATGTGGAAAACCAGGACATATAAAATCAGAATATCCTGAACTAAATCAAAAGAGCAAAGAAAAGAGAAAAGGCAAATTCTTCAACAAAAGAGGGCCTTTGTATCTGCTCTATGGGGTGACAGCTCCTCTGACGAAGAAAGTGATGAGGAAGAAGTAGCTAATATATGTCTTGTTGCTCAAGAAGAAACAGAAGAAGAGGTAAATGATTCTGAACCTACCTATGATGAATTACTTTCCGAATATAATTATTTACACTCTGAATTCATCAAAGTAGTTAAAGAATTAGTTGTTTTCAAAAAGAAAAACAAAGCTCTTGAAATTGAACTTAAAGAAAGTTCAGAAAAGGATTATGAAAATTGTTCCTCTTTGAAAAAGAAAAACATTGATCTCACAAAAACTCTTGAAAAATTTACACAAGGAAGTGAGATGCTAAATGTTATTTTGAAAGCTCAACGATTTGTAAATGACCGATCTGGAATTGGATATGATCCAAAATCAGAGAAAAGGAAAGATAGGAAGAAAGCAGGAGGTAAGTCATATTTGAACTATTTTCAACATTCTGTGCATACATCAAATCCTTTTGCATTTTGTAATTACTGTAATAGAAAAGGTCATTATACCTCTTCATGCATTCATAAGAAGAAAAAAAGGATAGGAACCTACAAATGGGTACCTAAAGGCTCATATGTTCAGAAAATTATTTGTACTAACCCAAAAGGACCCAAAAAGATGTGGGTACCTAAGACTTAGTCATTTGATTGCAGGTATGTCTCAAAGCATCCAAAAATAGCAAGTGGTACATAGATAGTGGATACTCTAGACATATGACCGGATATTTTGAAAGTTTTACCACATTGGAACCTAAAGAAGGTGGAAAGGTAAAATTTGGAGGAAATCAATCTGGAAGGATAGCAGGAATTGGTGAAATCAAAAATGACAAAGGGATACAAGTCAAAGATGTATATTACGTTGAAGGCTTGTGTCACAATTTATTGACCGTAAGTCAAAGTACAGATAAAGATAACTGGGTAATATTTGACTCAAAAGAATGTTTAATTATCAACAAAAATAACTTACAACTTGATAAGGAGAATATCAAGACTAAGCTCAGAGCAAAAAAGGAAGGTAACTGCTATACTCTAGATATTTGTAGAAATGAATCTGAAAACTGTTTTCTGAGTAATACTGATGAAAGTTGGCTATGGCACAAGAGATTGGCTCATGTCAATATGCATCAATTAGGCAAATTACTCAAAAAGGATTTAGTTCTTGGATTACCCAAAGTAACCTTAAAAAATGACTTAATTTGTGATGCATGTCAAAAGGGTAAACAAACTAAATCATCTTTCAAATTAAAAGATGAGATTTCATCAAATAGACCACTACAATTATTGCATATGGATTTAGTTGGTCTAGCAAGAGTAAAGAGTCTTGGTGGCAACTTATATTCATTGGTCATTGTTGATGATTTCTCTAGATTTACATGGGTTATTTTTCTATCATCAAAAGATGAAACCTTTGAAGAATTTATTGTTTTTGCCAAGAAAGTGCAAAATGAGAAAGGTATGTCCATTGCAGGTATTAGGATTGATCATGGTGGAGTATTTGAAAATCAAGCCTTTGAAGAATATTGTGATACTAATGGCATTGATCACAATTTCTCTGCTCCAAGGACGCCTCAACAAAATGGAGTTGTGGAATACAAGAATAGACTGCTCACTGAAATGGCTAGAGCAATATTGAATGAAAAGAACGTGTCTCAAGTTTTTTGGGCTGACGCTATGAGTACAACATGCTATATTTCAAATAGAGCCTATATCAGAACAAAACTTGGAAAGACACCATACGAGCTATACAAAGGAAGAAAGCCAAACATTGCTTATCTACACATCTTCGGTTGTAAGTGTTTCATTCATAATAATGGTAAAGATAACTTAGGAAAATTTGATTCTAAAACTGATGAAGGAATTTTCCTAGGATATTCTAATCGAAGTAAAGCATATAGAGTTTTTTAATAAACGAACATGTGTTGTTGAAGAATCAATTCATGTTGTATTTGATGAATTTGAATCCTCTGACAAAACCGCTGATGAAGAACCGGAAGTTGTTTTAAATCAAGAAAATGGTCAATCTATTTCTAAGTCTCTTATTCCAGAAGTTGATGAAACTAAGGAAGAAGAGCAATCTCTAGGTCAACCTAAAGCCTGGAAATACAATAAAAGTAATCCCTTAGATCAAGTCATAGGAGATGTGAATGAAGGGATCAAAACTAGAAATAGAATTTTCAATGAGGTAAGTTTTTCTGCATTCATTTCTGAGATTGAACCTTCTAACATTGATTAAGCCCTATCAGACAATGATTGGGTTGTAGCAATGCAAGAAGAACTAAATCAATTTAAGAGAAATCAAGTTTGGGATTTGGTACCCCGACCCAAGGATCATCCGATCATTGAAACTAAATGGGTATTCAAGAACAAACTTGATGAATCCGCAATTATTGTCAGAAACAAGGCAAGATTGGTGGCCAAAGGCTATAATCAGGAAGAAGGGATTGACGTATGCTCCAGTGGCTAGGTTGGAAGCTATACGTGTACTCTAAGCCTTTGCATGCATCAAAGGATTCAAACTCTATCAAATGGATGTAAAGAGTGCATTTCTAAATGGTTACATCATGGAAGAAGTGTATATAGAACAACCTCCAGGTTTTGAGGATGTTACTAAACCTGACCATGTTTTCAAACTCAAAAAGGCTTTATATGGTTTAAAACAAGCTCCTAGAGCATGGAATAAAAGGCTCAGTAAGTTTCTTATTGATCAAGGTTTTATACGGGGAAAAGTTGATACAACACTCTTTATAAAATGAAAACACGATGATATTTTAATTGTTCAAATATATGTTGATGACATTGTTTTCGGTGCTATTAATGAATCTCTGTGTAAGGAATTTTTTGAGATAATGTAGGGAGAGTTTGAGATGTCAATGATGGGAGGATTGAATTTCTTTCTTGGTTTGCAAATCAAACAAAGAAAGAATGGAATCTTCATATCTCAAACAAAGTATTTAAGAGAGTTGTTGAAGAAGTATGGAATGGATGAAGCAAATGGCACGGACACGCCTATGAGCTCAACTACATTACTTGATGCCGATGTCAAGGGAAAAGACTACAACATCACAAAGTATAGAGGAATGATTGGATCATTACTCTATCTCACGGCAAGTAGATCGGACATCCAATTTAGTGTTGGTATATGTGCAAGATATCAATCGGCACCAAAGGAATCACATGCTGAAACAGTCAAACGAATCTTTAGATACCTTGCTGACACACCCGAATTGGGTCTATGGTATCCCAAAGGAAGAAGTGAATATCTAGTTGCATATTCAGATTCTGATCATGGAGGATACAAAACAGACAGAAAGAGTACCAGCGGACAAGGACAATTTCTTAGAGGATCACTTGTATCATGGTTTAGCAAGAAACAAAATACTGTGTCTCTTTCGTCAACGGAAGCCAAATATGTTGCAGTCTCAAGTTGTTGTGTACAAGTGATATGGTTAAAACAATAACTACAAGATCTTGGTATTTATCTCAAAGAAATGCCAATCTATTGTGACAATACTAGTACAATAAGCTTGGCCAAGAATCCAGTTCAACATTCTAGAACCAAGCATATTGATGTCAGACATCACTTCATCAGAGATCATGTCCAAAAGAAGGATGTAAAAGTGATATTCATTCCTACTCATCTTCAATTAGCTGATATCTTCACAAAACCCCTTGCAAAAGATCAATTTCTATACATAAGAAGAGAATTGGGAATGGTAAATCCCAATGAGTTATAAGTTATTTCAACTTTTCATAATATTAGATGAAGTCACTTGATAGTGTTTTGATGATTACTAACTTAAGCATCGGAGTATATAGAAACTTGTTTTGTAGGAAGATTGAAACTCTGTTTTGAGAAATAAAAACAGAGGTGATCAGAGGACACCTTTACTGGAGTATTAACTTGAAGTAATGACTGACAGTGAAGCATTACCTGAGGAACAACTTGAAGTAAAGAAGCACTTTACTCAAGTACCTACTCGAGTAATGTCCTTCAAAACTGGAAGTAATGGATCAAGTTACTTGGAATTTAAATCAAACGATTTAGTTACAAGGAAATCAACAGTCAGAATTTGAAAAGACAGATTACCCGAGGCGAACCTCGAGTAAACTTGAAGCTTACTCGAGTAAGGACTCGAGTAACTGCAAGTCCAGATTTTCAAATTGATGAAAAATGACTCAAATCTGCTCAAAATTGGTTTAAAATGATCGAGGGAACATACATGGATAATTACAATATTATTCATGATAGGTACACAATTTGAATGAATTATTTTAGAGATTTTCTGTATGATTACTCGAGTAAACTTGAAGATTACTCGAGTAAGGCCTCGAGTAACGTCGGGTCTTAGGTCTTTATCTGTCGTAAACTCGGTCATTTCCACAAAATCTCCTCAAGTAAATCACTATACTCTCTCACAAAAACTTTTCACAATCGATTCCTTGCATCATTTCCGTCAAAACCCAACAAATTTCAACCCCAGAAACTTCCTATTCTCTTCAGATTCTCAGTGCCCTAATCTCGCAACTGTGTCTCTATTTTTCTGAGAATTTCATTCTTCACTCATTCAGAATGGTGAGAACTAAAAACCTTACTCCCACAGATTCCTCTGAATCTCAACAATACCTTGATCCTGTTTCTTTTCCTCCCACAAAGAGAAGGAAACTTACTCCAAGATCAAAAAGCCAAAATCCAACCTCAACCTCAACCTCAACCTCAACCGAAACCAAAAGTGGTTGTGATCAAAGAGTACCTCTACTGGGAAAGGCAAGAGTGCCAAATCTCCCTCTCCTCCTACCTATGATTCCTCTACCCCCTCTTTCACACCAAAGCCTTCTAAAAATCCCAAGTATGACAAGAATGTGGCTAAGGCTATGGCAAGCATACTAGATCAAATAGAGAAAGGGCAATCTTCAAAGAAGTCTAAATTGCCAGAAGAGGAAATCACCAACCCTCCAAAGGGGTTTAATTTCAACAAGCTAGTGGAGTCCCCAAAGTATCTATCTCAATTCTCCAGGAGGAAAGTGTGCAAGACATATTATGTAGACCTCAAGTTACTTCAGGAGGTATTGAAGCATGACCTTAGTTCCTATTTAGAACCTTTTATGCCTTGGCTTTCGATTAGATTACCTTTTTGCACAAAAGTGATCACATACTTTTACTGTAATCTTGAGATAATAGATGAGCCAAACAGAACCTCAACTGAGGAAGAGATTACCACCATTGTGAGAGGCCAAAAGATTCTTATTTCACCCTCTAGGATAAACATGTGGTTAGGGATAGAGAACCCCCCAGATGATATTTACTCCCAACTTGAACCAAACCAAATATTTTCTGTCCTTAAAACCGGTGAGTTAGTTGGCCCTTTAAATTTCAAACCGAGTGATATGTGTGATCATCACAGGGTTCTATGGTACATCTACTCTAGATCTCTTGTGAACAAGGCCAACAACTATACCCACTTCTCTGATAGGGACTTTAGGTGGTTTGCTTCACTTCTCCTGAAGGAACAGAAGGACTTGGGGGAGTATATCTTTTCTGAGATGAAAAGATACAGAGTGGATGGGAAGGCTACCACACCAATGCCATATCCTCAGATAGTGTCACTTATTCTGAAAGAAAATAAGATATGGTATCTGGATAGCAAGGAACCTATTGAGGGGATGACTCCGGTTGGGAGAAATCAGATTAGAAAGCTCAATATTGACATCCATCTCAAAGGCCCTCTGGAGTCTGGGTCGAAGAAGAAGAAGAAGAAGACTGAGACCGAGACCAGCAAGATGGATGACACTTAGTCATCGGCTCCAGCTACCACCACATCATCACCCTCTTTCCTCAATGCCACACTTCAGCATTTCATGGAGAATATGCTCCGAGGATTCCATGTTGATATTGCCAACACAAATACTGAATTGATAACCAACATAAACTACAAAATGGTAGAGTTGGTTGAGAAAATGGATAAGAGGCACGAGGAGTTTCTAGTTGAACAACGTGCCCAGGGTGAGACACTCAGATTGATTCTGGCACGACTGGATTCATTGGGTCCCGGACCTTCTGCCGGTCCATCTTCTTCTGCACCACCACCTCCTCCAGAGAACCCTCCTTCTGATATTCCTCACACTGAGGCTAAACCCTCTATTCCTTTGGTCTCTAGTCCTCCTGAGCCACAAGCCAAAGACATCTTATATTCAGTGGACAACCCAAACACCAATGAGACCATTCATATCATCATTGATGATTCACCTCCCAAACCTCAGCCTGAACCCGCTCCTAAACCTATTCCATCTCCTACCCATATTGAGGAAATATCTCCCTCCTCATCTGAACATCATACTCCAGAGGTTGATACCACTCCAGAGGTTGAGACCACTACTATGGTCATCTTCCAACCTTCTCCTATTCCTCCCAGAGATGACCTCCATATCCCTCCAGTTAATTTGCCTAAACCAGTCTCCTCTAGCTCATTTGATTCTTCTGGTTCAGATGCTTCTATGGTTCTTCCAGTGACACCCATTTCCATGGTCAAGCCTCCTAGTCCTCCACTTGATTGATGAAGACAAAAAGGGGGAGAAGAACTTGGTGTGATTTTGTGGAAGTCTCTGAGTCTTTTTGGGTATATGGGTGTACATGGGATTTTAGGGAGTCTTTTGAACTTTTGAACTTGTTAATTTTTTATCTTGTAACACAATTTTTAAGTTTAATGCAAGTTTATTTAAGTTATAATTTCATTTTAAGTCCATTCAAGATTTAAATTATGATACATTGTTGGACTAATGAGTTTGTTGTGTATGCAAGGTGTATATTATGATTTCATTTTTTTTAAAAACACTTTGAATTTAAACTTAATAAGTTTTTCAAAATAATATTTGAATACAAGAAGTATTTAATTGAGAATTCAATTTGAGAAACCCTGTTCAAAATCACCAAGTTTTGTCATCATCAAAAAGGGGGAGAATGTTAGATCTCATGTTTTGATGATAACAAAGAATGGTATGAAAAAGATTTGATTAATAAATAAGTTTGAACAAAGTAATAACAGGGAAGAGCATTACTTGAAGTAAGCATTGGAGTAATGAAGAAAGGCCAAGAGAAAAAGCTGAGAAACTTGACCAGAAGCAAGTTTTCTAAGGCATTACTCGAGTATGTACTCGAGCAATGAGACAAAACTTGAAGTAACCAGAGACACCTTCCAGTAACCTGCCAACGTTACTCGAGTAAGTACTCAAGTAATAGTGTAAATGTTTTCAAGTTGTTCTCGGCCTGCCAATGTTACTCGAGTAGCTACTCAAGTAACCAGGTAAATACCTTGGAGTTGCTCTCGGCCTGCCAACGTTACTCGAGTAGTTACTCGAGTAACCAGGTAAAAGTTTTCAAGTTCCTCTTGGGCTGCCAATGATACTCGAGTATGTACTCGAGTTACTCTGTTTCAGAAAATGTGTTGCTCTCGGCAATTTGTACCCTGCCAATGTTACTCGAGTAGCGACTCGAGTAACCCACTATGGTAAGTAAAAACTTGAAGGTAGTACTCAAAAAACTTAATCTATTCTTATTATACTTCACTCGAGGTGCGACTCAAGTATGCAGGTATTTAACGATTCATTTTAAGTGGATTACTCGAGTATGTACTCCAGTATGCAGTGTTATGTTTGAAGGAAAACCTTAAGTCATTACCCAAGTAAGTTATGAACAAAAAGTAAGTTTACTCGAGTATGTACTCGAGTAACAAGGTAATCAAACTTGATGTGCTCTCGGCCTTGAAATCCTGCAACATTACTGGAGTAAAGCATTGAGTAACCAAAAGTTTATTTGAAAGATTACTCGAGTTGGTACCCGAGTAACCTATGAAGTAATTAGTGCATTACTCGAGTAGTTACCCGAGTAAACATACATTTCTAAAGGTTTGAAATTTAGTTATTCCATGCACTACCCGAGTAATCTTATATTTGTCTGTTGACTTGCAGTTGATCAAAGCTTTCCCGATGATACTCGAGTAAGTACTCGAGTAAACTTTAAAGGATACTTGAGTAGCTACTCAAGTATGTAAACCCAGAAATTTAGAAATCATTCAAACGTTCATTAATTTGTTTCCTCTATGATTAACCTTTCATTGTATTAGTATTCCTAGCATATTTTCAGATAAAAAATGAAGAAATCATATCAAGTAAGGAAAGTCAAATGAGAAGTTCAAATGCCACCTACAGCCAACGGATATTTTTCAAAAACTGGAAAAGTCAATAATGGCTGCGCACTCTCCAACGGAAGAAAAGAAAATGTTCCAACGGTCATCACCAACATATCTATTTATATGGGAACATCCAAACAGAGAAGAACACAGAACAACAAGATTACACACGAACATATCATCAAGTTCATTACTCTGTTTTACATTATAATTGTAATTTCATGCTTCAGTGATTCTTATTCACTCTTGTAGAGATATTTCATTCAAACTCAATATTTGTTATTGAGATAACTTAAGGTTGTGGAACCTTGAGTTGGGATTGGATTACAACTTGTAAGGGGGAGCGAGTGTCCAGGTGAAGGAACTTGCTTGTACTAAGGTGCCAAGAACCCACTGAATCTTGGAAGTTATAGTGAAACTCTCAGAGAAGCTCTGAGGACTGGACGTAGGTCAAAGTGGTTGTGGCCGAACCAGTATAACTTCCGGTGTACACTTCGGTGATATTTCTCCTTACTCTTTACTGTTTTAAATTCACTGTCAAAGTTTTATATTTGCAACGAATTTTTAGTATCACCCAATTCACCCCCTCTTGAGTGAAACACTTGCTCTAACAATTCATACTGGTATTTCTCAAGATGATGAGCCGTATATTCTATCTTCAGAGGTACATCATGTTTATTATGTTGAGGACAAGAGGCACAGGGATTGGAACATGATCATTCATTTAAAGCCACGAGACCTTTATGACATGGGTGAAGGCGATAACATCACCTACGAGAGTGAGCCATTTCAGCCAGCCGATTTTGAAAACTACTTCCCTGAAGGCGATGACAATTTACCTCTACTGCGGTGAGTTTTTTTAAGTCCACATCATTTAAATTAAATTTTTAAAATTTAATAAAACTTCCCTAACAATAATTTTTCTATATAATTTCTGTAGGGATGGCGAGGATGAGTGATCAAATTCAAATTATGTTTTTGTCTTTAAAAAAACACTGGAAATTTTTTTTTTAAAAAAATATTTGTAGTGGTTATTAAACCGCTACAAAAATGAAAATAACCGCTACTAATTAAAACCACTACAAATATAAATATAACCGCTACTAATTAAAAACCGCTACAAAATGGATACATTAACTGCTACAAAAATGGTACGTGGATCCCTATAAATACCCTTACCACAACTCATTTCAAACACTCTCCTATTTCTTTTCACCTTACCCTTCTTTCATTTTCTCTCATTTACAAATTTTTTGTATGAGTTGAGGAGCTAAACAATACGATCAAATATGGTAACAACTTTTTTAATTTTTTTTTCAATACTTCTTTCCTTCGCATAAAATTTATTCTCACCATTTTTTCTTTCCAGATATTTCATAGCTTTATCCCATTTTCATCAATGTAATCCCCTGCCTTAATTAGCGTAATTATAATTCAATATCACTTAATTAAATTGGTTTAGAGACCGTCGAATAGTTCAAAACTCATTTAAAACTCCCTTTTATGGTAGGGACTTTACAAAATTTTCAAAACTTCTTTCCTACTCCGGTCTCAAATTCAATTATCGAATATAATCACCTATGCAGTTAATTTACATTCATTCATATCAGAATATCTAATAGCAATCCTGGCAACCCCCGGGTTCCATTCATTCACTAGAAGGTTTAAAATTCCCATATAGGGGATTACACAACTGTATTCAGCTACCAATTACAACCCAAACATAATTTACAAGATCCCTGTCCAACAGGTTTAACCAACACATCCAAAATAAATGTCCCTATAGGGTTCTAATCGCTCTGGGTCATGCGCTTCTCCTTAGAGCCACTCGCCCTGTCTGAAAGGTTAGTTAAAGGAAAGAATGAGATTCAAGAGAATCCCAGTAATAACAAAACATTTATACCACACATAAGTACACAGCATGTAAGCAAATCATCATACAGCAGTAGCAGCACAAATCACACTCCACCCTCATCCCCTTTCTCCGCCAGGAAGGCACACTGTCCTAACCCGAACTGTTGTTAGCTACTCAGGGACTATTGGCGTGGCAGTGTATACACATAGCCTTATAGCTCATATATCTATCTGGCTTTCACAAATGGCCCGTCGGCCTTCACAAATAGCCTTTCGGCCCACATAATCACATATACCACACCTTATCCTTATCCCCTTTCTCCGCCGGGAAGGCATATAACCCTTACCCGATCTGTTGTTAGCTACTCAGGGACTATTGGTATAACGGTGTTTACACATATTCAAAATGTCACAGCATACGAGTTTATCACAAATCAATGATAATACACACATACAATGCATCATATATGGTATGAAAGAAAAGTTACTACCTCGTTCCTTCCTGACATTTGCTGGCTCAGTGGGCTCACGAGAACGGCAAATGTTGAATCCTATAAACCAAAGTAGGGACAATAAATCAATCTCTTTTCTAAGTTCTTAAGAAGAGTTATTACTTCAAACATGGAATTGGTTAATGTTTGATGATTAGAACCTGATCACAATGAGCTCTGAACTTTATCAAGGCTGGGGCTAATTAGAGAAGAGTCTGTGAAGAAAATGGAGTGGATACTTGGATTCAAATAGACAATAAGGTTGGTCTAACAAGTTCTTACAAAAACTCAGAGGCAATATGTGAATTCCATTTGTCAGGGTTTCACGATCAGATTGGTTATGTTATTGCAAAATATTTTTGGGGATCTTGCGGTTGTAAAGAAAGCTCTGCATCAGATTGCAACTCAACTTCATGATAATCCATCTCGATTTCAAAATCTACTTGTCTCTGCTATGCATTCTACTGGTGGCTCACTTGTCCGTGCAGCCCCAAAAGCACCAATTATGGGGATAGCTCTTGTTATGGGTGCTTATGGACAATACAAAGGTGATGCTGGAGATTGACCAATAAACCTGTTGTAGACTTTGCAGAAACCATGATTTATTCCTCAATTGAAGTGGTATTCAAGATAGGAAATTATACCTCAAAAGAAGAGGTCAAGAAAAGGGGCAAGAACAGATAAAAAAGCAAATGAAGAGTTCAAGCAGCCATTTGATGAAGCATGGTTGAAAAGGTGACTGCAATGTTATGGTGTTTGTAAATTGAAAATGGAGTAGTCAAAAAGGAAGATATCTCCATGAAGGTTAAAGAGGAAGATGTCTCTATGAATGTTGCTCTAAACCAGTTGAAGCTGGAGATGTCTTCTAAAAGTATTGTTCACAAAAACAAAATGATTGGTTTAATCTCACTTCACTAAACCCTATTTGTTATATTGGCAAGTTGACACTTTCATGAGTATAATTAACATGTGCCAACTTAAGGGATGTGTTAGAGAAATATAAACTCATTAGTTAGCTGAGATCTCTATTAGTTAGTTAAGGCCTTAATGTAGTAGTTAATTATTGTAAGATCCTATAAATAAAGGTCTAATTATATGGATCAAAGTGTGAAGGATGATAGGATCCTTACCCAAAATAAGGGAAGTTAACTTGGTCCTCACCTCTCGTTAATCCTAGAGTTTAGAGTTAATAGTAGAATCATCCAAAAAAGGTTTATTGTAATGCCATTGTGGCTTATAATTCTAAAAAAGAAATTAGTATATTTCTCCAAATTCTTGGTTTCTTAAGAAGTATTATAGACATAATTAGACTAAGCGCTCAACTTGGAGAATAAAATTCAGTCCATTTCACTGAACGCGGTAAACAGTTTGGTTAATAAGTCAACTCTCATTTATCTAATTTGGTAAACCTATGTTGGTTTATCATTACTAAAAGAAGAGAATTTTATTCATATGAAACTGAATACATCTTTCAGAAGATTGAGACAAACACAAACCAATTCAAACTCAACGAACCTTAATATATGTGTGTGTGCTTTGTATCTCACAGCTTCTGCAATGTCTTGAACTGTCTATTAATAGGCAGTAGATCAAGCACAATTTGGAATAAAAAAAAACCTGTGTTCCCAAAGTCTTAAAACCATTGGCTTTATAATAAGCTGGAGTTTTTAAGTTGTGTTCCCTGCAACTAGTTTTTGCGAAAACTATATGAATTGGTTATTTAATTTATTCTTTCACCTAATCCTCATAAGTCAAAGGGTTCATCATTACTACTAAACAAATACTTTTAAGTATGTTTTTATGATCAAGTCAAAAATATTTTGGGATGGCTGTACTTATTCTCTCTAAGTTCATGCATATCCAGAACTCCTGTCGTATACCATTTCTTATACGACAACTGATTATAATTAAGTGTCGTTGAATTGGTTTTTTTTACCCAAAATATTGAAGTATTAAACTGTGTAGCAAATAGCTAGGACTTCAACAGAAATATAGAGTATAATTTGATAAAAATTCAACACAAAAGAAATGATGTACAAACACATGTTTATACTCTAAAACTCAACCCAGAGAGGTCTAATGAAGTCTTGCACCTCTAGACCAACTATGTGTTGGTAATTACTCATTTTAATATCAATACATTTGTTTTTACAGTACTGAAAGCATCATTCCTCTTTATTATAATAATTTTATTATTCTCTCCATCCTAGCTCTTTCATACTCCTCTTTATTATAATGATTTTTTTATTCCCTATCTCCCCATAAATAAGGGTATGTTGTAGAAAAATGTTACTATTTATATATATTTATTATCTTTAACTAACTTTTTTTATGTATGATATTCAATTAAGTGTTTCTTATTAAAAAAATGTAGGGAGTGGCATTTGGAACTGACTTCTTTCCCCTACTTTCCCGTCCATTACCCCTCCCTTGCTTTTAAGCGGCATGGTTTGGCAAGGAAAATGAGAAGGAAAGATGATAAAGGTAGGAAGAGGATACTTTCCTTCGGTTATAATTCCACTAATCCCAAATCAATCTTTAGAATTTTAAAATTTTATGGAAAAAGGCAACCTTGCCCTTTACTTTTATTTTTTTTAAATGCTTCCTCGGCACCTCTCACTGGCGTTAGCAACCACCGTCGGGGCTTTGGTGAAATGATCAAAACTAAAGGTGGACCTACACTTTCAATAAATTTTTAACCAGCCCAAGAGTTTTATTTAGGATTTATGAATATTATTAAAAAACCAAAATGCCTCTATATTATTAAAAAGGAAAATTGAAGACAGTTAAAAAGAAACAAAAGGATTTCTGAATTGGGTCAACTATTTAACATTTCAAAAATTTTGCAAAAAAATGAAATTTGAGTTGAAAGATGCCAAATTTAATTATCTAAACAATTTTGAATACATAAAACAGTGGGAGGGATTTAATTAATTAATTATTTTATTTATTAAATTGATTAATCTCTCCATTATGATGTGCACATTTTGATTTAAATGCACTTAAATGATATTTGTGACTAGTATGCTACTTTTTCAAGGAATAGCGACAACATCCTTTCGTTTTGCATGCAACATAATCACATATGGAACTTATAAAATATCTAATTGTAATTAAATATAGAATTATAATTGATCTTTACCCACAGGTAGACAGTTATGATTATATATTTAATTAGGGTGGGATAGTTTGGTCTTATATTTTTTAAGTTGCCCACAGGTATTAGGAAATGTAAATTATATACTCCAGGCCCACCAATTTGAGATAAATGCATGCAATGCTAGGTTCTTTTTCTACAGGTAGAATTTAGTGATACGCATTTATATATATTGCATGTTTCCATTGGTGCATATGCATACAAAAGACACAGAATTAGTGATTGTCTCAAATATTTATCTTGTGAGCTAACTTGAATCTTTAAATTGCAGCACCTACTACTTTTCCTAACCTTTTTGCTGACACTACTGGCAAAATTGTGCTGGATGGTTCTAATTACCCTGAGTGGAGAGAGGACATAACTTTGCAGATCGATATGCTGCACATGCACTTTGTAATGGAGAAACCTAGACCTCCTAAACCAACTGAAAAGTCAACTAACGATGAAATTGACTATCAAGAGCGCTGGGAGCACTTCAATCGCATGTGCTTGTCATATATTAAGACCAGGATCCAAAGAAGCATTAGGGGAGCAATTCCCAAATGTGAAACTGCTAAGGAGTTCCTGGAAGCTATAAACAAAGAGTTTAAGCCAACTGACAAATAGATGGGTGGTTCCATCATGTCAGAGATGTGTGCCATGAAGCTGACAAGTACTAATGGAGTCAGACAACATATCATGAGGATGAGAGACTTGTCCTCTCAGCTGAGAGCCTTTGACATGGAACCAACAGAACAGTTCCTGGTGCATCTGGTACTGAACTCCCTTCCTTCTCATTGTGATGCATTTAAGGTCTCCTATAACACACATAGGGAAAAATCGACAATTGATGAACTACTGTCCATGTGTGTTCAGGAGGAAACTAGGCTTCAAATGAGTGGTAGGGAGGTGCCTAGGGCAGCTCATTTGGCTGAAAGTTTCAATAGGAATGGCGCCAGGGGAAACAAGGACAAGCAGAAAAAGAAGAAAAAGATTCCTGTTGTGCCATCCATTAAGAAAGCTGAAGCTATTTGCTTTTTCCAGCAAGAAGAAAGGGCACATGAAGGATAGGTTCCTGAAGAGGAAAGCATGGTTAGAATGTAAAGGTATGTATTTTTCAAGTTTAGCTTTAGAAGCTCATCATATTAGTACTAGTAATGATACTTGGTGGATCGATACGGGTTTAATGATCCATATTTCTATTACCATGTAGGGGTATTTAAACACCAGGCCTCCACTTCCTAATGAAGCATGAGTCCTTTCAAGAAGTGGGAAAGGAGATCCGGTCAAAGCAATTGAAACTTTTAGAATCATTTTCCTAAATAAAACCATACTATATCTTTTGAATTTTTTTTACATTCCTAGTTATATGAGAAATTTGATTTCTATGTCGAAACTCATTCCTTTGAATTATGGTATTTATTTGCAAAAGGACTTGATGTATTTCAGTACGGACTATTTTCCAATTGTAAGGGTTATTATGATTGATGATTTGTTTAAAATAATCCCTGAACCGCCTGAAGTTTTTTCTGTTTCGCATGGTATTAGACAAAGTATCATTGATGAAAATTCTATTAGCATGTGGCATAGGAGATTAGGACATATCTCCGTTGATAGGATCAAAAGGTTAACTAAAGATAGAATCCTTTCATCTGTAGACCATTCAGAATTTGATATCTGTATGGACTGCATAAGGGGAAAGCAGACCAATAAGTCACAAAAGAGAGCTAAAAGAAGTTCTGACTTACTTGAAATTATACATACTGATATTTGTTGTTCTGAATTATCCACAAACAGTCAAAAATACTTTATCACTTTCATTGACGATTCTCGCGATATACTTATATCTACTTGCTTGATAATAAAAGCGAGGCACTATATGCCTTTAAGGAATATAAAGCTGAAGTAGAAAAAAAAGTTGGGAAACCAATAAAGATCTTGAGATCCGATAGAGGTGGTGAGTACTACGGTAGGTACACTAGTGAAGGACAAGCGCCAGGTTCTTTTGCTGATTTTCTTTGGGAGCATGGTATAGTTGCACAATATACCATGCCTGGCTCACCAGATATGAATGGTATAGTAGAAAGAAGAAATAGGACCTTGCTAAACATGGTTAGGAGCTTGATGAGTGGCTCTAAACTTTCAACATCCTTGTGGAAAGAGGCACTTAAGATAGCTGTGTACTTATTAAACAGGGTTCCAACAAAGGCAGTGCCAAAATACCCTTTAAAATCTGGAAAGGATGGAAACCCAGTTTAAGACACCTTAGAGTATGGGGCTGTCCTGCGGAAGTAAGAGTGTACAATCCACAAGAAAAAAAAACTAGATCCTAAAACCATTAGAGCTTACTTTGTAGGCTATCCATGTATGACTAAATGTTATAGGTTCTATGTCCTCCACCTTCTGCACGTTTTATAAAATCTTGGAATGTTGTCTTTCTTGAGAATAACATGATTAGTGAGAGTGATCAAACAAACAATGATCATATAGAAGTAACCCTTGATTTACGTCGTGAAGGTTTTTTTTTCAGATTTATCCACCTCCCACATATGGAAAACCAAGACAAGTTGTAGTGGAAGATGTCCCGAATGAACAATCTAAACCAAATCAAGAGGTTAAATTAAGAAGATCAACTAGATAAAGAAGGCCAGCATTACCTAGTGACTACGTGGTGTACTCTGTTCAGACTGATTGCGATATTAGCATTAAAAATGATCCATTAACGTTTATTCATATTGTTAAGAGTGAGAACTCTGAGTTGTGGCATGATGCTATGACTGAAGAAATGAATGTCATGGCAAACAATGATGTATGGGATCTTGTGGAGTTACCAAGTGGGTCTAAATCCATTGGCTATAAATGGGTTTACAAAAGCAAAAGGGACTCACAAGGTAACATTGATCATACAAGGCTAGGTTGGTTGCCAAGGGCTTCACACAATTGGAAGGGGTCGACTACAGGGAAACATTTTCTCCTGTATCAATGAAAGACTCTTTTCACATAATCATGGCATTGGTTGCACATTTTGATCTAGAGTTGCACTAAATGGATGTTAAGACTACATTCCTTAATGGGGTTCTTGAGGAAGAAGTCTACATGAAACAACCTGAGGGATTCATTGCAAAGGATAAGGAACATTTGGTATACAAGTTAAAGAAATTGATCTATGGCTTGAAGTAAGCCTCACAACAGTGGTACTTGAAGTTCCATGAGGTAATGACATCATTTGGTTTCGATGAGAACATCATGGATGAATACATATACCACAAGGTTAGTGGGAGCAAGATCATATTTCTAGTTTTGTATGTCGATGACATACTACTAGCAACCAGTGATCTAGGACTATTATGTGAAGTAAAACAGTTTTTTGTGCAAGAACTTTGATATGAAGGATATGGGTGAGGCATCTTATGTCATTAGCATCAAGATCCATAGGGATAGAGCTCAAGCCATTTTAGGCTTGTCTCAACAAACCTATATCAACAAAGTTCTTAAATGATTTAGGATGCAAAAATGTTCATCTAAAGTAGCTCCTCTTGAGAAAGGGGACAAGTTTAGTCTAGGTCAATGTCCTCAAAATAAGCTTGAAAGAAAGTAAATGGAAGGGTTCTATATGCATCAGCAGTGGGAAGCTTGATGTATTCACAGGTCTACACAAGACCTGATATAGCTTTCATTGTTGGCATGTTGGGAAGGTACCAAAGTGATCCAGGGGAAGCACATTAGATAGCTGCAAAGAAAGTGTTTAGGTACCTACAAGGTACTAAGCACTATATGCTCACATACAGAAGAACAGATGACCTGGAAGTGGTTGGTTACTCAAACTCTAATCTAGGAGAATGTTTAGACACAAACAAGTCTACTACTAGTTATATCTTCCTAGCTACTAGTAGATGGAGCTATATCATGGAAAAGTCAAAACAAAAACTTACAGGTCCCTCTACTTGTGATGTTGAGTACATAGCATATTTTGTGGTAAGTTCACAAGCAATATGGATAAGGAATTTCATTGTTGGCCTTAAGATTATGGACTCAATCTCTAGGCCAATAAGGATATACTGTGATAACACAGCCGCAGTAGCCATTGCAAATAATAAAAGGAGTGGAAGTCGAAGCCGGTACGTCAAACTGAAATTCCTAAGTTTAAAAGAGAGAATTACAAATGGTGAAATTTTGGTTGATCATATCAACACAAAGGACATGCTAGCTAATCATTTGACTAAGGGAATAAAACCAAATGTGTTTGTGTTACATGTCCCTCAGATAGGGCTTAAACATTCATTCATATAGAAGAGGTATGCAATGAAATTAACTTTATGGTTTATTATCTCTATCATTATATGTATATATTCTGTTGATGAGAATAATACACACTAATTTTTGAACCGAATAAACATTGGCATTTATTCATAAGGTTACACCCATTAAGTAAGGGTATTGCATGTAATACATGGAAGATAATACCCGGCCTAAGAGGACTTATCGCCATGATTCTTGCAGCATGGCCTTAATTTAATCTGGAAAGGGCAACTGATATTTAGATACGAGCCAAATGGGAGAATGTGAGATATTTTAATGATTATAATATAATTATTAGTTATTAATTAGATTAATTAAAATATCCTGAGTGTGGCCCATCAATCAGATCTAGGCCCAGTTACAGGATTAGGGTAACAAGTAGACAGGCTATTTATGTTTATTTCTTATGGTGAAATAAACAATTAGGTTTACAGCCATCTGAATTGAGCATACGAGTGAATAGGGTAACAATTAGGTTTACACTAGTTGCCATCATTGTGCCCTGTAGTCAATCAAAAGAGTAACTTTCAACCTTTTCTTCTGACTCATTTCTTTTTTACAGTTTCAAATACTAGTGTTCGTGAACTCTTTCTAATCAGAGAAAAGCTATGGCGAGAGGTATTTATTAAAGTCTTTCACTGTAACTTGTAGAATATTTTATGTTGTGATTATTGTGATGTAATTGAGAATAAGCATGATTTATTCTAACATATCTTGATTATGGTTAGGGGAATGGATGTTAGTCAGGGAAGTATAAGAAGAAAAGCAAAATAAGTGGTTTTAAATCTAGAGAGGAAATAGGAGCCAAATGAAGGAGCGTTAGTTAATAAGTTGTTGATGATCAAGAACCTGAATAAACCAACAATGATATCAATGATCAAGAAGGGCTGGCAGTTATATATGGAGGTGGAGGTCCATGATTTAGATCATACTTCTCTTGTCTTTTTATTCAGATTCAAAAAGTCAGAGGACTACACTCGCATATTGAAAGGCAGACCATGGCCTATTCAAGGCCACTTATTGAGTTTACAGGTTTGGAAGGAGTATATGGTTCTCAATGAAGTTAAATTTAATTTTTCTCCTTTATGGGTACAATTCCATGGATTAAATCTTGAAGCTTTTGATAAAATGAATATTGTTACACTTGGGAAAGCTGTAGGAGATGTTTTGATGTTTGAAGACCCACAAGTAGAAGGAAGATTAACTAGAAGTTTTATAAGGGCACGAGTTCTTATAGGTCTAGATGCCCCTTGAGTTCCAGGATTTTGGGTACCTAGATCAAAGAAAGAAAGATCCTGCATGGGTGTCAATACTTTATGAATGGCTCCAAAGCTTCTACTATGAGTGTGGCCGTATTGGTCATAAGGCTCGTGGATGTAAGGAAAATGGTGACGAAGATGATGATAGGGATAATGATCTGGAGTATGGACCTTGGTTGAGTATATCATATGTTCGAATTATGGAAGAAGCCCTGGTGGTTCATCAGGAGGATTGGGTTAAGAAAATTGATCAAAACAAGTCTTCCAATCACCGACAGCCATCGGAATTGCCATGGGTTGAGTAAATCTTCTAATTATGGAAAGGAGAAATCAGTTATTCAAGCAATTAATATTAATGATGGTTCAGGAAAGGTAGTTATGGTTAATAATGATGGAATCAATAATGATAATGGTAAGCAACAATCAGGAATATGCAAGATTTTTGGGATTGGAAAGAATATTCGGCCAAATTTTTCCTCTTTAGTGGATATGACAAACATAACAATTGTTGGGAGTCAAGAGGTGGAAAAGTGTGGCACGTGGATAAGGAAGCAAAGAGTTACATGGATTGTAATATGTAATATCCTAAATTGTAATTAAGGGCTAATAACTTCAAAGTGATGTAATTAATGTTAATTAAGCATTTTTTAAGGATATGATGTGAATTGTGATGTAAAATATGCTTGATAAGGATATCGTATATGTTATGATAATCAGGGGTAAAATGGTAAATTCATCGACGAATTGGACAATTACTGAAGAGGAAACTCATTGGTAATTGATATCAATGGCTAAGATTGAATAAGCAAAGGAGTGGGATTGTGTGTGCATGTGCTTATGTGAGTGCTTAGAAGGAGGAACAAGATGTTGACACATGTCAACACAAGAACCATGGATTGACGTAAAAGAGTCAACAATTGCAACTCTCTCTTCCCTCCTCTATTTCAAGTCAGCCAAGGGCCTTATTGCACCTTAAAAATCTGATTTCTCCATCATCTTCTCACCTCTCTCCTCTCCTCCATTGTCGTTAAGATCAAGCAAGAAAGAGAAAAAAGAACTTGAAAACAAGATTGATTGGTTGTCCCTAATTTGGTTTATAGGATTTGACATTTGCCGCCTTCATGAGCCCACTATGCCAAAGAACGTCAGGAAGGAATAAGGTAGTGACTCTCTCTCTCTCTTATACCATATATGATGCATTGTATGTGTGTTATATCATTGATTTGCGATGGAATTCGAATGCTGCAATAATTATGGAAATGTGTAAGCACCACCATACCAATAGTCCCTGAGTCACTAACAACGGTTCGGGTGAGGACTGTGTACCTTTCCAGTGGTAAAAGGGGATGAGGATGGGGTGTGATATTTATGATTATGTCAGCCATAAGGCTATGTGTATGCACTGCCACGCCAACAGTCCCTGAGTCGCTAACGGTTCGAGTTAGGTCAGTGTGCCTTCCCAGCAGTAAAAGGGGATGAGGGTAGAGTGTGATTTGTGCTGCTGCTGCTGTATGATGATTTGCTTACATGATGTGTGCTTATGTGTGGTATGAATGATTTGTTACTATTGGGATCTCTTGAATCTCATTCTTTCCTTTGACTAACATTTTAGACAGGTCATATGGCTCCAAGGAAAAGCAATCAACCCAGAGCGATTAGAACCCTGTAGGGACATTTGCTTTTGGATATGTTGGTTAATCATACTGGACAGGTATTTTGTAAATTATTTTTGGGTTGTAATTATTAGTTGAATATAGTTGTGTAATCCCCCATATAGGAATTATAAACCTTTTAGTGAATGAGTAGAACCCTGGGGTTGCCGGGATTTTTGTTATATACTATAATTGTATGAATGTAAATTAACTGCACATGTAATTATATTCAATAATTGAACTTGAGATCGGAAAAGGAAAGAAGTTTTCAAAATTTTGTGAAAAGCCTACTTTAGGGAGGGTGTTTAAAATGAGTTTCAAACTATCCGTCGGCCTCTAATCCATTTTATTATGTGTTATCAAATTTTAATTACACTAATTAAGGCAAGGGTAATACATGAGGGGGCCCAAGCCCAACATGAGTCTTTGGATAAATCTATTACTAAAGAAGGGGTCCAAGCCAATTCTCAAGGGTATACTGTTGAATTCCCATGTGAAGATAATATCTCTGCCACGGCCATTGTTCCATTTAGTGGGCTTTCTCCTATGTCAGCAGTCACGATTGGTCTTCAAGGTATTTCTCTTAAAGGTTCTTGTGAACCTGAATCAAGCCAATTGATTCCAAAAGAAGGAGGCGACTATGCTTTAACGAAGACACATCTGGTCAGAACCGAGAGGGGGTAGGGGCGGTAACTCGGAAGGGATCCTGAAGGAATATTAGGCTTCTAAAGTAGCAACTTCATCTTGCCTCTAGTAAAAAGGAGTTGCAACTATCAAACTAATCTGCTGTTGATTATGAGATCGACTTCCCACAGAACTAGTTTGTATTTAATAGCAAAGGCAATAATGATGGTTCTTCTTCCTCTTCTAAAAATGCCAACGATTGGATGGGACTAACCACCAATTCACAATGAAAATCATATCTTGGAATTGTCAAGGTTTTGGGGTTACCTTGACAATAAAAAATCTAAAAGAGGAATGCATGAAGAATAAATCCCAAATCATTTTCTTAATGCAAAAGAAGCAAAAAAAAAAAAAGATTGTGAAGAAAGCTAGAAGAAAGTGTGGTTTCTTTGAAGAATGGATAGTTGATCCAATTGGTAGAAGTGGGGGTCTAGCCTTATGGTGGTCTAGCCTTATGGTGATCTAATGATATAATTGTCAATATTCTTTTTTTCTTCTGGCCATATTATTCGTACTAATGTTATATCTTCCTCGGTCGATGATGTGGCTTATATTACATTTATTTATGGACCCCCAAAAGAAAATGAAAGGACTTTGTGTTGGCAAGAGGTGAGGAAAATTGCAAACGGTATTCATCAATCCTTGATTTGCCTTGGTGACTTTAATGATATAGCATCCCAGGAGGAAAAATGTGGAGGAAAACAGAGGGCTTGGCCAAAAATTATCAATTTTTAGAATTTTATTGATGACAGTGAGTTGATGGATTTAGGTTCAATGGTTATCGATTCACTTGGTGCAATTATAGAGGGGGTCAATATACTATAAGGGAACACATTGATCGAGCATTGGGGAATGTTCATTTGAAAGAGGAGTTCCCTAATTTGCAGGTTTTTAATATTGCTCCACTAGGCTTTGACCATCACTTATTATTGGTAGATTCTTGCTATAAACCAATTCAAAAGGCGCATGCTTTGAGATTTGAATCTAACTGGACATCTCATTCTGACTAGCTTCATATAGTCCGATGTGGTTGGCAGCGTCCCTCTGTAAGTATTGAGTCCCTACTTGATTCTTTTATATTGAAATTGAATTCTTGTGGGGCAGAATTAATAACATGGAGCAAAAATGAATTCCCTAATAATAGGAAGTTGATTGATAAACTAAAGGCAGAACTGGCTACATATACTCAAGGTGTTCTCACTCTGGATAGCATAAATAAAGCCAGTGAGATTTCTTCTCTAATTGAGCAAACTCTTGTTAGAGAGGAAGAATATTGGTGGCAACGCTCAAGAGTTGATTGGTTGAAAGCAGGGGACCGTAACTCTAAATTCTTCCATCTTTCAACAATTAAACGCCGAAGTATCAATCATATCTTGCACATTAAAGATGACTCCGATCGGTGGCTTATAGAGAAAGATGATATATCTACGACCATTACACAATATTTCCATAGTCTCTTCCAACCTTTTGGTCAGAGGTCATTTGATGAAGCCTTAAGCTATGTGGAATCTAAGGTCACAGACCAGATGAATCAAAGCCTAATGCTGCCCATTACTAAAGAGGAAGTTCGTGTAGCAGCTTTTAATCTTGGAGGTATGAAGGCCTCAGGCCCATATGGTTTTTTAGGTAAATTTTATCAATCTGCTAGAACTGAAATTGGTGATTCTGTTTGTTCAATGGTGCTGGAATTCTTTTCTAGATGATACCAATGTGACTCTGATTCCTAAAGTGGCTAAACCTGAATATGTCTCTCACTTTCACCCTATTGGTTTATGTAATTTTTTCCTATAAGATTATCTCCAAGATCATTGCAAATCGAATGAGGCCTCTGCTTGATAATTGCATTTCCCAAAATCAAAGTGCTTTTATTCCTAGTAGTCTTGTTTATGATAATATAATCATTGCCCATGAAGTATACCATTACCTACGCAAAACGAAATGGGTAAAAAATATGAATTTGCTCTAAAAATGGACATAAGTAAGGCTTATGATCGTGTTGAATGGGATTTTTAAGAGCAAGTCACATTGAAATTTGGATTATATGGTGAATGGGTGCGACTTGTTATGAACTGTGTGTCAACTGTTAGAATAAATATATGTGTTTCAGGGGAAAGAGTATGCTCTATTACACCTGTTACGAGTGTGAATGATCAATTAAATAGTGCAAGTGTACACTGTCGTAATCAAGTAATATAGAAGTAAGTAGAGTATCGTTCCCACGAGGATTGATCACTAAGTACCAAAATGGGTCATTTTAATTCTATTTAGTCGATCGATAAATTGGTGATTGAGAGTACAAAATAAAAGAAAAATAATTAAATATGAGTGCAGATGATATGAAAACAAATATAAGAAAAAGTCCTAGGGATTAGATTTCACTTAACAAATTCCGGATTGAATCACTTATCTATTCTAGCCCAATTTATTCCACATAATTTATAGTCGAGTTTCCCTAATTTAATTACCAGCCTCTTCCAAGGTCAAGCAATTCTATAATTAATTGCTAATCTAATATATTCCTATATGAATTTAAGCAATTAATTATGCATTAAGATTTATGGAACTCAATAAGACTACACAACTCATATGAATATATTCCTATTTCATATGCAAGTCATGGTTTTAATTATAGGATCTACTCACATGCATCTCCTTCCGGTCTCAACATGCATATTGTAATCATTCAAAAGGTGGCCAATCAAATGAACAATAATTAAAACTCAATCATGAAGGAGAAATGAAAACTAGATTTAATAAGTTAAGATTCAATGAAATTTTATATTTGTGATTATGTCAGCCATAAGGCTATGTGTATGCACTGCCACGCCAATAGTCCCTGAGTCGCTAACGGTTCGGGTTATGTCAGTGTGCCTTCCCAGCGGTAAAAGGGGATGAGGGTGGAGTGTGATTTATATATAGTGTCATGAGCTATATATAGTGTCTAGCTTTATATAATGTCAATTTATTTTGGTTTTGTTTTTAATTTAATCATGAGCTAAAATTTCATTGAATCTTAACTTATTAAATCTAGTTTTCATTTCTCCTTCATGATTGAGTTTTAATTATTGTTCATTTGATTGGCCATCTTTTGAATGATTTCAATATGTATGTTGAGACCGGAAGGAGATTCATGTGTGTAGACCCTATATTTAAAACCATGACTTACATATGAAATAGGAATATATTCATATGAGTTGTGTAGTCTTACTGAGTTCCATAAATCTTAATTCATAATTAATTGCTTAAATTCATATAGGAATATATTGGATTAGCAATTGATTATAGAATTGCTTGACCTTGGAAGAGGCTGGTAATTAAATTAGGGAAACTCGACTATCAATCATGTGGAATAAATTGGGCTAGAATAGATAAGTGATTCAATCCGGAATTTGTGAAGTGAATTCTAATCCCTAGGGCTTTTTCTCATATTTTCTTTCATAACATCTGCATTCATATTTAATTGTTTTTCTTTTATTTTGTACTCTCAATCACCAATTAATCGATCGACTAAATAGAATTAAAATTACTCATTTTGGTACTTAGTGCTCAATCCTCGTGGGAACGATACTCTATTTACTTCTATATTACTTGATTACGACAGTGTACACTTACACTATTTAATTGATCATTTGCACTCGTATCAATATGTATGAGCTTCAAAGATGAGCTCTTATTAAAGACACAGTCACACTTTATTAGAGAAGCTATAAGCAAGTGACAAGTTCATAGAGGTGTACAGTTAAGGCGCATTATTATTAATAATGGAGGTCAAGGCAGCGTTGAGGAATGGTGAGGGCGATTCCTTGGTTGATGTCTGAATACTTCCAAGTGTCAGAATTGAAGATGGCATGGAAGCATTCCTCTGAGATTTTGGAGAGAGGCTCACAGCATTTTGGAGTCACAGGAGCCTTCAAGTCTCTTGCCGGTTTAGCACAGTGACGAAGAACATGTGTGAGCATCCTATCTGGGCTGTACTTCCCACACACTCCATAGTCATCAGCTTTAACCCTAGCAATGGCCACTATCGCCAAAACCAGCACCAACCATATCAACTTCTTCATCATCATGACGCTTAATTTCCTCTGAGTAGTTTCTAGCAATGAACAAGCCTCGTTTTCTAAAGTCTGAAACCATTTGCTTTACAGGTTGGAATTGATTGTGCATCTTTCGTCATTGATCATTTTTAAAAATCTACGGAGGTTTACGTAAGCGCGTGAATAGGCATAAGCTGGGGTTTTTAAATTGTGTTCACTGCAACTAGTTTTTGTGAAAACTACATGAATTGATTGTTTAATTTATTCTTTCACCTAATCCTTCACAAATCAATGGGTGAATCATTATTCAACAAATTACACTTTTGAGTCTATTTTTACGAAGTCAAAGTTTTGGGGTGGTAATACATATTCTATCCAAGTCCATGATATCCAGAACATGGAACTTGCCGTACGTATACCAATCTTTATACGACAACCAATTCTAATTAAGTGTCGTTGAATTGATTTTTTAAAAATATTTAAGTATGAAACGGTGTAACAAATAGGACTTCATCAACAGAGATATAGATTAAAATTTGATAAAAATTTAACACATAGATCTAAGGAATGATGTACGTGTTTGACCAAGATTTAGTTGGATAGGATCTTACATACAGGATCACCGAGAACGGAGATTAGAAGATAAAATAGGAAAATATTAATGAAAATAAGAATAAGAAGAAAGAAATGCAGTATTATTGATCTTGAATGGGTACAAAATACTGATCTTTAATGAAGTCAAACCGGGCCTGTGTGAGTTGGACTTGGCCGAATGCATCTCCTTGGGCCTTCTTGGTGATGTGCCACATCTGGGCTTCAGGAAGTGGGATTTTAGCCCTACAGTACGTACTTATTATTTTCTCTGATCCTAAATATAAGATAAAATTAACCATTTTTTTTGGAAATATTAAGAAAGTTAAATAAGTTACTTAATCCTATTATATGTTGTGTATCCTTAGATTATATATCATTTTATAAGTTAGGTAAAATAATTTGGAGAAAAAATGACAAATATAAATATTTTAAAGTAATTTAATTAGATTCCATAATCTCTCCAAAAAAAGTCACTGTGTCTTATATTTAAAACCGAAAGGAGTATTAAGTTTCAATGTAATTGAAATTGAAATGGTATTAAACTTGGGAAAGTGGACTTGGGACTCATATCTTGTTCAAAAAATAGGGATAGGGCACTCAATAAAATCTGACCCAGCAGAAGTGTCCACACATAGATAAACTTGATAAAGTTGACTGTGGGGTCTTGAAACCACATTGCACTCAATGCCAGGAGTAAACCCAAGTCCCTCGTCGTAAAAAAAAAAAAAAAAAAAAAAAAAAAAAAAAAAAAAAAAAAGGAAAAAAACCGTGTAAAACCCAAGGCCCTTCTTTATAGCTTTTTAACTCTCTCTAAACTGTACAATCCATCATCTGCTTCAATCCCTTAAATAGTAAAATATTGTTTTTTATATATTTTATATTAGTCCAGTCTCTCTGTAATAAGTCACTATCAACATCCTCTATTAGAATTAAAGGAAAACCTTAAAAATTATTATTTATTTAAAATTTAATAACACATTAATTTTATTTTTATTAAAATTAAATTTAATGAGGGGTAAAAAGGGGAAACTAGTGATAAACAATTAATGCCATGTCTTACAATAATGTGGACTAAAAAAATTTTCTATCTGATCTGCCTTATAATTGGAACCGGTTTCATGAGAAGTTGGGAATTTTACTCCTAATTGAGAGACACGTAATTATGCATAAGTTATGTTTTGTTTTGCTAAATACAAATATCTTCTTATTGGAAGTATTTCTGTTTGAGATACTGTTAGACATTAAATATGAGTAACTCTCCCAATATAATTCAAATATTGATTCGCCAAGTAGAGGAACTAACCCCTTCACACTAGACCCAAACTCTATTGGTAATATACATTAGTTTTAATTATGTGAAAAAGTTATTTTTTTTCCCTACATCCAAAGGCTATAGCGTATTTCGGAGAACTTTCATTGCATTCAACGATAATATTATCGCAGCCCCCAACTTTTTTTTTTATTTTTTTTGCTAGCTGTCGCAGCCCCCTGCTTATTTCTTTTTTTTTTTGATAGTACATGAAATATTACAAACACCTTAGGGATTAATCTCCTGAGTGAACAAACAGTCTAAATCTATTATTATCAGTAAATAACAAGCTCATAATAGCTGTAGGGGGTGAATCAGTGATATGGAGATCCATCACCATATTCCAAGCTTCCTTTGCCATAGCATCAGCAACTGTGTTAACATCTCGTGTACCATGAAGCATCTCCACTTCCCAATATCTGTCCATCAACTTGCGAACTTCCATGATAAGGTGAAAATTAGGGTGTTCCTGAGACACCGTGGCTTGAATCAGTTCCATAATTTCACTACAATCACACTCAATAAGAATTTTTCTGTATCCTCTATCCCATGCAAGCTTAAGTCCCCACAATACACTCCAAGCTTCAGCGGAGACCACCGTCCCATGGCCAATCCGATACATAAATCCCAGCAAAAACTTACCATTATGATCCTGCAAAACACCTCCACAAGTACACTTCCCTAAGTTTTCACTCCTGGATCCATCAGTATTAATCTTCACCCATCCAAGAGGTGGTGGCTTCCAATTGGGACGACCTCCTTCCTCATTATATTTTCTAATCATTCTTATATTTCCCCTGCTAAACAAGCACGAACACGGGCTAAAATGGCCGTACTACTCCAAGAAATGTTGTTAAAGCAAGGATCATTACAAGCCAACCAGATATATCAGCATAGGACCGTAAACCAAAGACGAAACTCAAATCCCTGAAATATGTCCTTTCTCCCTATACACGATGTAAGCCAATCATTCTTATCCAAAATGCCAAAAAACAGCTCATGCCAACTCAACGGTAAAAAACCATACCAGAACTCAGAAGCGACAGGGCAATCCCGAAGAACGTGAAGAATTGACTCTCGTGAATTATGGCAAATTTCACAATTACCCGTGGGATGACTACCACGCTGGAACCGTACCATGTTTGTCATTAAACGCCCGTGAAAACACAGCCACAAAAAAGTACAATACCTTTGAGGGACCTTTATTTTCCAAACACATCTCCACTGGTATTTAGCGTGAGGCCGCGGGGTACCTATTAGATATTTATAAGCAGAGTTTATGGAAAATAATCCATCAGAAGACCATCTCTATGCTGGGAAATCTTTTACATTTAACTGACAGATATTGACACGTATGATAGCTGTACATACATGTCTTGGAAGTAGATAATCAAACTTGCTCATATCCCACTGTCTGGATGGAGTAATACAGTCAGCTACTTTCCACTCAGTAACATATCGTGGTAATGCTCGGGTTGCTAAACTGTGAAGCTTATCCAAATGTGGCACCCAAACATAGTTCCAGAAAGAAATGTTCCTGCCATCGATGACTCTCCATGCTATGCTATCTGTGATCTTCTCCCAACTCTTACGGATACCCTTCCACGTACTAGACTCCGACTGACGCTTCTCAACTTTAGGAATAATATCATCGCCAGTTTTATACTTTTCTCGTAAAAACCTGACCCATAACGAGTCACGTCTATTAATCATACTCCATCCAAGCTTCATCATGAATGCCTGGTTTTGGTAATGAGCCTTCCTAAGACCCAATCCTCCATCCTCTTTTTGAGCACACACCAAATCCCAGGAAACTATATGAGGCTTTCTGTTGGCTGAGCTACTTCCCAGAGAAAGTTATGACATCATTTATCAATTTCATCACAAGTCCCCAAAGGAAGAGGCACTGTCTGCATAGCATAAGATGACATAGCCAACATTACAAAAGACATAAGGGTATGTCTGGCTGCCATCGATAACATGTTGGATTTCCAATTGACCAGACGAGCATCCATTTTATTCAGGAAAAAATTATATGTTGCCTTTGAGCTTCTTTTATGTAATAAAGGCATTCCCAAATATTTCCCTAGATCCGACGTCATAGTAAAATTCAAGAAATCACTGATTTCTTTACACCTGATGTAGTTAACATTCCTGGAGAAATAAATTCTTGACTTTCCAGCATTCACTTTCTGTCCTGAAATGTCGCAGAAGTCATCCAGAATAGCCTTCACAATCCTTACGTGATCTAGATCTGCTTCTGCAAACAAAAAGAGATCATCAGCAAAAAAGAGATGAGATACAGGAGTACCTCGTTTGGATAGCCTAAACGGCTGCCAGTCACCCTCTTCCACTGCCGTTTGGATAAGATGCCCTAACCTTTCCATCATGATAACAAAAAGGTACGGTGATATTGGGTCACCCTGTCGAACACCATGGGAAGGACAAAACATATCAGTAGCCTCTCCATTCCAAAGCAGTTGCATTTTAGACGTCGACATACAAGCATGGATAACTTTAAGAAGATATTCAGGAATCTTGAGTTCCCTTAAACAGTCGGTTATAAAACCCCATCTAACACGGTCATAAGCCTTCTCCAGATCAATTTTAATGGCCATGAAGCCCTTCTTCTTTTTTAAAGACTTCATAGAGTGAATGATCTCCTGAGCTAGGATAATATTGTCCAAGCTCTGATGCCCTTTAACAAAACTGCACTGGTTCGGGGCTATTACTAAAGGCATGACAGCCTTTAGTCTATTTGATATAACTTTTGTAATTATCTTGTACACAACATTGCAAAGACTTATGAGGTGAAAATCATGAATTGTCTCTGGATGGTCCACTTTAGGTATGAGTACTATTTGAGTACCATTGCTATGCCGAATCCGTATAGGATCATCAAAAACTCTTTTAACTAAGCCAATAACAGATGGTCCCATGGTTTCCCATTGGCTCTGGTAAAATAACGGATTGAAACCGTCAGGTCCTGGCGCTTTTAGAGGTCCCATATCAAACAAAGCTCGTTTAATCTCGTGATCTGCAACCGATCTCCCCAGAATACGCAAATTCACATCATCAATATCAGGATAAGTGCATCTGAAAACCAATGATCCATTATATATGTAGGTCTCTTTATACAAATTTTCAAGAAACTGGCTTCCCATTCTCATAATTTCCGCTGCATCATATGTCCACTCCCCAGAGTCAAGTCTCAAGGCCTCTATTTTATTCCTTCTCCGTCTCCCATTAGCCACAGAATGGAAATATTTGGTATTTCTTTCCCCATCCACATACCAGTTAGCACGAGAGTATTGAATCCTCATGACTTCTTCCCATGCCAAAGCTTCTCAAGATCGCCCCATAACTCCCCTCATAACTTATCAAGATGTTGCGAGATGCCTCCCAAAGCCATCTTTGCATTAATCCAATCTAATCTTTTATATAATCTGTCTTTCATATAAGAGATGTTACCGAAGACCTCCTTGTTCCATAACCTCAAATCCTTAGTAAACTGTTTAACAGATCCGCACCAGTCATCCTTCACCCCCAATGAGATTCTACAAAGTTCTTGAATTCATCATGCTTAACCCATGGGGCAAAAAATCTAAAAGGCCTTCGATTCTTAGCCGTAAGAACATGGGATTCAATATTAACCAATACCGGACAATGATCAGATTTATATTTTGGCAGATGTGTAACTGTGGCATTAGGGTTATTTATAAACCAGCTGTTATTCACCCATGCTCTGTCTATTCTGCTTTGGCTAGTCAAATTGCCCCAAGTAAATTGAGGACCATTAAAACCAATATCAATTAAATTACTACCCAATAGCCAATTTCGGTAAGACCTATCAATACCAGTATTCACCCTCTGATTTTTATTGCAGCGTTCTTCAGGATAGGAAACAGCATTAAAGTCACCAATTACTACCTATCCTCCAACAACCGACTGTTGAATATCCTCAAGAGATTGCCAAAGCTGGCGTCTAATAACCATATTTGGATGCCCATAAACCACTGTAAGCAACCACTCATCACTTGTGCCTTTATTTACCATTCCATGAATAAATTGATTCCCTGAATAAGTCACAGAGAAAGAAAATGTAGAGTCCCAGAACAGCCATATACCTCCACTGAATCCTCGTGCTTCAACGACGTGCATATTCGTCCAACCCAGTTTTCTAGTAATAAGCTTCGCTTTTATCCCAACCTGTCTAGGTTAAAGCAAAGCAAATAAATTAACACTATGCCTGGCCACAACATCACTAATTAACCTGCAAAAAGAGGCACCACCGGCACCCCGGGTATTCCAAGTCATAATAATCATTAAAAACTTTATACAAAAGAATAAGAACACAACCAAACCAGGAATTATTGAGCCATATGACCCTCCTGCATAGAATCAACACCATGTATCATCACGTCATCAATGTCTCCAAGTAGATTAATTCGAGTTTCAATAGATTCCCCTCCTCCTGCTCCTGGGTCAAGAGGATTGGATGCTTGTATACGAATAGTGGGGGAAATGGAATTTATTTTTATAGCATTCTTTTTAATTTTTGACCCCACCTCCCCACTCAAAATACTCGACGGTCCAGCTTCTTGAGTTGACAGATGAGAATTCAACAAATAAGATCTTTGGGAAGCTCCTTCTTCAATCCCCTTCTTCTTATCTGCCTGGATCCCATGTGGTTTATTCAACTTTTCTAAGAGGCCAACATTATTCATAGCATCAGAAATTCTATCATTTCTCCCTACATTTAAAATATCCGATCCATTATTCCCTTTACTCTCTTTATTTGATTCAGATAAGTGACCAGATTTAATCTTTGATTCACGCGATCTCTCTCCACTCTTCGAAATAACACGAATCTTCTCCTGATTTATGTTATCACCATGACCTCCATCATTAATTCCCATATCTTCAGCATTAAGAGCCTCAAAATGTGATCCTCCTCCCATATTCTGAGAAGGTAAATCACGCCTAGACTCACGCCCGTAATTATTGTTCCCTGCATTCGAGATCCATTGTCCCCTTCTCCTACGCGGCGCCACCATCTACTCACCATACATTCCATCAATATGCTCCGGTGTTGTATTTGTAGAAACCAACGGGTTCAGAATACATGACGACTTTGACGTGTTTTTCGCTTGATTATTAGGGCAATGTTCCGTGTCATGACCATATCGCCCACATGAGAAGCAAATCAAATGCAAGGCCTCATAAACAATCTTCTTTTCTTTCACATTTATTAACAAGGATGGGAGTAAAGGCGTATTCAAATCGACCTCGACACATATACGAGCAAAACACCCTTTGGTTTGCTGAAGAGTATTTGTATCCACTTTCAAAACCCGTCCAATTTGGTTACCTACCATATATAAAATACCCTTGTCATAAAAATCAACAGGAAACTTAGGAATTCTTACCCATGCTGCAATTTTAGCGACCTCACCAGTATCAGGATCGAACTCTGATTTCCATGGTTGTACAGCCAGATAATGATCCATGTATAACCAAGGGCCACCTGTCAACGCAAAGTCATAATCCTCCTTATTACTCATTGGTACCAGAAAATACCCGGAACCTATCTCAATAGTTTCGACTTCCCCTCTACGTCCCTATAGTTGTTGTAGCTTGCAGCCCAATTGATCCTCCCGCACCATCCTTCCAAGAAGTCTAACAAACAACGATATTGACCATTTCCGCGCTAGCTTCTTCTTAAACTCTAAAGACGCAATAATATTTGGTCCTTTTTTCATAATTTCTACCTCAATCCTTGACTTCCAACCATCCCCTTTCCACCAATCATCTTCTTCATCTGAAGCATCCTTTAACGTCTGATCCTTAATGCATGCATCCTTGTATGACCTTTTGGGCATCTCTGGTGTATTGGTGTCCTCTCCAATAGTATCATCACTCATCCAATCCTCTACCCGTGGGGCTAAAGATTGTTTATTTGTGAATTCTACATCATCATCATGAATTTTCTTTGTATTACGCCAAAATACCTCATTCTTCTCTACCCTTGGAGATGGATTAATTCTCTCGCGGCTTCGATCTTTCTCCCTTTCACTCATCACTTGCACTCTGTTTAAAGAAACTCAAGCTTAATATGCAGTAGACCACAGAAACTTTCCCCAGTCGCAGCCCCAAGCCGTCAAAACGGAGGCTGCAGCGAGAGAACACTACAGAAACTACCTCCTTTATCCTTTTCAAAACAAGACCCACAGCACTAAACCAGATCACATACATGATGGAAGAGAAGCAGGCTGACTGAACCAGATCCACAGATCCACAGAACCAGATCAGAAGCACGACAGGATTGGCTCAGCTCAACGGATAAACAGAACAAATCACCGGAATAAACGAAGACAAACCTGGGAGACAATGGAAGGAAATAGCTCGACGGTTAAGAATCAGATCCAGAGCAGTAGCATGACGGCAATGAACCAGATCGACGGAAAAGCAGAACAGATCACTGGAAAGAGCAGATCGTCGCCTGAAACTGAGATCGTTGCAGCTGCAACGGTCATGAAATCAGTTTCTCTTTCAGAGCGTCAATGTTGATAGCTAACAATTCTTTAATTTTTTCCTGCTTATTTCTATATCCTCATCCAACCTCTTAAAAAAAATCATTATCAAACTATTAACTATAGAAATGAAAACGGGTACATTTTTTGTGATTTTTTGAGGGTTATATATGTGTGTAATTTATTTTATTTTTTGGTCAACATGTGGACTTTAATTTATGATGAATATGTGTGTGTGTGTGTGTGTGTGTGAGAGAGAGAGAGAGATAATTTTTTATTGAAAAAACAGAGAGAGAAAGGCTTGATCTAGTGGAGGTAGAAAAATGAAGAAGACTTCATTTCTTTAAATTGAGATGAATATGAAATGTTTCATCTCCAGGTAGACATAATTTTATATGTCAGGCTTGACGTTCCTAATTAAGTGTATATTTGGAACAACGATTGTAAAAGTGGATTTTTTTATTTAACTTTTTGTAATCTTACTTTTGAATAAAAATCAGATTGTGTAATATGATTTATGTTTGAATTGACGATTTTATAAGTAATTTTTGTAAAAGTAGAATTTGTTTGGATTAACTTTAGTATAAGTTGCTTTTGTGATAATAATAAAAGAGAAATTAAATTAAAAATTATAGAAGTTAAAGTTGGAAAATTTGGCAATAAAAAAATACATAATTTGATAAAATAATATTACATAACGAATTATATCACCTCTAAATTTGAGATAAGTAATTTTTAACTTGCGTCTGCCCATATTTCCTCCAGTTATACCATCATAACAAGGTCTATCACCACCATTCCTAGTAGATGGTGAAGTTTTCTGGTCCTCCTCTGGGCTAATGTGCCATCTTCAGACATTCAATCGCAGGATTTGGTTCTGCACGTGGGGTGTTATTATTCTGATAATTAATTGAGCTCAAATTGGTCTTCAGTTTCTCCTGACACTACTATAAAGAGGTCGAAAAGTGACACACATTTTGTGGCCCTTCTTTAAAGAAGTGTCACAGTTGCCTTTTTTTCCTTTTCTAATTTCTTTTATTTTTTAATTTTGGGTATCAACTGTGGCGCCTAGTGGACCTGGTACCACAGCTGGTTGGCCTAAGTGTGGCGCCTGCCTCACACTTGGGAGCACCTGACTAGCTATTATAAAAGAAAAATTACACTAGCTGTGGCGCCTAGGAGAGCTAGTTATATTATAAAAAAAATTAACTAACCCAGGCGCCACAGCTAGTTATATATTAAAAAAATATTTTCACTAGCTATGGCGCCTGATCAACTAGGCGCCACAGCTGGTTCTTGTATTAAATTTTTTTTTAACCTCTTAAGTGGATAGCATAATCCACTCCCAACCAATCACAATTGCCGCCACCCCCACCCTTATCTTTTTTTCCCTTTCCCGCGTGTGGCCCCTCCTTCCCTTTTATTTTGACTCCCACTTTAATTATTCCCTCCTCTCTCACTTTCCCTTTCTCATCTTCTTGTCGTGGACGTCTCCCTCCATTTCCTGTCATCTTCCCACTTAAAAACACACCCACACGCACATATGTCACTACAAAAAAATGATAATTTGTAGCGGTTAAAATAAACCGCTGCAAATATTAGGATTTGTAGCTGTTTTAAGCAACACCGCTACAAATTTGCAACGGTATGCTTCGTGCCAAATGGCGCGTGGGTTAGGGAATGCGATTTGTATTGGTTTACAAGACATAACCGCTACAAATTTTGGTGCCAAACTCGCGCCAAATTTGTTGTAGTTATTTTGTAGCGGTTAGTCTATATTAACCGCTATAAATGTGGCGCCAGCTTGGAGCAAAGCTACCGCAACTATTGTGGCGGTTCTTTTGTACCGGTTTTTATAATAGTAACCGCTATGGAATTTAGAGGATCACCTTTTTGTAGCGGTTACAGAGAACTGCTACAAAATTTAAGTCTTATTTCTAGCGGTTATATTGTATAATCACTACATAATACATTTGAAATAAATATTTATTAAAAATGGAAATAAATAAAACATTTGTAATAGTTTATATATAAAAACCGCTACAAAATATAAATATTTGTAGCGATTAAATGGGTGAAACCGCTACAAAGTGATACGTAACTTTGTAGCGGTTTGACAAACAAAACCGTTACAAATTAAACATTTGAAATTTGAAAGATTTTAATTCCGCCAATAGTTATGAATATTTGTAGTGGTTTCTCAATATTAACCGTTAGAAAGTGTTCATTTAAAATTTGAATATTTTAATTCCCGCCAATAGTCAAGAACATTTGTAGCGGTTTTTTTAACATAACCGCTACAAAGTGTTACACATTGAAAATTTGAATTTTAAATCCTGTCAACGGTGATGAAAATTTGTAGCGATTTTTATCATTTAACCGCTACAGAATGCATTTGAAATAGATATTTATAAACAAATAAATAAATGAATGAATTTGTAGCGGTTTTTATATATAAACCGCTACAAAGTATAAATATTTGTAGTGGTTTTACAAACAAAACCGCTACAAATTGAAAATTTGAAATTTAAAATATTTTTATAAAAAAAATTTAGACGAATATTAGTATGGGTTATGAAACCGCTACAAAATCAAATAAAACCGCTACAAGTGTGAAATATTTTTATAAAAAAATTCAGACCAATATTTGTAGGGGTTATGTAACCGCTACAAAACCAAATAAAACCGCTACAAGTGTGAAATATTTTTATAAAAAAAATTCAGACCAATATTTGTAGGGGTTATGAAACCGCTACAAAATCAAATAAAACCGATACAATTGTGAAATATTTTTATAAAAAAAATTCAGACCAATATTTGTAGGGGTTATGAAACTTCTATAAAATCAACCACTATAAATAATGTCACATAAACCACTACAAATATCAACCGCTACAAGCACTACGCAGATCCCTATAAATACCCCAAGCACACCTTATTTCAAACACTTCTCCATTTCTTTCAACCCTTCTTCTCTTTCGTTTTCTCTCCTCTGAAATTTTTTAAGAGCCGAAGAGTTGAGTAAGGTGATCAAATATAGCAAAAAAATTTCAATTATTTGATTTCAACATTTTCCCCTCTCATAATATTTATACTTATTATCTTCACCTTCTCAATAATATTACCTATATAAAGTGTATACTTAACTAACTTAATTTAATAATTCTTTATAAATAATAACTACTATCATTTAAGTTACTTAAATAATAAAATGTTCAACACAATATTATAACAATGGATTCAAATAATTGTATAAATTTTTTTAAAAAATTCTCAAACTTTTGTGGCGGTTTTAGAACCGCTATAAATTTAAACTCAAAATAGTATTAAGTTTTTGGCGCTATTTTTGAAATTCCCATTTGAATTTAGTAGCGGTTTTTCAACCGCTACAAAATTGGAGCCAAATTTTCATTTTTCATTTCCCGCCACGCGAAATTGTGGCGCCAACATTTATAGCAGTTTAGTAACCGCTACTAAATTTGTAGCGGTTGTGTTACGTGAGTAGCAGTTATTGTAAACCACTACAAATACGTTTGCAACAGTGGATTTTGTAGCGGTTTTTACAACTGATACTAATGTGGTTTGTAGCGGTTAAAACCACTACTAATACATATTTTTAACCGCTACTAAATCACAGTTTTTTTTGTAGTGCATCTTCATCGTCAAATCTACTTCTTTGTTTTGTTCCAACTATCACCAACGGGCAACATGACCCCCCACTCCACTGCACTGATCAATTAAGTTGTAAGTTCAACGTGCTTCTTCTTCTTCTTTTTTAATTGGTATATAATTTCTGTAATTTTTTATTTCAAATTAATAGTCAATATTATGCAGATGTGTGTGCGTGTTATATATATATATATATATATATATCCTATTTCTAATATTCCTATATGATGAGGTATGAAATTAAATTGCCTGACATTGCCTCAAGGATGATCTTTAGTAGGAGGATATTTATGCTTAGCAGAAGAAAAGTATTATTATGAAATGCATAATTTATTGTTGGCATGTAATAATACAGAATATATGAACTGAAATTTAATTTATGGGTATATAAGAGGTATAAGGTTTGTTTAATTAATAAAAACAAATTCAATATCTTTTTGAGGATATGAGTTTTTTCCATATTATTGGTATGTAAGTTTGAATTCATCCTTCCAATCAAGGAGGTCAAAGTTCATCATGGCATATATATGATCTTAATCTGAATCGTCATTCGTGACAATTCAAATTTAAAAATTTTTGTATGTAATTTTTTAGCAATAAATTTATTTTTAAAACAGTAACACACATTTGCATTATTAGTGGACAATAATAGTCAATATTATGCATAAGCTTGACTCTTTTGAATGCAAATAAGCTAGGTATGGTGTATTTTTTTAATTATATAATATTGATGGTGATTTCTTGGTTGTCTCAAATACTGGTAAACGTTCAAGATCTGGCATTCTTAGCTACAAACTCTTGAAGGAATACAATTTAAATTTTATAAAAAAGAAGGATAATAATAAAAATATTATTTAGATTTAGTAATAACCCTAGAAAGCCCAATATTAGTGTGATTGATCATTTAAGCGCTACATCATTTAATTTTTTTTTTAAAAAATACCCTCCTGTGGCGCTTGTTGGAGGAGGTGCCACAAGAGGGGGTCTCCTATGGCGCTTGCGTCAAGAGACCTCCCTCCTGTGGCACCTCCTCCAACAAGTGCCACAGGAGGGTATTTTTTTTAAAAAAAATTAAAAGCTATGGCGCTTCCAAACGCCACAGCTTCTTTTTGTGGCGTTTAGATATATGGCACTTCTCTAACGCCACAGCTAATGCAATTATAAGCGCCATAACTTTGCTTTTTTGTAGTAGTGTGATTGGGATGTTCAAACTACTGGCTATGACTAGTACTATAATTTCCCTTAAGTGAATGGAAAAAAACTCATGAACTCAATCTCACATAAGTAACATAGTCTTGTTAAGAAATGCATTTAATACTGACCATATTTGCCAAAAGAGAAACAGTGGCCTTGGAAACAAGCTTAGCCGTAGGCTTGTAAACAACTGTTTGATTAGTGTCTGGTTTATGACTTTTGTAAGATAGAAAAAAAAACATTACACAGACTATGACTCATACTACAGAGCTGATTAAAGATAGAAAAAGTGCACTGAAATATAATTTCGTTGTTATTATGTTTGAGGATAAGTACCAAAATACTACTACCACCTTATTCTTTCCGCAATTGAACCAACTTAACCAGCAAGTGTTCCACAACTTTGTATTTACATTCACAAAACCATAAATGGGCATCATTGTTTGGTTGTAGACAAAGATTATACAACACATGAATAGTTTTGTTCCTCTTGAGCTTTTGTTGCTCAGAAGGAAGGAACAGGCGAGAAAGTTGTTCGCCTTCAATTTGGGTCATCAAACTGGGAATTTTCAATTTCCTGGTCATTTTTACATTGAACTGCATGGGAAGTCAGTGAAAACAGAAATATGAACTCAAATCTAGTCCTAATAATAAACAAAGTAGACCACCCTATCTCTACTAAGTACAGACCAAGAGCTATTCACAAGAACAACTACTCTCAGATGAGGAAGTTCTCAATCCACACACTAGAGTGAAGATTTGAGGGCTCTAAGGAATGAACAAATCCACCTAGACCTCTGTAACAGCTTCCTCAAACTTCAAACTGGGAAACGTTGCTGACAACTGGAGTCAAAATATTTGCATAAATGAAAATATGAATCAGTTGTCCTCTCTGCAATCTCCCAAGCTTTTGCTGCACTCCCATATTTGGAGAAATAATCACCATTTTATGAGTTCCTAACTTACAAAGAGGCATATTTTCAGACATTTAACTTCATAATCCTGAATATGGAACCATGTAAAGACCGCATGTCCTCAAAATATCATAAAAAAGAACCAAACCTCAGCTTCCACATGGACAAAAGTTTCCTGGTTCATCACGGAATTCTCTCTTCTAAGTGATTTGTCATATTAGTTATGTAATGCCAATGAAAATTATAAACAAAAAGCACATTCTCAATACAAACATAGAAGCTTTGTCCCTCCATGGTATTTTTTCAATTGCGTTAGTGCAGAATAGAACAGAACTAGCAGCTATAATAACTGTCTTAAATGGAACCAAAGGGAAGAAAATTAAAACAGTCTAAATAAATAATCTACTGATACAATCCCATCTTCAATACACCAGAACTTGAGTTAGTGGACATGAAATATGCAGAATCCAGTAAAGCCAGAGAAGTATGCATCAAGCATAGACATGAAAATCAAAGAGTGAAGTAGTAATATTCCGCTTTCCTTCTAGTTTATCCCCTTTTCAAACTGCTGGTTTCTTCCAATTAAAGAAAAATTGTTGAATTGGAAGATAAAATAAGAAGGAAAGAAGTAGACTAACCAGAAAATCAAGAAGCTACCAGAAAGCGTATCAAACCGAGCTCAACCATATGCATTTCAAAGCCTTCAGGTTGATGGAAACGACGAACAAAAGAACACCCACCGCCAGAAAAGGTTGAACCAATGACGGCTAAAGAGCTCAGGCTGCAGAGTCACGAGTGAAGCCCCAGATCGGAGATGAAGACAAATTGAAGACGTCGAAGCACCCGTAGGACAGATCAAACATGCAGACAACTCGAAGATGAAGACGGATCCAAGGTGAAGATAAAGAAGCTCTTCCCCTTTACTTGGATGGGGGTGAAAACGGGGGAGGAGAGAGAACGAAGATGGAAAATGAGTAGGGAATTAAGTTTTCCCCAGCTTGGTTAGAGGAGAAAATGACGGGGGAGAGAAAAGTGGGAGAGAAAATATAGTGTGCCCCACACCTCATTTTCTCCTCAATTCTTCTCTCCATAAGTGGGGAGATTTTGAGAGAACAATCTTGTTTCCCTCCGTGCCCTTTGGCTTACGTTGTTTAGATCCCTCATCAGCTGAACTGAATCAGCTCCTTCACCCAGCTGGTCACTTTGGCCACCACCACTTTGCCCCCATTTTCTTATTCCGATTTGAGCCAAGCACAACTAGCGTCACTGTGCTGGCCTTGTTTCTGTCATACCTGGGTGTCACAATTGTCACCCAATAAATTCTATTTTGTGAAATTTTGTGTATAAAATGGCCTACGATCACAAGAGAAAATCAGTGCCGTCGTTCTCTTCTACAATAATTGTGAAGCAAACTCATCCCATAGGCATTAACTCTATCATTTTAGTTGAAGGATGATCCAACATCCTTTCCTTATAGAGCTCAAAAACCTCTTGAAAAATAACTCTTTTGTGTTAAATTATGTTATTTTAAAATATAGAAGCAATAAAATAAAAATATATTTCCATTAAATAATTTAATTTTAAATTTCTTAGGAAATTAAATTTAATATGTTTTTTATTGTAATATTTAATTTAATTTTAAACATGAAACATCTTGGCATAAGATAAGGATATTTTAGTCATTTAGATCTTTGCTCTTTTTCTTTCCTCCCTATTTTCTTTTGTCCATCCAAGCAGATAGAGTGCTAATATTTTCTTTTCAGTTTTCTCTTCTCTCCCTTTTCTTTCCCCTTATTTTCTTTCCTCCTAACTTTTCTTCTCATCCAAGCATAGCCTTTAGGTTGAAGATTGGGTGGACGCCGAGAAAGACATCTCCGAGGGGCCGAGATGAGAGCAGAGGCAGAGATTGCTCGAGGAAAGTGGAGGAAGAGGTCGATGCAGGTGAGAGAGAGAAGAATAAAATATTATGTGGGACATAATTATTGCATTTTTTTTCTATACAGGGTATCCACCATAGTAAGTCTGATGACTAATCCCTCAAGTACTATTAGGCCTAAGATGAGGACGACCCTCCCAAATGGATTTTCTCCATACATGCCGCCCCAAGGATCGAACTCGAGATTAGAGTGCTGAAGGGAATGTAAGTCCCTTACCACTTATGCTAACACAAGTTGGTTTTGCTTTTGGTAAAAGCTGCTTAAGATTGCAAAAGCTTTTAATTTTCTCCATACATAATTTTGCATTTTTGCTTTTGGTAAAAGTTGCTCAAGATTGCAAAAGCTCTTAACGTAAAACACTCAACCAAACACTAAAAAAAATTGCTTTAGCTTATTGGGATTTTGCCTTTGGATCGCATTATTAATGGGCCTAATAGCATGCCCAAACACTAAAAAAAATTACTTCAGCCTATGGAGCTTATGCCTTTGGTCAACTTATATAATTTTTGGCCCCTGAAGTTTAATCCAATTTGGTTTTGGTCCCTCAAGTTTAAAATCGATTGTTTTGGACCCTGAAGTTTGACTCTTGTTCCCTCAAGTTTAAAATATTTTGGTTTTGGTCCCTCGAGTTTACTCTGTTTATAACTGTTGGTCCCTCAAGTTTGAGAAGTACTTGGAGGAAAACCTAACCAAACCATGAAAAAAACAGAACAAAACCGGAAAAAAAAACAAATCCTTTTTGGATATTAATGTAAACCAAGATACCAATTCCATTTTTCATGAGGAATCGCAAATGCCTAGTATTTTGTGAGATTCATCTGTTTGTGCCCTAAACGGCCTCATATGCGAATTGGGCTACTATGAGGTAAAAACAAAATGAAAGTTTGGTCACCATATCAAATTAGCATGAAAACCAACATAACATACCCACTCCATTTTTCTTGAGGAATCCAGAAAAACTAATATTTTTGCCAGATTCATCGTTTGGGTCCTGAACAGCAACACACGCGATTTTGTCTAATTTGAGGTCAAAAGAATGAAAGTTTGGTCATTGTCTTAGATTTGTATAAAAACCAACATACCCACTCCATTTTTCATGAGGAATCCAGAATGCCTAACATTTTGTTAGATTCATCTGTTTAGCCCTAGAATGGCTACACACGCGATTTAGGCTAATCTGAGGTCAAAATAATGAAAGTTTGGTAACAGTCTCAGATTTGCATGAAAACCAATATACCCACTCCATTTTTCATGAGGAATCCAGAATGCCTAATATTTTCAAGAGATTCATCCGATTGGCCCCTAAAGAGGCACACATGAGATTTTGTCTAATTTGAGGTCAAAAGAATGAAAGTTTGATCAAAGTTTCGGTTTTGCAAAAAAACATACCCATTCCATTTTTCATGAGGAATCCAGAATGACTAACATATTAGTAAGATGCATCTGTTTGGCCTTGAATGGCCACACATGCGATTTTGTCTAATTTGAGATCACAAGAATAAAAGTTTGATTACCATCTCGGATTTGCATGAAATCCAACATTCCCACTCCCTTTTTTATGAGGAATGCAGAATGCCTAACATTTTTTAAAGATTCATCCGTTTAGGCCCGTAACAGCCACACACGCTATTTAGGCTAATTTAAGGTCAAAAGAATGAAAGTTTGGTCACCGTATTGGATTTGCATGAAAAACAACAGACCTATACCTTTTTTAATGACAAATTGAGAATGCCTAACATGTTTTGGAGATTCACGCATTTGGGCGCTTAACGGCCAAACACGTGATTTGGGCTAATTTGAGGTCAGAAGAATGAAAGTTTAGTCATCGCCTTGGATTTGCATGAAAAAAAACATACCGACTCAATTTTTAATGAGGAATCCAGAATACATAACATTTTTGGTAGATTCATCCGTTAATGCCCTAAACGGCCACACACGCGATTTTGTCTAATTTGAGGTCAAAAGAATGAAAGCTTGGTCACCATCTCGAATATTAATGAAAACCAAGATACCTATTCCATTTTTCATGAGGAATCGCTAATGCCTAGCAGTTTGTGAATTCATCTATTTGTGCCCTGAAGGGCCACATACGTGATTTGGGCTAATATGAGGTTAAAAGAATAAAAGTTTGGTAACCATATCATATTTGCATGAAAACTAACATACTCACTCCATTTTTCATGAGGAATCCATAATGCCCAACATTTTTGTTAGATTCATCCATTTGACCCCAGAACTACCACACACTCGATTTAGGCTAATCTGAGGTCAAAATAATGAAAATTTGGTCACCATCTCATATTTGCATGAAAACTAACATACCCACTCCATTTTTAATAAGGAATCAATAATGCCTAACATTTTTGTTTGATTCATCCATTTGGCCCCAGAACAGCCACACACGTGATTTGGGCTAATCTGAGGTCTAAATAATGAAAATTTGGTCACCGTCTCAGATTTGCATGAAAAATTACATACCCACTCCATTTTTCATGAGGAATCTGGAATGCCTAATATTTTCAAGAGATTAATCCGATTAGCCCTTGAAGAGCCACACACGCGATTTTTTCTAATTTGATTTCAAAAGAATGAAAGTTTAGTTATAGTCTCGATTTTGCATAAAAACAAACATACCCACTCCATTGTTCATGAGGAATCAAGAATGGTTAAAATATTTGTCAAATACATCTGTTTGGCCTTTAATGGCTATACATGCGATTTTGTCTAATTTGAGATCAAAAGAATGAAAGTATGGTCACCGTCTTGGATTTGCTTAAAAACCTAGATACCTAGTCCTATGTTTATGAGGAATCCAAAATACCTAACATGTTTTGGAGATTCAAGCATTTGGGCACTTAACAGCCACGCAAACGATTTAGGCTAATTTGAGGTCAGAAGAATGAAACTTCGATCACCGTCTCGGATTGATATGAAAACCAAGATACACACTCCATTTTTTATGAGGAATCCAAAATGCCTAACATTTTTTGGAGATTCACCCTTTTGGGCCCTTAACAGCCACACACGTGATTTGGGCTAATTTGAGGTCAAAAGAATGAAAGTTTGGTCATCATCTCAGAATTTTATCAAAACTAACATACCTACTCCCTTTTTTATGATGAATCCATATTTCATAACATTTTTTGGTGATTCATCCATTTGGGCCCTTAATAGCCACAAAAGTGATTTAGGCTAATTTGAGGTCAAAAGAATGAAAGCTTGGTCACCGTCTTGGATATTAATTAAAACCAAGATACCCATTCCATTTTTCATGAAGAATCACAAATGCCTACCATTTTGTGTGATTCATTTTTGTGTGCCCTGAATGGCCATATATGCGAATTGGGCTAATATTAAGTCAAAGGAATAAAAGTTTGGTCACCATCTCAGATTAGCATGAAATCCAACATACCCACTCTATTTTTCATGAGTAATCTAGAATGCCTAATGATAAGTGAAATGTTTGCATATTTATTTTCCCTTATATGATGATTTTATGGACGATATTTGAGCTTAATATAATATATTTGGGTGTAAAATAAATAGTATTTAAAAAATAAAGAAAAATATAAAAAAAATGTCAGTACTGTAGCGTCGGTCACTATTCATGATGGAATCACTGTATCAGGACGTTACTGTAGCGGATGGAGGTGACTATAACGGATGGAATCACTGTAGCACTATAGCAACACGGAAAAAATACGTAGGTTTGCTGAAAAGTCATGTTCATGCGTGAAATGAAGGCAAAATACTATAGCACCTGTGGAAAAGAAGAAGAAGAAGCAACAGACGCACTTCGCTTGCCTATATATATGTGTGCTTCTTTGCAAAATGGAAAGAGGAGGAAAGAAGAAATATAGTGGAGATATTTCTCTGCCAGTCAGAGATCCTTCTCTGACAGGGAGAGATATTTTCTCTGACAGTTCTAAATAAATTGTGTTATTTTTTATTTTTAATTTTATGTATTGTATTATTTTTTTCATGCCTCCTACATGAAAGGCTTAGTATTATATTACTTTTTGCATGCCTCCTACATGGAAGGCTTAGTATTGTATTACATTTTTCAAGCCGCCTACATGGAAGGTTTTACCTCCTAAAGGGACGGCTAGATTTGTCCATTTTTCATGCATCTTGTTGGTTGTATATTTATGTTTAAGAATTTAATATTCAAGTTTATGCAGTATTTATGAGGATTTCATTCTAGCTTTATATAATGTCAATTTATTTTGGTTTTGTTTTTAATTTTATCATGAGCTAAATTTTCATTTTCCTAGGGTGATGATGTAGCTTACTAATGATGGATTGAATTTTAACTTATTAAATCTAGTTTTCATTTGTCCTTCATGATTGAGTTTTAATTATTGTTCTTAATGCTTTCATTTGATTGGCCACCTTTTGAATGATTACAATATGCATGTTGAGACTGGAAGGAGATGCATGTGTGTAGATTCTATAATTAAAACGATGACTTGCATATGAAATATGAATATATTCATATGAGTTGTGTAGTCTTATTGAGTTCCATAAATCTTAATGCATAATTAATTGCTTAAATTCATATAGGAATATATTGGATTAGCAATGAATTATAGAATTGCTTGACCTTGGAAGAGGCTAGTAATTAAATTATGGAAACTAGACTATCAATTATGTGGAATAAATTGGGCTAGAATAGATAAGTGATTCAATCCGGAATTTGTTAAGTGAAATCTAATCCCTAGGACATTTTCTCATATTTATTTTCATATCGTCTGCACTCATATTTAATTATTTTTCTTTTATTTGTACTCTTAATCACCCATTTTATCGATTGACTAAATAGAATTAAAATTACCCATTTTGATACTTAGTGATCAATCCTTGTGGGAATGATACTCTACTCACTTCTATATTACTTGATTACGACAGTGTACACTTACACTATTTAATTGATCATTCACACTCGTAACACCTAACACTTTTGCCAGATTCATCCGTTTGGGCCCGGAACGACCACACACACGATTTTGTCTAATTTGAGGTCAAAAGAATAGAGTTTGGTCACAATCTTGGTTTTGCATGAAAACTCACATACCTACTCCAATTTTCATGTAGAATCCAGAATAGATAAAATTTTTGTGAGATACATGTGTTTGGCCGTTAATGGCTATACACGCGATTTTGTCTAATTTGAGATCAAAAGAATGAAAGTTTGGTCACCGTCTCAGTTTGCATGAAAACTAAGATACCCACTACCTTTTTTATAAGGAATCCAAAATGCCTAACATTTTTTGGAGATTCATCAGTTCGGTCACTTAACAGCCACACAAGCGATTTGGGCTAATTTGAGTTCAAAAGAATGAAAGTTCGGTCACCGTCTCGGATTTGCACGAACACCAACATACCCCCTCATTTTTTTATAAGGAATCCAAAATACATAAATTTTTTTGTAGATTCATCCGTTAGAGCTCCAAACAGCCACACGCACAATTTTGTCTATTTTGAGGTCAAAAGAATGAAAGCTTGGTCACCGTCTCAGATACTAATGAAAACCAAGATACCTATTCAATTTTTCATGAGGAATAGCAAATGCCTAGCATTTTTTGAGATTTATCTGTTTGTGCCTTGAATGGCCATATATGCAAATTTGGCTAATATGAGGTCAGAAAAATGAAAATTTGGTCACAATCTCAAATTAGAATAAAATCCAACATACCTACTCTATTTTTCATGAGGAATCCAAAATGCCTAAAATTTTTGCCAGATTCATCTATTTGGATCCTGAATGGCCACACACGCGATTTTATCTAATTTGAGGTTAAAGAATGAAAGTTTGGTCACCATTATGGTTTTGGATGAAAACACACACAAACACCCACTCCATTTTTCTTAAGCAATCTAGAATGGCTAAAATATTTGTCATATACATCCGTTTGGCCCTGAACGGCCACACACTTGATTTTGTCTAATTTGATATCAAAAGAATAAAAGTTTAATCGCCATCTCTGATTTGTATGAAAACCAACATACCCACTCTTTTTTATGAGGAATCCGGAATACCTAACATTTTTGGAGATTTATCCGTTTGGGCCCTTAACAGCCACACACGTGATTTGGGCTAATTTCAGGTGAAAAGAATGAAGGTTTGGTCACCGTCTAGGATTTGCATGAAAACCAAGATACACACTCCCTTTTTTATGAGGAATCCAGAATGCCTAACATGTTTTGGAGATTCATGCGTTTGGGCACTTAACGGCCATATACGCGATTTAGGATTATTTGAGGTTAAAAGAATGAAAGTTTGGTCACCACCTTGGATTTGTATGAAAACCAACAGACCCACTCCATTTTTCTTGAGGAATATACTACATAACATTTTTGGTAGATTCATCCGCTAGGGGGCGAAACGGCCACACACGCGATTTTGTCTAATTTGAGGTCAAAAGAATGAAAGCTTGGTCACCATCTCGGATGTTAATGAAAACCAATATACCCATTCCATTTTTCATGAGGAATCATAAATGCCTAGCATTTTGTGAGATTCATCTGTTTGTGCCCTGAACAGCCACTTACGTGATTTGGGCTAATATGAGGTCAAAAGAATGAAAGCTTGGTCACAGTCTCAGAATTTCATGAAAACCAATAGACATACTCCCTTTTTTATGAGGAATCCATATTGCATAGCATTTTTGGTAGATTTATCCTTTAGGGCTCTAAACGGCCACACGAGTGATTTTGTCTAATTTGAGGTCAAAAGAATGAAAGTTTGGTCACCATTTTAGATATTAATTAAATCCAAGATACCCATTCCATTTTTTATGAAGAATCGTGAATGCCTAGTATTTTGTGTGATTCTTCTGCTTGTGCCCTGAACGGCCACATATGCGAATTAGGCTAATATTAGGTCAAAGGAATGAAATTTTGGTCACCTTCTCAGATTAGCATGAAATCCAACATACCCACTCCATTTTTCATAAGGAATCCAAAATGCCAAACACTTTTGCCAAATTCATCCATTTATGCCCTGAACGGCTACACAGGCAATTTTATCTAATTTGAGGTCAAAAGAATGGAGTTTGGTCACAATCTTTGTTTTGCACGAAAACACACATACCTACTCCATTTTTCATGAAAATTCCAAAATGGCTAAAATATTTGTCATATACATCCGTTTGGCCCTGAACGGCCACACACTTGATTTTATCTAATTTGAGATTAAAAGAATAAACGTTTGATCACCATCTCTGATTGTATGAAAACAAACATACCCACACCTCTTTTTAAGAGGAATCCGGAATTCCTAACATTTTTTGGAGATTTATCAGTTTGGTCCCTTTACAGCCACACATGTGATTTGGGCTAATTTTAGGTGAAAAGAATGAAAGTTTGGTCACCATCTAGGATTTGCATGAAAACCAAGATACCCACTCCCTCTTTTATGAGGAATCTAGAATGCCTAGCATGTTTTGGAGATTCATGCATCTGGGCACTTAACAGCCACACACGCGATTTGGGGTAATTTAAGGTTAAAAGAACCATAGTTTGGTCACCGCCTTGAATTTGTATGAAAACCAACATACCCACTCCATTTCTCTTGAGGAATCCTGAATACATAACATTTTTGATAGATTTATCCGCTAGGGGGCTAAATGGCCACACACACGATTTTGTCTAATTTGAGGTCAAAACAATGAAAGCTTGGTCACCATCTCGGATGTTAATGAAAACCAAGATACCCTTTCCATTTTTCATGAGGAATCGTAAATGCGTAGCATTTTGTGAGACTCATCTGTTTGTGCTCTGAACGGCCACTTACAGGATTTAGGCTAATATAAGGTCAAAAGAATGAAAGTTTGGTCACTATCTCAGATTTGAGAAAAAACCAACATACCCACTCCATTTTTCATGAGGAATCCAGAATGCCTAACATGTTTGTTTTATTCATCCATTTGGGCCCTGAACGGTAACACACGCAATTTTGTCTAATTTGAGGTCCAAACATTAAAAGTTTGGCCACCTTTTTAGGTTTGCATGAAAATTAACATACCCACTCCTTTTTTTGTAAGTAATCCAGAATACCTAACACTATTATTAGATTCATCCGTTCGGCCCTAGGAGGGCCACACCCGCGATTTGGGCTAATTTGAGGTCAAAATAATGAAAGTTTGGTCACCGTCTTTGATTTACATGATAACCAACATACCCACTATATTTTTGATGAGTAATCCAGAATGCCTAATATTTTCTAGAGATTCATCAGATTGGCCCTTAAACAGCTACACACACGATTTTCTCTAATTTGAGATCAAAAGAATAAAAGTTTAGTTTCAGTCTCAATGTTAAATGAAAACAAATATACCAACTCCATTTTTCATGAGGAATCCAGAATGGCTAAAATATTTGTAAGATACATCCATTTGGCTCTGAACGGCCACACATGCCATTTTGTCTAATTTGAGATCAAACGAATAAAAGTTTGATCACCATCTCGGATTTGCATGAAAACCAACATACCCACTCCCTTTTTTATAAGGAATCCAGAATGCCTAACATTTTTTGGTGATTCATCCGTATGGGCCCTTAAAAGCCACACACGTGATTTAGACTAATTTGGGGGTCAAAAGAATGAAAGTTTGGTCACCATCTTGGAATTACATAAAAACCAACATACCCACTCCCTTCTTTTTGAGGAATCCAGAATGCCTAACATGTTTTAGAGATTCATGCGTTTGGGTGCTTAAAGGCCAAACATGCGATTTGGTCTAATTTGAGGTCAAAAAAATTAAAGTCTGGTGAGCGCCTTGGATTTGCATGAAAGCCAACAAACTCACCATATTTTTTATGAGGAGTCTAGAATACATAACATTTTTGGTAGAATCTTCCGTTCGGGCCCAAAACAGCCCACACACACAATTTTGTCTAATTTGAGGTTAAAAGAATGAAAGCTTGGTCTCCGTCTTGGATATTAATGAAAATGAAGATACCCATCCCATTTTTCATGAGGAATCGTGAATGCCTAGCATTTTGTTAGAGTCATCTGTTTGTGCCTTGAACGGCCATATATGCAAATTAGGCTAATATGAGGTCAAAAGAATGAAAGTTTGATCAACATCTTAGATTATCATGATAACCAACATGTCGACTCCATTTTTCATCAGGAATCCAGAATGCCTAACATTTTTTCCAGATTCATCGTTTAGGCCTTGAACGAAAACACGCGATTTTGTCTAATTTGAGGTCAAAAGAATTAAAGTTTGGTCATTGTCTCAGATTTGCATGAAAACCAATATACCCACTCTATTTTTCATAAGGAATCAAGAATGCCTAACATTTTGTTAGATTCATTCATTTGGCCCCAGAATGGCCATACACACAATTTAGGCTAATCTAAGGTCAAAATAAAGAAAGTTTGGTCACCTTCTCATATTTGCATGAAAACCAACATATCCGTTCCACTTTTCATGAGCAATCTAGAATGCGTAATATTTTTAAGAGATTCAGCTGATTGGCCCCTGAACAGCCAAACATAGGATTTGCTCTAATTTGAGGTCAAACGAATGAAAGTTTGGTCACAATCTCGGTTTTGGATGAAAAAAACATACCCACTCCATTTTTCATGAGGAATCCATAATGGGTAACATATTAGTCAGATACATCCATTTGGCCTTGAATTTCCACACACGTGATTTTGTCTATTTTGAGGTCAAAAGAATAAAATTTTTATCACCGTCTCAGAAATTAATGAAAACAAAGATACCCATTGCATTTTTCATGAGGAATCGCTAATGCGTAGCATTTTGTGAGATTCATCTGTTTGTGCCCTGAACGGCCACATATTCGATTTGGGCTACTATGAGGGCAAAAGAATGAAAGTTTGGTAACCATTTCATGAGGAATTAAGAATGCCTAACATTTTGCCAGATTCATGGTTTGACCTTGAACAGAAACACATGCGATTTTGACTAATTTGAGGTCAAAAGAATGAAAGTTTGGTCATTGTCTAAGATTTGCATTAAAACCAACATACCCACTCTATTCTTTGTGAGAAATCCAGAATCCCTAAAATTTTATTAGATTCATCTGTTTGGCCCCAGAATGGCCACACACGCTATTTAGGCTAATCTGAGGTCAAAATAATGAAAGTTTGGTCACTATCTCAGAGTTGTATGAAAACCAACATGCCCACTCCATTTTTTATGTGGAATCCATAATGCCTAATATTTTCAGGAGATTCATCCGATTGGCCCTTGAACAGCCACACATGCGATTTTGTCTAATTAGAGGTCAAAAGAATGAAAGTTTAGTCACCATCTCAGATTTGTAAGAAAACAAACATACCCACTCCATTTTTCATGAGGAATCTAGAATGCCTAACATGTTTGCCGTATTCATCTGTTTGGGTCCTGAGCATCAACACACACAATTTTGTCTAATTTGAGGTCAAAAGATTAAAAGTTTAGCCACCATCTCAGATTTGCATGAAAACCAACATAACTACTCCATTTTTCATAAGTAATCCAAAATGCCTAACACCTTAATTAGATTCATCCATTTGGCCCTAGGAAGGCCACACACGCGATTTAGGCTAATTTGAGGTCAAAATAATGAAAGTTTAGTCACTGTCTTTGATTTGCATGAAAACCAACATAGCCACTCAATTTTTGATGAGTAATCCAGAATGGCTAATATTTTCAAGAGATTCATCAGATTTGCCCCTGAATAGCCACACATACGATTTTGTTTAATTTGAGGTCAAAAGAATAAAATTTCAGTTACAGTCTCAATTTTACATGAAAACAAACATACCGACTCCATTTTTATGAGGAAACTAGAATGGCTAAAATATTTGTCAGATACATCCGTTTGGCATTGAACGGCCACACACATGATCTTGTCTAATTTGAGATCTAAAGAATAAGAGTTTGATTACCGTCTCGGATTTGCATGAAAACTGACTTACCCACTCCCTTTTTTATAAGGAATCTAGAATGCCTAACATTTTTTTGGAGATTCATCCGTTTGGGCCCTTAAAAGCCACACACACGATTTAAGCTAATTTGAGGTTAAAAGAATGAAAGTTTGGTCACCATCTAGGAATTGCAAAAAAACCAATATACCCACTCCCTTTTTTTGAGGAATCCAGAACGCCTAACATGTTTTGGAGATTCATGCATTTGGGTGCTTAACAGCCAAACACGCGATTTGGGCTAATTTGAGGTGAAAATAATGAAAGTCTAGTCAGCACCTTGGATTTGCATGAAAACCAACAAACCCACCATATTTTTCATGAGGAATCTAGAATAGATAACATTTTTGGTAGATTCATCCGTTTGGGCCCTAAACGACCACACATGTGATTTTGTCAAATTTGAGTCAAAGAAATGAAAGCTTGGTCACTATCTCGGATATTAATGAAAACAAAGATACCTATTCCATTTTTCATAAGGAATCACGAATGCCTATCATTTTGTCATATTGATCTGTTTATGCCCTGAACAGCCACATATGCGAATTGGGCTAATGAAAGTTTGGTCATCATCTCAGATTAGTATGAAAACCAACATACCCACTCTATTTTTAATGAGGAATCCATAATGGCTAACAATTTTGCCAAATTTATCGTGTGGGTCCTGAACGGAAATACACGCGATTTTGTCTAATTTGAGGTCAAAATAATGAAAGTTTGGTTATTATCTCAGATTTGCATGAAAATAAACATACCCACTTTATTTTTCATGATAAATCCGTAATGCCTAACATTTTGTTAGATTTATTAGTTTGGCCCCAGAACGCCACACACGCGATTTAGGCTAATCTAAGGTCAGAATAATAAAGGTTTGGTCATTGTCTCAGATTTGCATAAAGACCTACATACCCACTCCATTTTTTATGAGGAATACATAATGCCTAATATTTTCAAGAGATTCATCCGAATGGCCCCAGAACAGCCACACATGCGATTTTTTCTAATTTGAGATCAAAAGAATAAAAGTTTGATCATCACTTTGGATTTGTATGAAAACAGACATACTTACTCCCTTTTTAATGAGGAATCCAAAATTCCTAACATGTGTTGGAGATTTATGTTTTTGGTCGCTTAACGGCTAAACACAATATTTTGGCTAATTTGAGGTCAAAACAATGAAAGTTTGGTCACCGCCTTGGTTTTCAATGAAATCTAACATACCCACTTAATTTTTCATGAGGAATCGAGAATACAAAACATTTTTTGTAGATTTATCTGTTAGAGCGCTAAATGGCCACACATGCTATTTACTTAATTTGAGGTAAAAAGAATGAAAGCTTCATCACCGTCTCGGATATTAATGAAAGCCAAGATACCTATTCCATTTTTCATGAGGAATCGCTAGTGCCTAGCATTTTGTGAGATTCTTCTGTTTGTGCTCTGAATGACCACATTCGTGATTTAGGTTAATATGAGGTCAAAAGAATGAAAGTTTGGTAACCATCTCATATTTGCATGAAAACCAACAAACCCACTCCATTTATCATAAGGAATCCATAATACCTAACATTTTTTGGAGACTCATTAGTTTGGGCAATTAACAGTCACACACACGATTTGGGATAATTTTATGTCAAAAGAATGAAAGTTTAGTCACCGTCTCGGAATTGCATGAAAATCAGCATACCTACTCATTTTTTAATGAGAAATGCAAAATTCCTAACATTTTTTGGAGTTTCATCAGTTTGGGCCCCTAACAGCCACACACGCGATTTGGGTTAATTTTAGGTCAAAAGAATGAAAGTTTCGTCGTGTCTCGGATTTGCATGAAAACCAACATACCCACTCCATTTTTTATAAGGAATCTAGAATGCCTAACATTTTTGTTAGATTCATCCGTTTTACCCTAGGACATCCACACACGCAATTTGTGCTTATTTGAAGTGAAAATATTACATGATTCGTCACCATCTCATTTTTGCATGAAAACCAACCTACCCACTCCATTTTTCATGAGTAATAAAGATTGCCTAATATTTTTAAGAGATTTATCAGATTGGCCTATGTACAGCCACATACACGATTTTGTCTAATTTAAGGTCAAAAGAATGTAAGTTTGGTTACAGTCTCGGTTTTGCATAAAAAACAAACATACCCACTTCATTTTTCATGAGTAATCCATAATGGCTAACATATTTGTCAGATACATCCGTTTGGCCCAGAACGGCCACACACACAATTTTTTCTAATTTGAGATCAAAAGAATAAAAGTTTAATCACCGTCTCAGATTTGCATGAAAACCAATATACCCGTTTCATTTTCAATGAGGAATCAAGAATGACTAACATTTTTTTTGGAGATCATCCATTTAGGCCCTTAAAAGCCACACATGCGATTTGGGCTAATTTGAGATCAAAAGAATGAAAGTCTGGTCACCGCCTTGAATTTGCATGAAAACCAACAAATTCATGATATTTTTCATGAGGAGTCCAGAATACATAACATTTTTGGTAGATTCATCTGTTCAGGCCCTAAATGGCGACACACATGATTTTGTCTAATTTGAGGTCAAAAGAATCAAAGGTTGGTCACCGTGTCGGATATTAATGAAAACCAAGATACCCATTCTATTTTTCATAAGGAATCCCGTATGCCTTGCTTTTTGTGAGATTGATCTGTTTGTGCCTTGAACGGCCACATACACGATTTGGGCTAATATGAGGTTAAAAGAATGAAAGTTTGGTCACCATCTTATATTTAAATGAAAACCAACATACCCACTCCTTTTTTTATGAGGAATGTAGAGTGCCTAACATTTTTTGGAGATTCATCAGTTTGGGCCTTTAACAGCCACACACACTATTTGGGCTAATTTTAGGTCAAAAGAATGGAAAGTTTGGTCACCGTCTCGAATTTGCTTGAAAACCAACATACCCACTCCCTTTTTATGGGGAATCTAGAATGCCTTACATTTTTTGGAGATTCATGCGTTTGGGTGCTTAACGGCCAAACACGCCATTTGAGCTAATTTGAGGTCAAAAGAATGAAAGTTTGGTCAGCTCCTGGGATTTGCATCAAATCCAACATACCTACTACAGTTTTCATTAGAAATCCAGAATACATAACATTTTTGGTAGATTCATCCGTTCGGCCCCTAAATAGCCACACACGCGTTTTTGTGTAATTTGATGTCAAAAGAATGAAAGCTTGGTTACTGTTTTAGATATTAATGAAAACCAAGATACCCATTCCATTTTTCATATCCTGAATGCTTAGCATTTTGTGAGATTTATCTGTTTGTGCTCTGAACGGCCACATACGCGATTTGGGTTAATATGAGGGCAAAATAATGAAAGTTTGGTAACCATCTCAGATTTGCATGAAAACTAACATACCCACACCATTTTTCATGAGGAATCCATAATGCCTAACATTTTTGCCAGATTCATCGTTTGGGCCTTGAACGGAAACACACGCGATTTTGTCTAATTTGAGGTCAAAAGAATGAAAGTTTGGTCAATGTCTAATGTTTGCATGAAAACCAACGTACCTAATCCATTCTTATGAGGAATCCAGATTGCCTAACATTTTGTTAGATTCATTCATTTGGCCCCAGAACGGCCACACACGTGATTTGGGCTAATTTGATGTCATAATAATGAAAGTTTTGTCACCGTCTCAGATTTGCATGAAAATAAACATACCCACTCTATTTTTCATGAGGAATCTGTTAGAGCCCCTATGTTTTGATGAAAACAAAGATTGGAGTAATGATAAAAGAGGATGTGATAACAAATGAATTTGAACAAAGTAAATAAATGGTAGATAAAGCATTACTTGAATAAATACTGGAGTAATGAAGATCTGAGAGAAAGAGCAATGGAAGAACATCACTACCAGTCTTTGTGTATGTTTACTCGAGTGAGCACTCAAGTAAGGAACATTGTTACTCGAGTAATGTTGAAAGAAAATATTTTTGAAGGTACTACCAAAATTTGGAAGAAGTTACTCGAGTAGCCACTTGAGTAATCTATAAAGTTATATGAACCATTACTTGAGTAGCCACTCTAGTAATATATGAGAAAAGGCTTTACTCGAGTAGCCACTCGAGTAACCAGGTCAAAAATCTTCTAGTAACTCTCAGCCAAGAAATGCAACAATTTACTTGAGTAGCCACTCGAGTAAGCCCTTAGAAAAAGGAATTACTCGAGGGACCAATCAAGTAATCTATAGAGTTATTTGAAGCATTACTCGAGGGGTCACTCAAGTAATCAGGTAAAGAAAGAACAGGTACTCTCGACCAAAACTTTGATTCAATTACTTGAGTGAGGAATTGAGTAATCTGCAAATTTATTTGAAATTTACTCGAGGGATCACTCGAGTAACATGTGAAGAAAAGCCAAGGCCACTCGAGTAATCTGCTTACTGAAGGGAGCAGCCGAGTAACTTGTGAGAAGACATGGCCACTCGAGTAGCCACTCGAGTAATCAAGTATTTCTAAGGTTTGTGATGTATCTTACTCCATGTCTTACCCGAGTAATATCTTATGAAAAATATTGAATTACACACTGCCATATTTTTGATAGGATTACTCGAGGGACCACTCGAGTAATAAGCATGATCACTCGAGTAGCCACTCGAGTAATGAAGTCCAGAAAACATATCCTTGATCCAATGTTTAATGAATTGTTTTCTATATGATTAAGTCTTTATTGCACTAGTATTCTAAGTACATTTGCAGAGAAATAATGAAGAGATCATGCCAGAAGTAAAAAGTCAAATAAAAGTCTAAACATTCACTTACCGCTACCTACCGCAAATGGATAGCTTTCAAAATTTGAAGAATGATCAATTATTGCTGTGTGACTCTAACAGACATGTTTGAATTGCTTCCAACAGACACTACAAATTATCTATATATTGGAGCATTAAAAGAGCATATAATAATAACTGAGAACTCACAAACATACATTGATCAACACACTCTTAGTGCTCTATTTTCATATACTCATTCATTGTACTTCAATGATTATATATTTGCTCTGTGAGAGAGTTTTTTTTTATTACAAACTAGATATTTTTTATTGATAAAACTTTAGGTTTTGGGGATTTGATTACTACGTGTAAGGGGGAGCGAGTGTCCAAGTCAAGGAACTTGCTGTGTACTGAGGTGCCAAGAACCTACTGAATCTTAGAGAATATAGTGACACTTCAGAGACACTCTGAGGACTGGATGTAGGTTAAAGTGGTTGTAGCCGAACCAGTATATCCCAGTGTACACTTTGGTGATATTTCTCTTTGCTCTCAACTGCTTTAAATACTCTGCCAATTTTCTTACACGCAACAAAATTTCTGGTATCACCCAATTCACCCCTTCTTGGGTGAAACGCTTGCACTAATAGAATCTAGAATGCCTAATATTTTTAAGAGATTCATCCGATTGGCCCCTGAACAGCCACACATGCGATTTTATTTAATTTGAGGTTAAAAGAATGAAAGTTTGGTCAAAGTCTCGATTTTACATGAAAACAAACATACCTACTCCATTTTTCATGAGGAATCCAAAATGGCTAACATATTTGTCACATACATCCTTTTGGCCCTGAACGGCCACACATGCGATGTTGTCTAATTTGAGATCAAAAGAATAAAAGTTTGATCACCATTTCGGATTTGCATGAAAACACGATTTTGGTTTATCTGATGTCATAATAATGAAAATGTTTGGTCACCATCTTAGATTTTCATGAAAACCAACATACCCACTCCCTTTTTAATGCGGAATCCAGAATGCCTAACATGTTTTGGAGATTCATGCGTTTGGTCGCTTAACGGCCAAATACGAGATTTGGGATAATTTGAGGACAAAAGAATGAAGGTTTGGTCACCACCTTGGATTTGAATCAAATCCAACATACCCACTCAATATTTCATGAGGAATCCAGAATACATAACATTTTTGGTAGATTCAGCTGTTAGAGCGTTACACGGCCACACATGCGATTTTCTCTAATTTGAGGTCAAAGAGAATGAAAGCTTAGTCACCATCTCAGATATTAATGAAAACCGAGATAACCATTCCATTTTTCATGTGGAATTGCTATGCCTAGAATTTTGTGAGATTCATCTGTTTGTGCTCTGAACGACCACATACGTGATTTGGGTTAATATGAGGTCAAAAGAATGAAAGTTTGGTAACCATCTTAGATTTGCATGAAAACCAACAAACCCACTCCATTTATCATGAGGAATCCAAAATGCCTAAAATTTTTTGGAAACTCATCAGTTTGGGCAATTAACAGCCATACACGTGATTTGGGCTGATTTTAGGTTAAAAGAATGAAAGTTTGGTCACCGTCTCGGAATTGTATGAAAATCAGCATACCTACTCCTTTTTTAATGAGAAATGCAGAATGTCTAACATTTTTTGGAGATTCATCAGTTTGGGCCCCTAATAGCCACTCACACGATTTGGGTTAATTTTATGTCAAAAGAATGAAAGTTTGATTACCGTCTCGGATTTGCATGAAAACCAAGATACCCACTCCATTTTTTATGAGGAATCTATAATGCCTAACATTTTTGTTAGATTCATCTGTTTGGTCACCATCTCAGTTTTTCATGAAAACCAACCTACACACTCCATTTTTCATGAGTAATAAAGATTGCCTAATATTTTCAAGAGATTCATTAGATTGGCCCCTGTACAACCACACACACGATTTTGTCTAATTTAAGGTCAAAAGAATGAAAGTTTGGTTACAGTTTCGGTTTTACATGAAAACAAGCATACCGAATCCATTTTTCATGAGGAATCCAGAATGGCTAAAATATTTGTCAAATACATCCGTTTGGCACTAAATAGCCACACACGTGATTTTGTCTAATTTGAGATCAAAAGAATAAAAATTTGATCACCGTCTTGAATTTGCATGAAAACCAACATACCCACTCCTTTTTTTATGAGGAATGTAGAATGCCTAACATTTTATAGAGATTCATCAGTCTGGGCCCTTAAAAGCCATACCCATGATTTGGGCTAATTTTAGGAGCAAAGAATCAAAGTATGGTCACCCTTACGGATTTGTATGAAAACCAACATACCTATTTCCTTTTTTATGAGGAATCTAGAATGTCTAACATTTTTTGAAGATTCGTCCGTTTGGGCCCTTAACAGCCACACATGTTATTTGGGCTAATTTGAGGTAAAAATAATGAAAGTTTGGTCACCATATCGGATTTGCATGAAAACCAACATACGCATTCCCTTTTTAATGAGGAATCCAGAATGCCTAACATGTTTTTGAGATGCGTGCGTTTGGTCGATAACGGCCAAATACGAGATTTGTGCTAATTTAAAGTCAAAAGAATGAAAGTTTCGAACATACCCACTCAATTTTTCATGAGGAATCCAGAATACATAACATTTTTGGAAGATTCATTCGTTAGAATGCTAAAGCATACGCGATTTTAGCTAATTTGAGGCGATAAGAATGAAAGCTTGGTTTCCGTTTTTGATATTAATGAAAGCCAAGATACCCATCCCATTTTTGATGAAGAATTGCTAATGCCTAGCATTTTGTTGGATTCATCTGTTTGTTCCCTGAATGGCCACATACGTTATTTGGGTTAATATGAGGTCAAAAGAATGAAAGTTTGGTAACCATCTCAGATTTACATGAAAACCAACAAACCTACTCCATTTTTCTTGAGTAATCAATAATGCCTAACATGTTTGCAGTATCTATCCATTTTGGCCCTAAACGAAAACATAGGAGATTTTGTCTAATTCGAGGTCAAAAGAATGAAAGTTTGGTTACCTTCTCAGATTTGCATGAAAACCAACATACCTACTCAATATTTTATAAGTAATCAAGAATGCCTAATATTTTCAAAAGATTCATCAGATTGGCCCTTGAACAGCCACAACATGATTTTGTCTAATTTGAGGTCAAAAGAATTAAAGTTTGGTTACAATCTTGGTTTTACATGAAAACAAATGCACCAACTCCATTTTCATGAGAAATCTAGAATGGATAAAATATTTTTCAGATACATCCGTTTGTCACTAAATGGCCACACATGATTTTGTCTAATTTGAGATTAAAAGAATAAAAGTTTGATCACCATCTTGGATTTGCATGAAAACCAAAATACCCAGTCCTTTTTTTATGAGGAATGCATAATGCCTAACATTTTATGGAGATTCATCAGTCTGGGCCCTTAAAAACCACACACGTGATTTAGGCTAATTTTAGGTCAAAAGAATCAAAGTATGGTCACCGTCTCGGATTTTTTTGAAAACCAACATACCTATTTTCTTTTTTATGAGGAATCTAGAATGCCTAACATTTTTTGAAGATTCTTCCGTTTGGGCCCTTAACAGCCACACACGATAGTTGGTCTAATTTGAGGTCAAAAGAATGAAAGTTTGGTCACCATCTTGGATTTGCATGAAAACCAACGTACGCATTCCCTTTTTAATGAGGAATTCAAAATGCCTAACATGTTTTAGTGATTTGTGCTTTTGGTCGCTTAACGGCCAAATACCAGATTTGGGCTAATTTGAGGACAAAAAAAATAAAAGTTTGGTTACCTTCTCAAATTTGCATGAAAACCAGCATACCCACTCAATTTTTTATGAGTAATCCAGAATGCCTAATATTTTCAAGAGATTCATCATATTAGCCCCTGAACAGCCACACACATGATTTTGTCTAATTTGAGATTAAAAGAATGAAAGTATGGTTACTATCTAAATTTTAAATGAAAACAAACATACCGACTCTATTTTTCATGAGGAATCCAGAATGGCTAAAATATTTGTCAACACATTCATTTAGCATTAATAGGCCACACACGCGATTTTGCCTAATTTGACATCAAAAGAATGCCTAACATGTTTGCGGTATCTATCCGTTTGGGCCTTGAATGACAACATAGGAGATTTTATCTAATTTGAGGTCAAAAGAATGAAAGTTTGGTTATCTTCTCATATTTGCATGAAAACCAACATACCCAATCCATATTTCATAAGTAATCAAGAATGCCTAATATTTTCAAAAGATTCATTAGATTAGGCCCTGAACAGCCACACAAATGATTTTCTATAATTTGAGGTCAAAAGAATAAAAGTTTGGTTACAATCTTAGTTTTACATGAAAAAAAAATGTACCAACTCCATTTTCATGAGAAATCTAGAATGGATAAAATATTTGTCAAATACATCCATTTGTCACTAAACGGCCACACATGTGATTTTGTCTAGTTTGAGATGAAAAGAATAAAAGTTTGATTACCATCTCAGATTTAAGTGAAAACCAACATACCCACTCTTTTTTTATGAGGAATGTATAATGCCTAACATTTTTGGAGATTCATCAGTTTGGGCCCTTAATAGCCACACACACGTTTTAGGCTAATTTTAGGTCAAAAGAGTGAAAGTTTGGTCACAATCTCAGATTCACATGAAAACCAACATACCCACTCTATTTTTCATGAGTAATCAAGAATGCCTAATATTTTCAACAGATTCATCAGATTGGCCCTTCAATAGCCACACACACGGTTTTGTCTAATTTACATTTAAAAGAATAAAAGTTTGGTTACAGTCTCAGTTTTACATGAAAAGAAACATACCAACTGTATTTTTCATGAGGAATCCAGAATGGCTAAAATATTTGTCAGATACATCCGTTTGGCACTGAACGGCCACGCACGCTATTTTGTCTAATTTTAGATCAAATGAATAAAAATTTGTTCACCGTCTCAGATTGGCATGAAAACTAACATACCTACTCCCTTTTTTATGAGGAATCCAAAATGCCTAACTTTTTTTACAGATTCATCCGTTTGAAATCTTAACAGCCACACACATAATTTGGGTTAATTTGAATGAAAACCAATATAACCACTTCCTTTTTTATGAGGAATCCAAAATGGCTAAAATATTTGTCAGATATATCCGTTTGGCTCAGAACAGCCACAAACGCGATTTTTCTAATATGAGATCAGAAAAATAAAAGTTTGATCACCGCCTCGGATTTACATGAAAACCAATATACCCACTCCCTCTTTTATGTAGAATGAAGAATGCTGAACATTTTTGGAGATTCATCTATTTGGGCCCTTAACAGCCACACATACAATTTAGGCTGATTTAAGGTCAAAAGAATGAAAGTTTGGTCACAGTCTCAGATTTGTATGAAAACCAACATATCCACTTCCTTTTCTATGAGGACCCTAGAATGCGTAACATTTTTTATAGATTCATTCGTTAGGGCAATGAAAGACAACACACACGATTTTGTCTAATTTGAGGTTAAAAGAATGAAAGCTTGGTCACCATCTCTGATATGAATGAAAACCAAGATACCTATTCCATTTGTCATGGGGAATCGCTAATGCCTAGCATTTTTTGAGATTCATCTGTTTGTACCCTGAACGGCGGTATACGCGATTTGGGCTAATATGAGGTCAAAAGAATGAAAGTTTGGTCACCATCTAAGATTTGCATGAAAACTAACATACCCACTCTATTTTTCATGAGGAATCCAGAATACCAAACATGTTTGCCATATTCGTCCGTTTGGACCCTGAACGGGAGCACAAGAGATTTTGACTAATTCGAGGTCAAAAGAATGAAAGTTTGGTCACCTTCTCAGATTTGCATGAATACCAACATACCCATTCCTTTTTTATGAGGAATCTAGAATGCCTAAATTTTTTTGGAGATTCATCTGTTTGGCCTCAGAACATCCACACACGCGATTGGGCTAATATCAGGTTAAAATAATGAAAGTTTAGTCACCATCTCATATCAGCATGAAAACCAAAATACCAACTCTATTTTTCTTGAGGAATCCAGAATGCCTAACATTTTTGTGAGATTTATCATTTGGGCCCTGAATGGAAACACACGATTTTGTCTAATTTGAGGTCAAAAGAATGAAAGTTTGGTTATTGTCTAATATTTGCATGAAAACCATCATACTTAATCCATTTTTCATGAGGTATCCAAAAATCCTAACATTTTGTTAGATTCATTCGTTTGGCTCTAGAACGGCCACACACACGATTTGGCCTAATATGAGGTCAAAATAATGAAAGTTTGGTCATCATATTAGATTTGCAGGAAAACCAACATACCCACTCCATTTTTCATGAGGAATCTAGAATGCCTAATATTTTCAAGAGATTCATCTGATTGGCCCCTGAACAGCCATACATGCGATTTTTTCTAATTTGAGGTCAAAAGAATGAAAGTTTGATCAAAGTCTTGATTTTGCATGAAAACAAACATACTTACTTCATTTTTCATGAGGAATCTATAATGCCTAATATGTTTGCCGTATTCATCCGTTGGGCCTAGAAGGGCAACACACACGATGTTGTCTAATTTGAGATCAAAAGAATGAAAGCTTGGTCTTTATCTCATATTTACATGAAAACCAACATACCTACTCTAATTTGTATAAGGAATCGAGAATGCCTAACATTTTTGTTATATTCATCCGTTTGGTCTCAGAACGTCCACACAAGCTATTTGGGCTAATCTGAGGTCAAAATAATAAAATTTTGGTCACCATATCAGATTTGCATGAAAAGAAACATACCCACTCCATTTTTAATGAGGAATCCAGAATGACCAATATTTTCATGAGATTCATCCGAGTGGCCCCTGAACAGCCACAGACGTGATTTTGTCTAATTTGAGGTCAAAATAATGAAAGTTTGGCCACAATCTAGGTTTTACATAAAAATAAACATATGCAATTCCTTTTTAATGTGGAATCCATAATGCAGAAAATTTTTCATAGATTCTTCCGTTAGGGCTCTGAATGGCCACATGCGCGATTTTGTCTAATTTTAGGTTAAGAGAATGAAAGCTTAGCCAACATCTCCGATATTAATGAAAACCAAAATACTCATTCCATTTTTCATGAGGAATCGTGAATGCCTAGCGTTTTGGGAGATTCATCTGTTTGTGCCCTAAATGGCCACATACGTGATTTGGGCTAATAGGAGGTCAAAAGAATGAAATTTTGGGCACCATTTCAGATTTGGATGAAAACCAACATACCCTCTCCATTTTTCATGAGGAATCTAGAAAGCCTAATATGTTTACCTTATTCATCCGTTTGGGCCCTGAATAGAAACGTACGCGATTTTGTCTAATTTGAGGTCAAAAGAAAGAAAGTTTTGTCTTTATCTCAGATTTGCCTGAAAACCAATATACCCACTCTATTTTTCATAAGGAATCCAGAATGCCTAACATTTTTGTTTGATTAATCCATTTTACTCTTGGACAACCACACATGCGATTTGAGCTAATTTGAGGTCAAAAGAATGAAAGTTTGGTCACCGCCTTAGATTTGTAAGAAAACCAACATACCCACTCCATTTTTCATGAGGAATCCAAAATACATAAAATTTTTGGTAGATTCATCCGTTAGGGTGCTAAATGGCCACACACACGATTTTCTCTAATTTAAGGTCAAAAGTATGAAAGCTTGGTTACCATCTTGGATATTAAGGAAACCATGATGTCCATTACATTTTTCTTGAGGAATCGCTAATGCGTTGTAATTTGTGAGAATCATCTGTTTGTGTCCTGAACGCCCACATATGCGATTTGGGCTAATATGAGGTCAAAAGAATGAAAGTTTGGTCACCATCTCAGATTTGCATTAAAACCAACTACCCACTCCATTTTTCATAAGGAATCCAAAATGGCTAACATGTTTGTTGTGTTCATTAGTTTAGGCCCTGAATGATAACAGATGCAATTTTTTCTAATTCGAGGTCAAAAGAATGAAAGTTTGGTCGCTATCTAAGATTTACATGAAAAAAACATAGCCACTCCCTTTTTAATGAGGAATCCAAAATACCTAACATTTTTTGGTGATTCACCCGTTTGGGCCCTTAACAACTATACATGCTATTTGGGCTAATTTTAGGTCAAAACAATGAAAGTTTGGTTGCCCTCTCGAATTTTCATGAAAACCAACATACCCACTTTCTTTTTTATATGGAATCCAGAATGCATAACATTTTTTGTAGATTCATTTGTTAGGGCTCTGAACGGCCACATGCGCAATTTTGTGTAATTTAAGGTCAAGAGAATGAAAGCTTGGTCACTTTCTTCGATATTAATGAAAACCAAAGTACCCATTTCATTTTTCATGAGAAATCATGAATGACTATCATTTTGTGAGATTCATCTCTTTGAGCCCTGAACGGCCACATATGCGATTGGGGCTAATGTGAGGTCAAAAGAATGAAATTTTGGTCACCATCTTATATTTACATGAAAACCAACATACTCACTCCATTTTTCATGAGGAATCAAGAATACCTAACATGTTTTCCGTATTCATCCATTTGGGCCTTGAACAACAACACACGTGATTTTGTCAAATTTGTGGTCAAAAGAATGAAAGTTTGGTCACCGTCTCAGATTTGCCTGAAAACTAACATACACACTCCATTTTTCATAAGGAATTCATAATGCCTAACATTATTGTTTGATTCATCTGTTTGGCCTTAGGACAGCCACGCATACGATTTAGGCCTATTTGAGGTGAAAATAATGAAAGTTTGGTCACCGTATAAGATTTACAAGAAAACCAACATACCCACTCTATTTTTCATGAGTAATCCAGAATACCTAATATTTTCAATACATTAATTAGATTGGCCACTAAACAGCCACACACATGATTTTGTCTAATTTGAGGCCAAAAGAATGAAAGTTTAGTTACAGTCTTGATTTTACATGAAAACAAACTTACCAACTCCATTTTTCATGAGGAATCAAGAATGGTTAAAATATTTCTCAGATACATCCGTTTAGCACTGAACGGCCATACACGTGATTTTGTCTAATTTGAGATCAAAAGAATAAAAGTTTGATCACCATCTTGGATTTGCATGAAATCCAAGATACCTACTCCCTTTATTATATGGAATACAGAATGCCTAATGTAATAACCCAAATTGTGATTAAGGGCTAATGACTTCAAATGTGATGTAACTAATGTTAAAGAAACACTTGTGGAGTGTGTGATGTGAATTTTGATATAAATGTGTTTCATGATGGTTTGGTAAACGTTGTGACAATTAGGGGCAAAATGGGAATTGTGCCGACCTATTAGTTAACTACTGAAATGGGAGTTTACTAAATTGGTTGAGGCTGTGGTGAAATGTGCAGTGTTTAAGAGAAAAGGGGTGGAATTACATATGGAAGGGTTTATGGGAGTTCATAGAAGGAAGCACAAGATTAAGACATGTGGGAAGATGTGGGCCATTAGATGAGGTCAAAGTTTTAAACTCATTTTTCTCTTCCCTCTCTTCCTCTAAGTCAGTTAGAAGCATGGAGAAAGAGGAAAAAAAATCATATCATCATCATTTTCTCATCTCTCTCTCCCCTAAACTCCATTTTCATTGAGCTTTAAGAGGAAAGAGAAAACCAAAGGTAAGATTTTGACATCTTTGTTGGCCTCTAGTGCTCTAAATCTCTTTATTAATGTTGTCCACCTTGATGAGAGCTTCATCTCGATGGTCTTAGATTTTTGAAAGAATGTGTTTTAAAGCTTGAACAAGTTTGAAAGCTAGAGAATTAAGAAAGTAGCCTTTGGAATTTGAAGAAGTGAGCAATTGTAGCATTTTGGTATATATGTTATGATTTTTGGTTAAGTTTTGATGTTTGTGGAAATTGCCCTGAATTTAGTGTCCACTTGGAATGTAAGAATTGGATAGTGTATGATGGTAGAATTAATGGCATATTGAGTCTTTAAGCCATTAGAATTGGTTTGAAAATTGGAAAGGGAAGTTTTGGGTTGTGGAGTGGTTTGTGTGTAATGTATTGATCCAAGATAAAAATTGTAGTCATGGTGTGATTTTGGTTGTTTTAGTGTGTCCAATGGTTTCTTTATGAAATTTTTAGATGAGAATGAACTTTAGTATAAGTTTTAGAACCATTGGGATAAGATTTGGGAAGTTTGGAAAATTCTGTCAACTGCTGCATTTTGGCTTTTGATAAGCCTCACTTGATTGAGGTAGGGTCTCACTCAAGTACAACAGTATATTTTCTCTTTTTTCCTTCAACATTTCAGTAGAGTTCTTAGGCAAAGTTCAAGAGTGCACTTCCTGACCTGCGAGTGATATGGGGTATCATTTGAGTACTTGGGTGGTCACTCGAGTGCTTGTGTGTTCTGCATTTTGAGAGTTCGTCTCGGGTTAACACTCACAGGTTATTTTCTAAGAGTGTGCCTTGACACTCACAAGTATTAGGTAATCACCCGAATGCTAGAGCTAGTGCTCCAGTGCACTCAATCTAGGGTTCTTGTGGCTCTTGAGTTGTTACTTTCTATGTCTCACTAGATAGGACTCGGGTGAGTATGAGTCCATCACTCAAGTGCTAGGTTCAAGACTCGAGTGTTGTGACAAATTTCTGTCTTAGATTGTGCTCTCGACCAAACACTAGCATGAGTGATCTTCAGTGCTCAAGTATAGATCGCTCTATCACTCGAGTGAGGTCTTCTTCACTTGAGTGTCTGAGTCAAAAATCAGTGTGTTCCCTTTGAAAGAGGAATCTCTAGGGTAGTTTCTCCCAACCCTTTAGGTATGTGTCTAGGATCCTAATAGCCACCTAAAGAGTTCAAATGATAACCAACTTTAAGTGTTATAGAAGAAAGAGCTTGGAATAAGAGATTAATCCGTTGTTCTTGATTCTGGTTTATAGGGTTTGACATTTGCCGTACTCGTGAGCCCACTGTGCCAAAGGACATCAGGAAAGAACAAGGTAGTGACTCTTTCTCTTATATTGTGTATAAAACATTGTTGTATGTTGTCATGCATTGTGATGCTTTAAGATACTACTGCCTATATAGCGAAAGCTGTCACATTGAGAAGTGTGATTACAGCATAAGCTGTCGCATTGAGCATAGTGATTACAACAAAAGTTGTCGCATTGTGTATACAGCCATGAGAGCCGTTGTGTGTGGCATGAGCCATGCATCATTGTGTTGTTACTAAACATGATCCTATATGATGTGTGTTTATATGCTGTATGAGTGATTTGTTGCTACTGAGATTCTTTTGAATCTCATTCTTTCCTTTAACTAACCTTCAGACAGGGCAAGTGGCTCTAAGGAGAAACGAACGACCAGGAGCAACTAAGACTTTGTATGGATTTTTAGCTTAGATTGTAGGCTATCTCTTTTGGAATAGGATTACTGTATATTATTTTTAGGATGAAAATAATATTTTGAATATGGTATGTAATCCCTTAGTTGGGAATTATAAACTTGATAATTAGTATATATATGACCCGGGGGTCGCCATAATTTTTGTTTTTACACTCTGATATGTATAAATGTGATTTAATTACATAGGGTAATTATATTCGAAACGTGAATTTGAGACCAGGATAAGGGCAAAAGTTTTGAAAGAATTTGTGAAAACCCTCCAGTAAGGAAGGGATTGTAAAAGAGATTTTCGATGTGTATTAGTCTCTATTTCATTTTAATTATGAATTTTGAATTATAATTATGATTTTCAAGGCAGTGGGTTACACCTAACATTTTTTGGAGATTCATCCATTTGGACCCTTAATAGGCACACACGCGATTTAGGCTAATTTAAGGTCAAAAGAATGAAAGTTTGGTCACCGTCTTGGATTTCCACAAAAACTAATATACCTACTCCCTATTTTATGAAGAATCCAAAATGCCTAACATGTTTTGGAGATTCATGCGTTTGGGCGCTTAATAGCCAAACACGCGATTTGGGCTAATTTGAGGTCAAAAGAATGAAAGTTTGGTCACCACCTTGGATTTGCATGAAAACCAATATACCTAATCCATTTTTTATGAGTAATCCATAATGCCTAACATTTTGAAGAGATTCATCATATTGGCCCCTGAACAGCCACACACACGATTTTGTCTACTTTGAGGTCAAAAAACTGAAAGTTTGGTTACAGTCTCAGTTTTACATGAAAGAAAAACTCACTGACCCCATTTTTTATGAGGAATCGAGAATCACTAAAATATTTGTCAGATACATTTGTTTGGCACTAAATGGCCACACACGTGATTTTGTCTAATTTTCTATCAAAAGAATAAAATTTTGATCACCATCTCAGATGTGCATGAAAACCACATACGCACTCCCTTTTTTTATGAGGAATGCAGAATGCCTAACGTTTTTTATAGATTCATCCGTTTGGGCCCTAAACAGCCACACACATGATTTAGGCTAATTTAAAGTCAAAAGAATGAAAGTTTGGTCACCATCTCCGATATTAATGAAAACAAAAATACCCATTTCATTTTTCATGAGGAATTGCGAATGCCTAGCATTTTGAGAGATTCATCTGTTTGTGCCCTGAACGGCCACAAACGCGATTGGGGCTAATATAAGGTCAAAAGAATGAAAGTTTGGTCACCCTCTTAGATTTCCATGAAGACCAACATACCTACTCCATTTTTCATGAGGAATCCAGAATGCCTAGCATGTTTGCCGTATTCATCCGTTTTTGCCTTAAATGCCAACACACTCGATTTTGTCTAATTTCATGTCAAAAGAATGAATGTTTCGTCACCGTCTTAGATTTGCATAAAAACCAACATACACACTCTATTTTTCATAAGGAATTTAGAATGCCTTACATTTTTGTTTGATTCATCTATTTGGCCTTAGGATAGCCACACGCACGTTTTGGGCTTATTTGAGGTCAAAATATTGAAAGTTTGGTCACCATCTCAAATTTGCATGAAAAACAACATACCCACTCCATTTTTCATGAGTAATCCAGAATGCCTAATATTTTCAAGAGATTAATCAGATTGGCCACTGAATAGCCACACACATGTTTTTGTCTAATTTGATGCCAAAAGAATGAAAGTTTGGTTAAAGTCTCGGTTTTACATGAAAACAAACTCACCGACTCTATTTTTCATCAGGAATCGAGAATGGCTAAAATATTTATCAGATACATCCGTTTGGCACTGAACGGCCACACGATTTTGTCTAATTTGAGATCAAAAGAATAAAAGTTTGATTATCATCTTGGATTTGCATGAAAACCAACATTCCTACTCCCTTTTTTATGAAGAATGCAGAATGGCTAACATTTTTTTGGAGATTCATCTATTCGGGCCCTAACAACCACACACGCGATTTAGACTAATTTAAGGCCAAAAAGAATGAAAGCTTGGAAATTGTCCCAAATTTTCATGAAAACCAATATACAAAGTCCTTGATTGATCTTGTTGGCTTCCTTGTGATTGATTCTACTAGGTCCAGCTTCAAAATTTTTTGCAAACTCTTTTACAACGTTCCTCATTGTTCTGTCAAGATCCTCGCTCTCAGTGGATGGATCATAAGATGATGTGTTTGTTGATCCCTTATCTTTTTCCTTGATCTCCTCAACTATTCGAATAGTAGACAGAGTATTCGAATAGTCTCTGTTGGTTTGTAACTCTTGTTATCTGAATAGAAGGAGTAGTAATCGGATAGTTTCTTCAAGTCTGTTCACCCATTTGTTTTATTCGAATAGTATACCACTATTCGGATAGTTTTCTATCTTTGGCTCCTTGGTGTATTCGGATAGAAACTTCAGTATTCTGATACACTTCCTTCCTGTGAAATATCAAGAGTTTATTCTATTCGAATAGAAATTGTTAGTATTCGAATAATCATTTTACAGTTAGAATTAAAATTATCCCAATAGAGCTTTGGTTAATCGAATACAAGAGAAAACATTATTCTATTCGAATAGTATTTAGAGTCTTCGATTAGTTTGTCAAAAATAATTACTGTCACTATTCGAATAGTATGAGTAGTATTCGAATAGTCTTTTGAATTGAAATCTGATAAAATCTTTACTATTCGAATAATAGATAAATTATTCAAATACTTTGATTGCAAATCTTGCCTTTGTATTCAGATAGTGATTCTGTTATTCGGATAGTTCCTTTTCAAGCTTCGAAGGAAAGTGATGCTATTCGGATACTCTGTTGATTATTCGAATAGTCCATTTGTAATCCTTGCTTTTCTATTCGAATAGCAACATGAGTATTTGAATAATATGTCATATACTTTGTAAAGTTGTATTGCTATTCGAATATTATTCCCATTATTCGAATAGTCCCTTTTGACAAATGTGTTTTATTATTCGAATAACCCTCGCACTATTCCAATAGATTTTTCAAGATTGAGTAGTATTCAAATAGTCTTGCATTATTCAAATAGTTTCTCCACAATATCTTTGGGTGATATTCGAATAGTGGTTTTTGTATTCAAATACTATTCTTTTAAAAACTTGATCGAGTATTCGGATACAATGATCATTGTTCGAATAGAACTTCTTTTCTCAGAGTTCCCTCTTAGACCCAACTTTTCTTGAGTCCACTCAATATTAGACATAATAGCTCTCTTGCTCTTAAATGGAAAATATGCTATTGAAAATATTTTCATGCAATCCATGTAAATTGGATCAAAGAAAGTAGAGAATGCATCCATAATGCCCAACTTGTATGAAATGATAAATCATGAATTGAATCATGTTTGTAAATTGTTTCAAATTTCAAATGTTATTTCAAATCATGACAATGCATTGAAAAATTGAGATTTTGAATATATGCAAACCTTATTTTTGAAACATGCTTAAAATCAATGCTCATATTAAAAATGATGGAAGTCAACAAGTTTAAAAATATATCAGAGTGCTTCAGTTGGAGAACAACTAAGATAACATGTTAAACATTGGAGTTAACATGTTTGAGAGATTTCCCAAGATCAAAAGTCATATGGAAAAAGAATTAGCCAAAAAGGCTTAGCTTGATAGACATATATAAGCACAATGACTTTGCTATTGACTAAGAGATAAGGTTGACTCTCAGTTTTGTCTTGAAGAATCGGAACATTCAACTCAAAGATTCAAATACATGACACTGGTTATTCAAAGATAGGTCATATCAATGGGTAATGCATTAATGAATATTCATAATGCTTGGAATAACTCCACCAATAAGAATTTATATATTAGGAACAAGGCTTTCATGAATTGAGTTCCTTTCTTAGAGATCAGCTTGACACTCATATATATGATCAACTTGTTAGACATGAAGGCTAATTCATTAGAGAATAAAGACTAAGGACTGTAAGCACATTTATGATCAATGATGGGAAAAACCTAGTGGTCATATTTGAAGCTTTTCTGACAGAAACGTATTAACTTCCAATTTTGAAACCAATTTGAATGCAAATAAAATATGAAAAAATTTCAACCCATGTGTATGCAATTTTATAAACAGGATGAATTGAAACCAAAATTCAATTTTGGATTGTGCACTTCAAAACATGAGCTAATAGAAAAACTATGCAGAGTTTCACTTTTGGTTCATTTAGCAATCTGTAAATAATTTAACGATTATCAAAGATTGATTGCTAAAGGAATGCAATAATGGACAAATATTCATTACCCAAATTAAATCATTCATATAAACACAGTTATAGGGTAAGGATTAGATATCACCATAATTCCTCTTGCCCTTGCAATAGCTTGCCTAGTTTTGATGGAGTAATATTGATTTTCCTCCTTTGCACACTCAATATCAAAATCAAAACTTCAAAATTCAGCATCATCAAGATATGAATTTGTTTTCATGTGGCCATAGCTTTGAGAAGCTCTTTCTTATCCTATAGAATTGCATAAATTTCTTTTTCTTCTTGGTATCCAACCTTTCTTGGATCCATTTCTTGTTAGCTTGTAGGAATCAAGATAAAATTCACATGTTCTAAGGATAATTAAATCAAACCAATTTGAGCACAATGAATCAACCAATGACTTTATGCATATCAGGGAATATTTTTGAAATATGCATGTATGAATAAATAACTAAATTTCTGAACATTGCAATCCCTTCATAAATAAATTTACAAAATAAGCTTTCTAAGGGATGTGAAAACCATATTTCCAAGAAAGTTTGCAATGTTCATTCCTAAGGTAACAAGATACAAACCTCAATAAATACTAAAAATAATAGTGCAGGAGGTTTTACCGTTGTATACCTTTGCTTTAGGTACTTGTAGGATTGCATTTTCTTACCCAATGCATTTTTCTATTATGTTTAACTTTTGAATTCATAGGTTTGGGTGTATGCAATGCTTTCTCATATGATGTAGACTCTGAAAGTCTTTTCTTGAATCTTGAGAGGTCCTCCATCTCTTGCTCTCCTCAAGGTAGTTGAACGGTACTCTATAGTAGTTCATTCTTGAGGTAGAATGTCCTCCTATTCTCCATTTCCTTTCTTTGTTATTAGACTTTATAGTTCTAGCAATAGGCAATCCGAGAGTTCTCCTAATTGATGTGAATCTCCTTTCAGGTGGATTAGGAACTCTTGGAATCTTCTTCATTTTCTCTGTACCCTTATGTCCATTTTTTCTAGAATCAATCTGCAAACATGAAACACTAGATGGATATTTTGGTACCCACTTTGCTTTAGGTCCTTGAACGTTAGCATTTGAACTCACTTGTATTTTAGGAATCCAAACAAAATTATTTCTCACATTAGAATTTCTCCTAATATAGCAAGTGTGAGAAATATAACCTGATTTACCACAATAATTGCAAATAATATAATGATGTGCATTATGAGATTCTATGCAAGTATTGTATTGATCAAGAAAAGACGATCTCAAATGATCAGTTTGCCTAAGTTCTTTCTTCCTACATGAATTTCCAGCACGTTTGAAAACATTGTTACTTTTCTCAATAGAATCAATAATTGGTTGAAAAACAATTTTATGCAAATTTTGAAAATCAGTTTTCAAAATAACTCCAGAAGAATTGGAATTGTTTACCATATGTATATTTTGAGCTCCAGAGGATGACCCATCAAATTTGTTCGTAATGAGCTCTTCTTAGGAATCATCTTCCTCTTGTTCTTCTATGTTGACTAGAACATGGAAGTGTTCTATGATTTCTCCTTCTTCATTCTCGACTTCCAATTGTTCATCAATCATAGATATACATCTTATAGTTTCTGATGAACTGTCAACACTTTTAACTTCATTACAGTTGTTAGAAGCATAAACAGAATCAAGAGTGTCCCAAATATCTTTGGCATTAGAGCAAAATTTGATTTTCTCAAAATCATTCTCGTTCAAAGCACTATATAGAATTTTCATTGCTCTAATGTTCAACGAAAATATTTTCTTTTCTTTTTTAGTCCAATCCTTTCTCGATTTGAAATCAAAATCATTTGTAAAGACATTCCATATATCAAAATCAAAGGCTTTTACAAATGATGTCATTCTAGCCTTCCAAAACCAAAAATCGATATCTTTTAAATAAGGTGGGATTGTATAATCAAAACCTTCCGAAAGCGAGTAATACCCAAAATCAGCCATTAATAACTATTGAGACGGTTAAGTCCTTTAAACAAGAGGTTGTCTCTGATACCAAATGTTAGAACAGGCTGACACCCAAGAGAGGGGTTTTGGGTGTATTATAAAAACTTAACTACTTTGATATTCTTTCCGCATCTTATGAAATCAATAAGTATGTAAGTAGTGAAATATAAAACCATAATCAGTTATTGAAATCATATATGCTGGAAATATAAGAGATCAGGGAAGAGAAGATGCAAACTATAATTTATCCTGGTTCGGTCTAATCCACGATGACCTACGTTCAGTCCCCAGGGTCCTCCTGAGATTTCAATCCACTATCTCCCTCAAGTTTAACCGGGTACTTGAGAACCACTACAATCTCATAAGTTTGATCCGGGCACTTGTGAAGCCTTTACAATTCTCCCACTGAGATATGAGCTCCCCCTTACACATTGTAAGGGTACAATTTGTTTCCCACTCAAGATTCCCCAATCTTGAGTAACTCTCACAAATATAGAATGATTACAATGAAAGATTACTTTCTCTATATGAAGTAGATAATGATTAACACTGAAGTACATGGTAGGAGTATTATTACAGTGCTCCGGTCAAGTAAGATTCAGAGTAATAACATATCAACATTGTAGGCATGGGCTCTCTTTTTTTGTTCATTTTGAATGACTCTTCTTTTATAGTTGATGAAGAGCAGTTGACCGTTTGATCTTTTCTTCTTCCCGTTGAGGCTTAAAATATTACCGTTGAACTAGCCGTTGGAAGCTTCTGACACAAAAGTGCTTTCTCCGTCTTGCATCTTAATTCTTGTTTGATCACCTTGAGAATGCTTAATCACTAATATAATAAAGTGTTAGAGTAATTATAATCAATAAGAACAAGTTACACAAAATTTCAATGATTCTCAGAAGTTTCAAGGTGATACTCTGTTTTCTGGAAAATCAGTTATTCGGATAACATCTGTTGTATTCGAATAGCCTTCTTTGATAATGAGTAATATTTATTCGAATACTTTATCCTCTATCCGAATAGCTGCCTTGTAAAATAAATGATATTATTCGAATAGTACTTGCTCAATTCGAATAGTGCACCTTTGATAATGAATCTTCGCAAACGAATACTGCAACCTCTATATTCGAATAAACTTCTGAGGGCGTAACTCTTTGGATATAAATCCATGGCAAAAGAACTATCCTTATAAAGCTCTTTAAGTCTTCTTCGCACAGCAACTAGAATCAATCACAAATACTTTGTATTTCAAAAGTTAAGATTCAATGTGTATCGATTGGTCTGGAACAGAATAGAGCTTGATTTCGATCACCAACTTCTAGAAGACATATCTCTTCGAATATAACTCTAAATATGACAAATTAACTATCCATGAAAGCTCTTTGAGTCTTCTTTCATATGGCACTGGTTTAGTCTCAATCCGATATGTATTTTGAGAGTTATGTCCAAAATACCAAAGCTGTCCAGGAATATGACGGTGATTTATGTGTCAACTTCCACAGATCATATCTCCCTCATCTGAACTTCTTTTAATGTTATATTGGTGTCCATAGGTGTTGAGAGTCTAGTTGCATATGCCACTGGTTTTAGTTCGATCTGACATGTGGTTGGAGAGATATCATCAAAATACTGAATGTCACCCATGCTGAAAGAAACAGAGGCTACTATTGTTATAGACTATTCGAATAGTCACTTCACTATTCCAATAATATTTGATTTTTTACACTGAGACTATTCTGATAGTTCCATTACTATTCGAATAGTCCTCTTGAAATATGTCAAAGAGTATTCTGACAGTCTCCCTACTATTCTGATAGTAATCTTACTATTCTGATAGTAACTTTACTATCTTGATAGTCTTGTGATATTGATGCTGAAATTCATCAAAAACTTATTCGGATAATCATAACACTATTCAAATAGTGCCCTTACTATTCGAATAGTTATCCTACTATCCGGATAACATATTTAGAAACCAAGTTTGAAATCACACTGACTATTCGGATAATGCCTTGACTATTAGAATAATCCACAGTATTAAATCACATGAATCTTTTCAACCCAACTTGATATCTTCTCTCTTTGCTTGACTAATCTATCAGATATTTCACATTAAACACAGTAGTTAGTCAACGTAGGAGATAAATACATTATGTAAACTTTTTGCTCTCAATAATTAATATCTATATTTGACATCATCAAAACTAATCATATCCAACAGATACATCCATTTAGCAATGAACGGCTACACATGCGATTTTGTCTAATTTACGATCAAAAGAATAAAAGTTTGATCACCGTGTCGGATTTGCATGAAAACAAGCATACCCACTCTCTTTTTTATGAGGAATGCAAAATGCCTAACATTTTTTGGAGATTCATCTATTTGGGCCCTTAATAGCCACACACGCGATTTAGGCTAATTTAAGGTCAAAAGAATGAAAGTTTGGTCACCGTCTTGGATTTGCATGAAAACCATTATATACCTACTCCATTTTTTATGAAGAATCCATAATGCCTAACATGTTTTGGAGATTCATGCGTTTAGGCTCTTATTGGCCAAACACGCGATTTGAGCTAATTTCATGTCGAAAGTATGAAAGTTTGGTCACCACCTTGGAATTGCATGAAAGCCAACATACACAATCCATTTTTTATTAGTGATCCAGAATGCCTAATATTTTGAAGAGATTCATCAGATTGGCCCATGAATAGCCACATACACAATATTGTCTAATTTGAGGTCAAAAGAATGAAAGTTTGGTTATAGTATCATTTTTACATGAAAACAAACTCACAAACTCCATTTTTTATGATGAATTGAGAATGGCTAAAATATTTGTCAAGTACATCCATTTGGCACTAAACGGCCACACACACGATTTTGTCTAATTTTAGATCAAAAGAATAAAAGTTTGATCACCATCTCAGATTTGCATGAAAACCAACATACACACTCCCTTTTTTATGAAAGTTTGGTCACCACCTTGGATTTTCATGAAAACAACATACCCACTCATTTATTCATAAGGAATCCAGAATACATAACATTTTTGGCATATTAATCCGTTAGGGCCTTAAATGGCCACACACGTAATTTTATCTAATTAGAGGTCAAAAGAACGAAAGCTTGGTCACTGTCACGGATATTAATGAAAACCAAGATACCCATTCTTTTTTTTCATGAGGAATCGTGAATGCCTAGCATTTTGAGAGATTAATCTATTTGTGCTCTGAACGGCCACATACTCAATTTGGGCTAATATAAGGTTAAAAGAATTAAAGTTTGGTCACTATCTCAGATTTGCATCAAAACCAACATACCCACTCCATTTTAAATGAGGAATCGAGAATGCCTAAGATGTTTTCCGTATTCATCTTTTTGGGCCCTGAATGGCAATACACGCAATTTTGTCTAAGTTGAGGTCAAAAGAATAAAAGTTTGGTCTTTGTCTTAGATTTTCCTGGAAATAAACATATATAGAACGGCCACACATTCAATTTGGGCTAATTTGAGGTCAAAATAATGAAAGTTTGGTCACTGTCTCAGATTTTCATGAAAACCAACATACCCGTTTCCTTTTTTATGTGGAATCCAGACTGCAGAACATTTTTTGTAGATTCATCCTTAGGGCTCTAAACGGCCACACACGCGATTTTGTCTTATTTGAGGGCAAAAGAATGAAAATTTGGTCACCGTCTTGGATTTACATGAAAACCAATATACCCACTCCCTTTTGATAAAGAAACCAGAATGCCTAACATGTTTTGGAGATTCATGCATTTGGGCGCTTAATGGCCAAGCACACGATTTGGGCTAATTTGAGGTCAAAAGAATAAAAGTTTGGTCACTGCCTTGGATTTGCATGAAAACAACATACCCACTCATTTATTCATAAGGAATCCAGAATACATAACATTTTTGGTAGATTAATCCGTTAGGGCCCTAAATGGCCACACACACAATTTTTTCTAATTTGAGGTCAAAAGAATGAAAGCTTGGTCACCATCACGGATATTAATGAAAACCAAGATACCCATTCCATTTTTTATAAGGAATCGTGAATGCCTAGCATTTTGAGAGTTTCATCTATTTGTGTGCTGAGCGGCCACATACTCGATTTATGCTAATATGAGGTAAAAGGAATGAAAGTTTGGTCACTATCTTAGATTTACATGAAAACCAACATACGCAGTCCAGTTTTCATGAGGAATCGAGAATGCCTAACATGTTTTCCGTATTTATTTTTTTGGGCCTTGAATGGCAACACACACAATTTTATCTAAGTTGAAGTCTAAAGAATGAAAGTTTGGTTTCAATTTCAGATTTGCCTGAAAAAAAAACATACCTATAACGGCCACACATTCAAATTGGGCTAATATGAGGTTAAAAGAATGAAAGTTTGGTCACCATCTCAAATTTGCATGAAATCCAACATAACTACTCCATTTTTTTTATGAGGAATCCAAAATGCCTAACATTTTTGTTTGATTCATCCGTTTGGCCTTAGAAAAGCCGCACACACGTTTTAGGCTTATTTGCAGTCAAAATAATGAAAGTTTGGTCACCGTCTTAAATTTGCATGAAACCAACATACCCAATCCATTTTTGATGAGTAATCCAGAATGCCTAATATTTCTAAGAGCTTCATCAGATTGGCCCCTGAACAGCCACACACATGATTTTGTCTAATTTGATGTCAATAGAATGAAAGTTTGGTTTCAATCTTGGTTTTACATGAAAAAAAAATTAGTGACTCTATTTTTCATGAGGAATCCATAATGGCTAAAATATTTGACAGATACATCTGTTTGGCACTCAAAGGTCACACACATGATTTTGTCTATTATGAGATCAAAAGAATAAAAGTTTGATCACCATCTCAGAATATGTATGAACACCAACATACCCACTTCCTTTTTATGAGGAAATGCAGAATGCATAACATTTCTTGAAGATTCATCCATTAGGGCCCTTTATAGCCACACATGCGATTTAGGCGAATTTAAGGTCAAAAGATTGAAAGTTTGGTTACCTTCTTAGATTTCTATGAAAACCAACATTCCTACTCCCTTTTTTATGAAGAATCTAGAATGCCTAACATATTTTAGAGATTCATCCATTTGGGTGCTTAATGGCCAAACACACAATTTGGGCTAATTAAAAGAACGAAAGTTTAGTCACCGCCTTCAATTTGCACGACAACCAACATACCCACTCAATTATTCACAAGGAATCCAGAATACATAACATTTTTGGTAGATTCATCTGTTAGGGCCCTAAATGGCCAAACACACTATTTTGTCTTATTTGAGGTCAAAAGAATGAAATCTTGGTCACTATCTCAAATATTAATGAAAACCAAGATACCCATTCCATTTTTCATAAGGAATCATGAATGCCTAGAATTTTGTGAGATTCATCTGCTCGTGCCTTGAACGGCCACATATACAGTGTAGGCTATTATGAGGTCAAAAGAATGAAAGTTTGGTCACCATCTCAATTAGGTGAAAACCAACATACACACTCCATTTTCCATAAGGAATCTAGAATGACTAACATTTTTGCCAGATTCATCGTTTATGCCCTAAACGGAAACACATGTGATTTTATCTAATTTGAGGTCAAAAGAATGAAAGTTTTGTTTTTGTCTTAGATTTGCTTGAAAACAAACATACCTAGAACTACCACACATTCAATTTGGGCTTATCTGAGGTCAAAATAATGAAAGTTTGGTCACCACTCAGATTTACAAGAAAACCAACATACCCACTTTATTTTTCATGAGGAATCCAGAATGCCTAATATTTTCAAGAGATTCATCCGATTGGCCCCTGAACAGCCACACACATGCGATTTTATCTAATTTGAGGTCAAAAGAATGTAAGTTTGGTCACTATCTCAAATTTACATGAAAACAAACATACCCACTCCATTTTTCATAAGGAATCCAGAATGGCTAAAATATTTGTCAGATACATCTGTTTGGCTTTGAACGAGCATACATGCGATTTTGTCTTTGAGGTCAAAAGAATAAAAGTTTGATCACTATCTTAGTTTTTCAAGAAAACCAACATATCCATTCCCCTTTTTTATAAGGAATACAGATCGCCTAACCTTTTTTTGTAGATTCATGCATTTAGGCCCTTAACAGCCACACACGTTATGTGGGCTAATTTAAGATCAAAAGAATGAAAGTTTGGTCTCTGTCTCGAATTTACATGAAAACCAATATACCCACTCCCTTTGTTGTCACAAATCCAAAATGCCTAACATGTTTTGTAGATTCAAGCGGTTGGATGCTTAACGACCAAACACGTAATTTGGGTTCATTTGAGGTCAAAAGAATGAAAGTTTCATCACCGCCTTGGATTTGCATGAAAACCAACATACGCACTCAATTTTTAATGAGGAATCCATATTACATAACATTTTTGGTACATTGATCCTTTTGTGCCCTAAACAACTAGCTACATAGGCGATTTGAGCTAATATGAGGTCAAAAGAATGAAAGTTTGGTTACCATAATAGATTTGTATAAAAACCAACATACCCACTCCATTTTTCAAGAGGAATCCAGAATGCCTAACATGTTTGCCGTATTCATCCGTTTGGGCCCTAAACAGCAAAACATGTGATTTTGTCTAATTTAAGGTCAAAAGAATGAAAGTTTTATCATCAAGGTTGTATCCTTACGTTATGTAAAAAGGCGTAACTAGATGAGAGATTTGTAAAAGGCTTCACAAGTGCCCAGCGAACTTGTGGGATTGTAGAGGCTTTTCTTGTGCCCGGATTAAACAAGAAGATAGTGAATTTGAAATCTTAAGAGAAGCTTGAGGATTGGACGTAGGTCATCATGGATTGGACCAAACCAGGATAAATCACAGTTTGTATACTCTCTCTTCCTTAAACTCTTATATTTTGAGCATATATTAACTGTTGATTTATGAATCATTACCTTCATACTTATTTCTTTTATTAAGATGCGAAAGGATTTCCAAAGTTCATAATTTATTATCCAATACCCAATTTATCCCCCTTTTGGGTTTCAGCCAGTTCTAACACGACGGTGGGAGAGAGGAGGGAGGATGGAGGAGCAACAATGAGAAAAAGGGATAAGGAGCAGCAACGGTGGGAGAGGGAAGGAGGACTGACAGTGTGAGAAAGGATGGAGGACGGAGGAGCAACAGTGGTAAGAGAGAGAAGGGAGGAGCGACAATGGTGGATAAGCAGAGAGGAGCAACGAACACGATGATAGTGGGAGAGTGAGAGAGAATGGACCTAGGCGAATGATTGTTTAATAGAGGAGGGATGAGGACGATAAGCTTATGATCTTTTACTTTTGTTTGACACTTTTGGTATCCCTTTACAAATTGGTTTTGGCATCATTTTGGTTAAAGGGATGCCTAATATGTTAAAATTCCAGCGCAGAACTACAAAAATGCCATCGCCTTTATTTTTTTAACTTTTCTTTTTGAAAAATGGAAGTTATTTAAGGAAGTAAAATCTATGTCTTGTAGTAGTGAGAGTAGAGAAGCAACTTGGCAGGAGCCTTGGGGTAATAGTCAACGTCTCGGCCTCCTTCCATCTATGATAGCAGTAAGGAGCGAGAAGACTCTGTGACAATCTTTCTTTCCTTCTTTCTTTTTTCTCCTAATTCTTTGAATCTAAATTTCTATGTTTATTTCATGGATTTTATTATAACCCTGAGCGGCTAATTTTCTTTTTAGATTTAGAGAAACTATGAACTCACTAGTCAATTAGATTTTGTTCTCATTTATTATTTATGATTTATGTTAATTTTGGTTACTTAATCTTGCTTTGCTATGTCAATTTGATGATTACCCACCATTAAATGTTAATTAGACAATTAGGATTTGCCTTGACTGAGGAAATTTTAATTAAGATATGAAATTAAGTAATATGTGATTAGATTACAATCTAATTTTCCTTTAGGATAGACATATACTTAATGGATGCCACAAAAATTTTTATTGGGTCGGACGGTTTTTGAAAAACCAGTTTGATTTCCAGCATAACAATGGTTGATAGCTGAAAAATGAATAAATGATGACCCAAAATGGCTCCCTCAGGAAAACAATTCAATGTACATGTCCAGCCCGCTTCAGTGACCGACCGATGATCTGACTGGTCCGACCATCTAGTATGGTTCTCTAAACAGTGGTTTTGATACACTTTATGTGGAACCAAGATTTTATATGATATTTACTAATGCTAGAGTTGCACTAAGCTACATGAAGAGCAACAAGATGGTTACTTTGACTCCAATAGTGCTACCATAAGTGCTTCCATAAAAGAGTGTAAATTTTGATGTTGGGAAGAGGAAGTACCTAGATATTAAGCAAGAAGATGTCATAAATGAAAGTTTATTTTATGATATATGATATATGGCTTTATATAGATGATTTTTGAATATAATTTTATAGTACAAGGGGGTGTTCTTTCTTATTAAAGACAATACAAAGAGTAATTAAATAATGCTCAAGTCTATATAAGGTATAGACGTGCTGTGAGTATGGATGATTAATTTAGTTATCTAAACTAGGCCCTAAAGTTTTTCAATGCTATAGATTTGAAGGATGTGCATATTGTAACCCCCTCCCTTAAAGTCATGATTATAGTTTGAAAACATGTCATTAAATTAAACTGGAGGCCAACGGATAATTCAAAACTCATTAAAGGTCCCTGGTTCAAGACAAGATTCAGTCCTGTGACAAAGAGGGTTTTCAAAAAGTTTTCAAAACCTATTTAATATGAGCTCACTTCCACTTTTTGAAACTATTTCTCCTGTTTGGTTCTATTCTATTTATAAATATTAGTGTTCAACAAAATTTTCCAATGGATTTCTGGGTTATATTCAAACTAGTAGGGTCTATAGGGTATAATGGCCCATTTTACTTCCCATATAGGGGATTACATAAACATTCACAAATCTACTACATTGGTCTTACATTTACATCATGTACAACTTATACAATTATTCAAAAGTTGATAACCAACAGAAAACGCTAAACTTCTAGCCATGAGCACTAGCCGCCCTTGGTTACCTATTTCTCCTTCGATCCGCTTGCCCTAGCTGTATGTTAGTCATTAGAAAGAATAAGATTCATACGAATCTCAGTAGTGTAACGCCTACCTCGAAAACTATAATTATGATTCAAAATATGAGATTAAAATGAAATAGAGACTAATAATAATCAAACTCACTTAGTATCCCTTCCTTACGGTAGAGTTTTATAAATTCTTTCAAAATTTTTTGTGTTAACCTGGTCTCAAAATTTCACAATTAGAATATAATTACCTTGTGCAGTTAAATCACACTAATATATCAGAGTGTACTACAAAAATCCTGGTAACCCCCGGGTTTCACATAAAGACTAAGGGTTTACGAATTCCCATTTAGGGGATTACACAAAATCATTTCAATATTTACATCCCAAATAAGTACAGTAATCCCAATACCAAAATTGATAACCAACAACCAAAATATAAATCTCCCTAAGGAGTCTTAAGCGCCCTTGGTCGTCTCCTTTCCCTTGGAGCCGCTTGCCCTGTCTGGAGGTTAATCAAAGGAAAGAATGAGATTTTAAAGAATCCCAGTAGTAACAAATCACTCATACCACATGTAATCACATAGCATGCAAGTAAATCATCAAGCAGCAGTGGCAATACACATCACACCCCACCCTCATCCCCTTTTATCGCCGGGAAGGCACGCAGTCCTTACCCGAACCATTGTTAGCGACTCAGGGACTATTAGCGTGGCGGTGTATAAACATAGCCTTTCGACCCACGAATAGCCTTTCGGCTCACATCTACAAGCTTTGCAGCATACGAAGTCTTCATAAATCAATGATAAATCAAACATATAATGTATCACAAATAGTATAAGGAAAATGTCACTACCTTATTCTTTCCGAACGTGTTTCAGCATAGTCTGTTCTTGAACACGGAAAATATCAAACCCTATAAACCAAATCAAGGATGATAGGTTATTTTCTATTCTAAAGTCTTATCTTCATAACACTTAAAGTTGGTTATCATTTGAACTCCTTATGTGGCTACTAAAAGCCTAGACACAAGCCTAAGGGTTAGGAAGAACTTAACCAAATACCCATTTTCCAAATGTATAACACTGATTTTCAACTCTTGCACTCTAATGATAGATGATTCACTCGAGTGATGAGATGGTTTGCACTCGAGTGAGGTTGGCTCACTCATGAGAGTGCTTGGCCGAGAGCAACCACTGAAACAAAAAATGATCACAGTACTCGAGTACTGACCCTAATACTCAAGTGATGCCCTTATGCTCACCCAAGTCCAACCGAGTGAAACACATGAAGTGACTACCCGAGAGCAATCAAAAACCTAGAATGAGGAGTGCACTCGAGCACTAGCTTTGGCACTCGAGTGATGGCTCAGCACTTACGGGTGCTAGCACACACTCTTAGGAAATGGCCTGCGAGTGACAACCCGAGACACGGCCTCATAGTACAAAATACTCTTGCACTCGAGTGGGACTTGGTTCACTCGAGTGATGACCCATATCACTCGCAAGTGAGAACGTGTACTCTTGCATTCTGGCATAGAAGTGTAACCAAACACTGAAAGGAAAAGGGAAAACAGGATGTTGCACTTGAGTGAGGCTTATCAGAAGCCAAAACGCAGTAACTGACAGAATTTCCCAGATTTTGTCCAAAGTGTCCAATGACTCTCAAAATCCACAAATAACATTTTCCCCACACAAGTTTTCATAAGGAACTCATTGGGCATACTAAAACAACTAAATTCTCATTCTATCAACATATTCCACACTCCCAAACACATTGCAACCCAAAACCACTAAATGACCACTTTGGTTTCCAAAATTTCAAACCCATTCCAATGACACAGACACAATATGCCACCAATTTCACCACCATACATTAGCCAATTCTTCATTCCAAAATTATACCAAAATCAGGGCAAAATAAAAAATTTCCAAAACTTAACTAATAATCAAAATTAGCATGCCAATAGAGAGCCCTTCCTTACCTCTTCCTCTTCTCAAGGTTGGTTTCTTGTTTTCACAATTCCAACTTTCTTCAAACACTCAAACACCACCTTTCAAAATTATGTAATTATAGCAATAAAGCTCTCATCACTATGAACAAGATTAATGAAGATGAATAAGGCTAAAGGAGACATTAAGCAAGTCAAAATCTCACCTTTCACTTTCTCTTTCCTTCCTTGACACTACTACAAAAGAGAGATATAATGACACTTATTTTAAAAAATACTTTGGCGTTTAAGAAACGCCAAAGCTTTTGACACCATTAAAAATACCTATGGCGCTTTTCAATTTACAAAATCGCCATACATTATCTTATCAAATTAAATAAATAAATAAATTACATATGACGTTTTATGTAACAAGAGCCAAAGGAAGAGGTACCCTCCTTTGGCGCTTAAAAATCTAGCGCCAAAGGAGGGTGAGAACCCACCATATAAACGTCAAAGGAAGTTTCCCTCCTTTGGCGTTTATATGATAAAGTTTATATCATAAACGCCAAAGGAGGTAAAACCTCCTTTGGCGTTTATATGATAAACGCCAAAGGAGGTTTTACCTCCTTTGGCGTTTATCATACAAACGCCAAACGAGGGGTTTTTTTTTCTTTTTTTAATAATTTTTTTAAATATTTTTTTTTTGCTTTTTTTAATAATTTGTTTAAATATTTTTTCCTGTATGATGTAATGCAAAAATAAATGTCTGATGATCATATATAAATTTTAACAAATAAATAATCATATATTTCTTCTAGTAGGCCAATTACAATACAAAACAATATTAGTCATTTTTTTTGAATTATTTTCTTTTCTTGATAAAACAAGCAAATTACAATGCGATAGTAAAAAATATAAAACAGTAACTACAATGATTTGTATTACAATAAAATCACTATAATATTATTATATTTATAAGCTTAAAAATTAAAAAACTAATAATGTATAGGAAGTTTAAGCTGACAAAGTTGAAACTTCAAATCAATACCTGAAAAATAAAAAATATAAGCAAACATATAAGAGTCATTATAGATCTTAACCAAAAAGAAAAAAAAAGAAAACATGGATCAAATGTTTAAAAAACAATGCTTACAAGCTAGGGATCTCCTACTTTTCTACTTGTTGCCATCAAAGAAAGGAAGGAGTGGAGATAACGAATAAGAAAAGCTAGTAGACTAATAAAGTGAGAGAGTAATGGATTGAAGTTATGGGAAATGATAAGCAGGAGAGCGATAATGGCGGGATGACAATAGCGGGGTGTTTAAATTTTGTAAAGAAGGGAAGTTTTGACGCTTCATAAAAGAGTGTCATTGTTGAAATTTCAAATAAGTACCTAAAAGCTGGTGGACTAATGGAGTAGGGGAGCAATGGATCGGAATTTATGAGAAATGGGAAGTAGGAGGACAATAATGGCGGGATGTTTAAATTTTATAAGACGATAATGGCGGGATGTTTAAATTTTATAAGACGATCATGGCGGGATGATAATGGCTGGGTGTTTAAAAACATGGATCAAATTTTTTTTTTTAAAAAAAATACATAATCCTTAGGAAGCGCCAAAGCTTCCTATTATAATATTTTTTTTTGTCTTTTAGAATGTGGCCTTTTAAAAAAAAGAAATTAAAAATATATAGGAAGCTTTGGCGCTTCCTTAGGAAGCGCCAAAGCTTCCTATTATAATATATATATAAATATATATATTTTTAATTTTTTTCTTTTGGAATGTGGTCTTTTTAAATTTTTTTTAAAAAAAAATACATAGGAAGCTTTTGACAGTAGTGAGTCTTATTCATAATTTTGTCCTCATTAATTCTCTTTATTCTCTTGCAACTGCTTCCAAAATTGTACGTATATTTAAAAATTATATAGAAATGAGGACAAAATTGTATATAATTTTGTTAAAACAAATGTTATAACAAGTTAAAATTGTTAAAACAAATAAAATATAGAAATACTTTAAAAATTATATATTTACAACTCACACTTTTATATTTACAAGTTAAATTTAACAATTTATGTCTACACGTACAAGTCGAACTTGCATGTTTACAAGTTAAATTTGTAAAAACATTACATTTTTTTTTATCTTTATGGTTTAATTTTTTTACCTGACACTTATGAGTAATTTTCCCTACAAAATAGTAATCATATTATTTATTCTATAATAATAAGAATTATTATAGAATAAATAATATATTAAGAAAAGCTAAACACATTAAATTGATTTTGATGGGAAACATGTACTCTTAAGTATTAGTTTCCTTTACTATGTCATATATGAAACCAGCGTGGATCAATTTTTTTTTTAAAAAAATATATAGGAAGCTAAAGAAGCGCCAAAGCTTCCTATTATATTTTTATTTTTTATTTTTTTGAAAATATAAGAAGCTTTGGCGCTTCCACATAAAGCGCCAAAGCTTCTTATATATATATATATATATATATTAAAAAAAAATATAGGAAGCTTTGGCGCTTCCTAAAAAAATAAAAAATAAAAATATATAGGAAGCTTTGGCTCTTCCTTAGGAAGCGCCAAAGCTTCCTATTATTTTTTTATTTTTTATTTTTTTTGAAAATATAAGAAGCATTGGCACTTCCACATAAAGCCCCAAAGCTTCTTATTGTTTTTTTTAAAAAACAAATTGAAGACATTGTTTGGTGCTTGTACATGAAAGCGTCATATAAGGTTAACGTCTACTATAACGCTTATAATTGTAAGCGCCAAAGCATCAAAATAATTTTAAATAAATAATTATCTTTGGCGTTTTTTTAAAAAGTGTCATAAGAGCTGCGGCACTAAACCCCTTTTTTGTAGTAGTGTGAACACACGAAAATGGAGGTTTATGAGAGAGAAAGTGATGATGATGATAAAACAGATTTTTCCCTTGAACTGTGCACCTAGCCGACCTTGAAGGAGAGAGGGAAGAGAAAAGCATGTTTGAATAATTTGACTTGATCTATGGCTCACATAGGGACACTTGTCAAGATCTTGCTATCCCTTTCATGATTACATATGAGCTCAACACACACAATTCCACTCTCTTAATCACTTAATCCTAACCATTGATCTTTGAGTTACCAAAAAGCTTCCTTTTCAGTAACTGACCAATTGGTCAGTAATTTCCTTTTTACCCATTTTGCCCCTAATTATGGCAATTACACTTGACTCACCACTAAACACAATTATATCATTCATATCACCATTCATGCGCCCTCCCCTACTATTAGGATTCATTTTAAGCTTTATCACACAATTAAGCTTAAATGAAGGGTTTAGGCACTGATTAGAACACATTCAGGTTGAAATTCACATCATATTCTTCAAAAGTATTTTTTAACAATAATTACATCCACTTTTGAAGTCATTAGCCCTTAATCACTTTTTGGGATATTACGGGTAGTAACATTTCACTCATATGATATATAATAACAAGGCAGTAAGAATTATCACAAAGCAGCATTCATAGCAGCATTCACATTTGTGACTTTCGTCATATTCATCACAACTCATGACATTCATGATAGCTTTCACAGTTGTATACACATTCATGGCTTTCACCACATTCGTGACAGCTTTCACAGCTATATACGTAGCAACATTCATATTCGTCACAATTCAATGATAAGCATGTACATACAAAGCATTATACATTATATAAGAGAAAGAGTCACTACCTTGGTCTTTTCGGTCTTGTTCCTACACAGATTTCTTGTGCTCAGGACATATAACGAATCCTATAATTAGAATTACAGACAACAGGTTATTACTTAATCCAATTCTTCTTTAATTCAAACACTCAAGTTGGTTATCATTAGGGTCATTTAATCAATTCAACTAAGGAGTTAAAGTGGTCAATTAACCTAAAAGACCAATTTCTAACCTCAGAGTTCAATAATATTACACTATGCCATTACATCTTCAATTTTTGCACAAGTGACCAAAATTGCCAGAATTTTTCATCAATTTTGAAAAATCATATCTTTATGTACAAATATCGAATTGTAGTGATTCTAAAGACTATGTGACCCTTATTTAGTCTATTTTTAAGAAAAAATATCACCCATAACCAGTTGGAAGCACAACATTTCTAGATTTGTCATTATTGCACACTGCCAGAATTCAACATAATTTTCATGACCTAACTTCAAAAATTCATAACTCCCAGTGTACAAATCGTAATGATGTAATTGAATGACCTATAAAATTAAAGCTTGATATGTATACTTTTATTTTGAAAAGTTTCACCTTCATTGAACATCATTTGGTTATCCAAAAATACACACAATCAGAGTACCTTGCTGGAATCCTATTCAGGCAGAAAATCCATTTTTGCATTTTGAGTTTCAGTAACCCAAAATTCACAACCCCGGGCTATACCGACAAAAGTTTTCGTGTAGAACACAATGGTAACATTAAAATAAACAAATTATCACTCATTCCCCACGTCCTGTTTTGGGTAAAAATTCAGCAAAAATTCCAACAATTACCAAACTTACCGTTTCAGCATCAAACTTGTGTCATATGGTTTCTAATCATCATAAAACACCAAATACGTAACCAAAACACCATGACTTCTTCAAACCCTAGCTTGGCTGAAATCAAGGAAAATTTACATATTCCAAAATACTCATTCAACCAATAGCTCAAATTGAAGCTAATACTCACCTCTTGCTCCTCCTTAGGTTCTTTCTTTTACTCTACAACTTTTGTCTTGGAAGATGACTCAAAACACCTCCTCTTGAAATTTTAAAACCATAGAAATAAAGCTCTTATCAAGAGGAACAATGTTTATGAAGGATACTTGAGCCATAGATGAGGTTAAGAAGGTGAAAATCAAGAGAAAAGATCTCACCTATAAGCTTGCTTCTTCTTCCTTCGTATGGCAGCTCCTAAAACTACTTGAAGAGAGAGAATAAGAGTATTCAAATAGTCAGATTTTGTGTCCTTATCCCTTTAAGAGCCAACCAAAATTATGAACAAAAGGTGGAGAAAAGATGTGGTTAAAATTAATTCACTTTAGGCACATATAGTATTTTATTATATCAACATGTGCCAATTGCGTAATATCATCATCTTTTCTCTTTCTCCTTCATATCATACAAAAATATGGCCCTTTTTATTCAAGATATCATTTTATGTTTGGCCTACAATTGTTAATCAAAATATTAGCTATTGAAGGAGCAAAAAGAGTTTCTTACTTTATCATAGTTCACCTCCTTTCATATTGCTTTTAGCATGAGAAAGTTGACCTTGGTTGTCATCTTTTTTTCTTTTCCCTTCTTATGTCTTACGGTTGTGTCCTTCTTTCTTTTTTTTTTGGAAGAGGAAATATCTTGTTGAAGTATCACAAATTGCATCCTCAAATAATATTGCTTTCTTTAGTTGCAATTGTTGACCAAATCATCATCCTTTTATAAATTGGTCAATTTGTCTCTTCTTACGTTCATTTTAAGTCAAGTATTATTCCCTCTTTCTTTTTCTCATGTCCTACACAAAAATAAGGCTCTTTGAAGAGGAAAAATAATCTCTTATAATATCTCCTTGAATAATATAATTTAACGTTAAATTAGCATATGTTAATTTGACTCGTTGACTTCTCCTTTTTGTGTTTGGCCAAAAATGCTTCCATGTGTCACATATTATGGCCAAATAAATATTCTTCTCATATTTCTCTTCCATATGCCATTTTCCCCTTCTTGTCATGTTCAAATTAGTCCTTTAGTCATTTTTGACTTTAGGCGAAAAGATGAAGTAGTTATTTCAAGTTAATCGAGACTAAAGTAATAACAAAATTTCTAGGGCAATTTTGTCCTTAATACCACTATCTATTTAAACATTTAGCCCTAGAGTACATTTTGGGGTATTACACATATCTATGCTTGAGATTGGCATATAGAGTGGATTGGAGCTTGGAACTGATTTGAAGTTCCTTTATAATGTCTCTGAATGTTAATAATTGTTCTACATAGTCATTTTATAGTTGTTTATGAACCATCTCGGTAAACAACAATGTGTAATAATAGAGATAAAGGCAAACAGGCTAGATGAGATAGAGAATGGTTTGTTTTCCAAGAGCTTAATTGTCTTATATAATCCTAATTCCACCAATAATATGAATTTAATCCCTTACAATTGGTTTTTGGGAATTCTTTGATATCATAACCAATGTAACACTACCAATAATTCACATTTATTAGAGAATAATTCGCTAATTTTTCTCAAGCTCAAATTTGGTCCTTAACTATTTTTCCCATAATTTTCAAGAAATTTCCTTATTCTTGGATAAAATGCTCATAAAATATTTTTAAGATAAATTTTACATTTCTAGGTCATGAAACCACATTTGTGAGGTCACATTAACCTTAAAATACGTTTACCTTATTTTTACATAATTATTTGGGCCTCTTGATATTTTTCATAATTAAATTTGGCTAATTATCCTTTAATTTAATTAATAACCAAAATTCTAATAATTCTTTAAAATTATTTTTTGTGGTAATTTCAACATTTATACCTCAATTAAGCCTCAAATATAGTTTGGGAAATTATTTTCTATCTTCATGTGTCTTCGGGGATTTTTCCTGAAATTCTCAACTTAATTTCCAAAACTACCATTACTACCCATAATTTGCAAAAATTACTCGTTTTGCCCAGGCTTGGAACGGTAGATGTACAATTTTATATTGGCAAGTGCACAATTTTATTTGTCCTTTTGATAACCTTTAATTACACATTTAGCCTCTATTCAGAGGGCCTAAATTACATAATCCTTGGGAATCATTCTATCTTTTACTACTACAGAATAGTGATACTACTACCCAAAAGACATCCCCTTTTAAAAAAGATAGGTAAAAAATAAAGGCGGTTGCATTTTTGTAAAGATGGAAAACTTTATGCGTCCCAAATTTAAATTGGGACGTCTAAAGTTCAATTTAGATGTCCCAAATCAAATTTGGGATATCTAAAGTTCCTTCCTGAGAGGTTTAGGAGTCCCAAATATTTTTGGAACATCTAAAGTGAAATGAGGGACACCCTTTGATGTCCCTAATATATATTAGGGATGCCAAAGGGCATCCCTTATGAAAGGATGTCCCTAATTTATAATTAGGGACGCCAAATTCAGGAACGCCATTTTGGCGTCCCTCATATTATATCAGGGACACCATTTGGTATCATTTAGGGACGTTAAATATATATTAGGGACACCAAAGGGTGTTTCTTATTCCATTTTAGGCGTCCTAAATATTAAAGTCTATTTTAGGCATCCCAAATATTTTTGGGACGGCTAAACCTTTTAGACAGGAACTTTCGACGTCCTTAAAATAAAGTTGGGATGTCAAAAACAATTTAAATTTAACTTCTCCGTCTTTTTTTATCAGTTTTACACTTTTACGCTTATATTTTTCTTCTTCTTGATTTAAATGGAACCACTACCACCATGCCTTTTAACTCTTATTTCTTCTTCTTTATATGCTCTTTTTACTCTTGCTTCTTCTTTTCTCTCTCTTTTTTTTCCCTCCAGATCTGTTCTGGTTTTCCTTCTATTTTATCTTCTAACTCAAGTTGTTATGGCTTGCAGGTTGAGACTCTGAAAGATACTTCATGACCCACATTCCCGCGGAGACGACAAGGTTCATCTCTCCCTACTGTCGCTCTTCTCTATTCACTATTACGAGAAAATGAACTTCAATAATAGAAGCAAATGAGCTTTTTGCAACTTATTCCTCTTATTGTTGTCATCTTCTGCCATGAGATTGCAACTTTGGAGTTATTATTATGTAGATTTAGGATTTAGAGTTCAGATACTAGATCTGTAATTTTATTGATGAAGATCTATAATTTTTGATTTTAAACACAAGTCCAGATATGTAATGTAAACGTTTTTTTTTTTTAAAAAAAACACTTTAGACATCCCTTTTTAAAATAGGGACGTCTAAAGTCCGTTTTTACTACGTCCCTCACATAGACATCCCTTAATTTTTAGATGTTAAAAGGCCTAAAAAAAAGACATTAAAAATATTTTTTGTAGTAGTGTTTAAGGATGTTTTTGGGACTCTTTCCGAACTGAGTTTAATAATCTTCCTAATTCAAGTTTTTTCTTGAACTTTTAGGCCCAAAATTTGGGATAGTATATTTCGACCTTTGTTGGCTTACTTGTTTGGAGAGACCTGTCCATTTGAAACTTTGTCATTGGCATACCAATAGCGGATTAGTACTATACCTGGCATGATCGTGACCAATATCCTCATATGGGGTGCCATAAGCGTCGTACGAACACTCCCTATATATCAGTATTCTCTATAACTCGTATGTATGTGCAACTATAATTAGTATGGCAACTTGTCTTCCTTCTCTCTCTTTTTCCTTTTTTCCCTTCCTCGTTTTTGTTTTCTCCCTTTTTCTCTTTTTTTCCAATTGTTTGCTTTGCTTTTCTCTTTTTTCCCTTTCTCTTTTTTTTTATAGTTAGAAAAAAAGAAATTAACAAAGTAACAAACTAAATAGAAATTAAAATTAACAAAATAATAAACTAAATAGAAACTAAGTAATTAAAATATTGCAGGCAATATTGTAATGCCTAACCCATAGAACAAAATATAAGAACAACAATCAGTTAACCTCAAATATACTATATATGCACAGAGCTATGCTTGGGTTTCACAAATCATCTTCCCCCATTAAACAAAGGTAAGGGTAAAACAGCATTATGCTATTATAATCATAAATATCAAATACAAATTATATCGGCATTCCATTGACATTGCAAATGCAGTTTTAAAACCCATCCCCATTAATTCCCATTCTCACCTCCTTAAGCACATATATGGCTTATATCACAGGGAGTATTCAACAGGAAAATTAATTTACAAAACATCAACACCCTCAATATAATTAAAGGTATATGCTGTATAACTAGCTTCTTTCTCTAAGTTTTCAACAAAGGCTTTCAAACTAAGATCTTTCTTCAAATCATCTTCCTTCTGAATGATTGTATCATGCAATTTCCTTAACCTACTTTCCATTTCCACATCCTCCATCACCATTCTCAATCCTTCTTCCACATCCTTTACTCCAAGTCCATTCAGCCTCATACCCACTTTCCACTTTTGAACAATGTAAGCACAGTTCAAGGATTGATCACCAGCCAGAGGATAACACAGCATCTTCTTCTTGAACCATATGGCCTCGATTGTAGAACTCCACCCACAATGCGTGAGGTAGCACGCCACTGACCTGTGCCTCAGAACCTCCATTTGCGGTGCCCATGAAACCACTCTTCCTTGATGCTTTGAAACACTCTCTTCAAACCCGTTTGGTAACCCTTCTCGCCATGCTTTCTTCAGAACCCAAAGGAAAGGCCTTCTTGATGCTTCAAGCGCCATTGCCAAGCTTCTCAACTTTGCCTCACCAATTGGACTTACCCAACTCCCAAATGAGATGTACACCACTGAGTTAGGGTTTTGAGTTTCTAGCCACTCCAAACAGCCCTTATCTTCGTCCCAGAAGCTTGCATGGTTGGTTTGTGTGTAACTGAAATTATAGCCTAGGGGCAAAAGAGTCATTGGAGAACTATGAAGTTTGGTTTCATCGGGAAAGGTGTTCACGAGAAGCCATTTGAGAGTTATGGATCTTTCTAGAGTTCTTTTCCAAAATTTAAACCTTTCTTTCTTTGCAGCCACTGTTCCAATTAGCCATGGAAGATCCTCAGTGTCTAATACAGGAAATTCTGGTAAGAAGCAAAATTGTCCTTCATGGTGTGGAAGTCCTGTAATATGTCAAAGATTATTTAAAATTAGATTCGTTATATTACAAAGTAATATATTCAGAAAAAGAGATGATATAGTACAATCAGCAAGTTGTAAGAAATTATGCTTTTTTTTTTTTTTTTTTAACAACAACAACATGTAAACTCTTTAAAGATGAACTTTATAAATAGTGCAATTTTAGTTTCAGCTATATATAGGTATAATTATACTGAAATGTTTTCTTAACTTCAAGAGTACCATATATAAGAACTTTGGATTAATATAATGTTAAATTGTGTCCATCTCTGAATATAGAATTACAGGTCTAACTCTGAATTTGTTGGAAACACTGTCCTATAATTAATGTTCGACATGGCTAGAAATAATACTATGAATTTCTAGATAAAAATAAACTGAGTTAAATTAAAAACCAATAAATTTTTTTTATATATATATACCTGTTTCAGAAACGAGGCCACACCGAACCATGTCAGGAATGGATGCAATCAACCTGTAAGCCGCAAACATGGCAGGCCAAAACCCAGCGACAACGATGCCACACTTTTGGGCAACTTGTATAGACCAAGAAGCCAACAAGTCAACCACCACACAAACCACCGCGCCACCACTTCCGCCGCCGCTGGCCTCCTCTTGAAGCTCCTGAATTAGCCTCTCTAACTGAGACGGCATAGTGTTCTCCATGCTGCTTCAATACCAAAGAAATCTGTAGCAGTGTCCTTCTATAACCCATCAGCTATAGCGACCCACTTGATCTGTTGATTTTCTTCATTATTATGAATCACAATCTGATTGTAGATAAATTGAGGAAGCACCATTATTGGCTCAAAACCAAGGTTCAGAGATGTGACTGCCATCTTTTGCATGGGAGTTACATGTCCCTGTGCCGGATATGGCACCAGAATGATCCTTGGCTTCTTTGAGTACTCCATGATTCCCATCTCACACAAACAATTCTTCACAAATATATAAGCTATTTCTAGTGATCAGATTAATCACTTCGCATGCAATTTGGTTTAGTGGAAGTGTTCTAGGCAACCGTATATATATATACATGTGTAGGGCGGCTTCTTGAATTAATATACAGGCTAGCTTGTACAATTATCTCTTTAATTAATTAGTTTATAGACAAGCTAGTTATATAAATAACTACGTATACACAGATGGGCCAGTCAACTCGCATGTGCCTTAAGGAAGTATATTGAATTTGCAAAAATGCATGTGCCCACCCCACCGTTGGTCTCTTTTTAATAGTGAATCATGATGGTCAAGTGCATTTCATATATATAATATATGATAAATGAGTTGTACTATGATAACTTAATCAATAATACAATTTATTGAGGATTTTATATTATATATTATCTAGGGAAAAGGTCAAGAAAATATATACGACTTGAACTTTAAAATTTCAAATAAGTGATTTCATGCTAAAATGATTTTTCAATTGTTATATTCTTATAGGTAACACATATCTCTTGTAGGTAATAAGATTGATTTGAGACTTTGAAGTTCAAGCTAAAAGTCATTTTCTCGCCTTTTTCCCTATTATCTAATATCGTTATTACAAACACATATGTTAACTATTTTACCATGTTCAAAATATTTAGTTTCAATTAATTAAAGATTTTAAATTATAGAATTATTCTTAGTGAAATTCATTAAATAGAGGGAATTTAATAGAATAATGAGTTAGTTAAAAATTATTTAGTTAAACAAAAATATATCAGAACAGAGGGCATTTACGAATAAATCTCACATAACTTTATAATAAGAACCCTGAAGAAGAGTCTCATAATTATAGTATTAAAACCGAATTACCCCATTCGGTTGGTTAAACCAGTGAAATAGTCCATTGACCAATGTGATTAAGAGTTTTTGACAAGTCAACCAGATTTGATTTTGTATTTTCTCTACCCTTACTGAGCTTGACACAACAAAGTCGAGTTTAAAAAATAGCTAGCAATACGTCATATTTATGTTTCGGGTTAATATCATTATAAGTTTTTATAGTTTTATTGAGTTTTAATTTTGGTTCTTGTAATTTCAAATGGTTGGTTTTCGTACTTATAGTTTTAAATAGTTTATTTTGGTCCCTATAATTTCATAAAGAATTGATCTAAGTTTAACTGTAGGGTCCAAAAACAAACCTCATTAAAAGTCTAGGGACTAGTCGTTAAACTCAGACTAAATTTTTATAAAACTATAGGGATTAAAACCAACAATTTGTAACTACAGTGACCAAAAACAAAATTCAGTCAAAGTATAAAAACTAACAATGATATTAACCCTTATGGTTTTGAAACTCTATTTTGTTATGTATGATTTGTACATGAATGTTTCATTTATTTGTAAATTAATGCCTTTTTGTTAAATATTACTTCTTTAGGGTTATATATGAATATTTTTAAATATTTTAATTACATTATATTATTTTCATTTTGATTGGGTAGACCTCATGTTCAACCACAATGTGATAAACTAAGGTCTGGACATGTTCCCACGTGCCTGACTGTGGCTCGAACATGATTACCTCTTATTAGAGGATATGTGCTTATAAAAAAGAAAGGCATGGAAAGAAGTATATAGTATTGAGTCATTGTTTCAAATTTCATTCGACAGACAAGGCTCATATCTAGTTTAAATTCTTAACAAAATTATGGAAACGCGCTTTTTCTTTGATTTGCTGTGGCTATTACTATTAGAATTTCAAGTTAAAGCATAATATATATGGTGCCTTGAGTGAATATGTTGTTTCTTAGTGCCTCATCAAATATAATATACGTTTGTATTACACTCTGACTATTATTATATGATCCACTTGAGTGATTGCGTTCACTTTTATCTGGGTGGCCAAGTGGTCCAGCTTCAATATTATACACCACATCTCTGATATAGTGAGGTATTCTTAATTTTTTTATTGCATTCCATTCAAAATTTGCATCACATATTCTCTTGTCAAAATATTTTTATAACTCAAGAAAAGAGTTCACACCATATTATATATATTATTATCCCCATTTCTCAACGCGGGTGTGATTTCATTTGAAATAAATAAAGCCAACACGCTTACATCAGAATATATCTTAACTAATTATTTTATTTGTCCTTATTCTGTTTAGTAAAATTAAAGTAGTAATTTATTTTGTGATCAGAGCTCTCGAAAATCTCCAATGAACACAAATCAAAATATATAAAATGGACAAGAAGAAAGCTTGTCGATTTAGATTTTACAATATTTTAATATTGGTGTTCATGTAGGGGGCACGATAGGGCATACCTATGGTTAGGCATGCATCCATTTTACACATATTTGAAAGAAGCTTCAGCAAGAACTATCACTTCTTTAAGGACCATACTTTACACATGCATTCAAGAGTTTGTTTGGCATGAGAGAAATGGAGGGGAAGGGAGAGGAGGGAAGATTTTAATAAGCTAGTTCAATTAAGAAAAAATGAATAAGTGTGGTTATAAAATTTTAATGAAGAGAATATATAAGAAATTAATTAAAATATTTTAAGCCCACTTGTCTAATTTTTTTTTTTTTTAAATAGAACACATTAAAATTCCCTCTCCCCTCCTCCCTCTTTCCTTTATACCAAACCAACACTTACACGATGGAACGAATGAAAGGACTTGGGTTTTCTTTAAATATTTGTTATTATAAGTACAAGTGTAAAAGGAGAGCTTATTGAAAAAAACTAGCATGTTAGATGGGAGAGCACTTTAAACTAATGAACAAAAAAACCACACTTCTCTTTCCAGGCTGATATCTATTGTGGAACTCATTAATGCACCTCGGTTCAAGAGTAGACTTCCCTAAAAGCCAATAAAAACACTATGAACACATGTTTAAAGAGATAGCGCATAAACACAACTTTTTCTCATGAGACTCTCCCACGTGGAAATCATAAAAGCATGATCTCATATTCAAGTTTTCTAGATAAAAAATATTATGGCAGAAGAGTTACTTTTAATTGATCCCACAATATTGAAATCTAAAATAATTAATATTGGATAATTTTTTAAGAAATTAAATTATTCATAAAATATAAGTAAATTATTTAATTTTTTTTTTCAGAAATTAAGTGTAATATTTAATATATGAAAATTAAATGCATTTCTTATTCATTTTTGCGGGTGTAATGTCCAGATAATTAAGAATTGACACAGTTATTATCTTTCATAAATGAAAATATAATACTCTCTCCCATCTCAAATATAAGAGCTATTTAGGTGTTAAATTTAGTTCTAATTATAAGATCTTAATCTATTTTATATCGTATATTTATCATTTTTTCTTAAACTATTTTTTCTCTTATATTTATCATTTTTCCTAAGTTAATTTTAAATTATAAACTAATATATAATATAAAGTTATATAGAGATATTTCAGAGACACAATGTAACATTTGTTCAAATTAACTATTTTATTTTATTGTTTAATCTATCCAAATTAGTTAAATTGCTTTTATATTAAGAACATGAGGTAATATGTACCGTGGGTACATATCAACCAGATATGTGGTAAGCCTAAGTGTGAATTTTTATATTATTTATGTTGATGAGATTTCCTCCCTAATCAACCTATCTCATTATATAGTGCACAAGTTATTATTGAAGATAAAAGTGATGCTAATAAAATAATTTTTCGAATTGGGGGGGGGGGGGGTAGGTATATGTTACTATTGTGAGGATCCGGAGTTAGGAGAAATCACACTGATTAGTAACAAAAAGAAGTTAGGAAAGTTAACAAAACATTAACTCATCAAACTATCAACTTTTGTTTTTGGGGCTAGAATATATAAATGTTATATTAGTTATAATATATCAAATTATAAATTGAGTATTATCTCTTAAAATAATTTTTATAAGAGAGAATTAAATTATGTTGAATAACAAAGACAGAAGAATACTTGGCTTAAGATTCCTTTAAAATTAAAATTATTATGAAGGACCAAATCAACCCAAAAAAATAGGGAAAATCCCTCTAAAATACATTGAAAATAGGAAAATACCTATTCAATGCTTTGAAATGTAAAAATCTGGATCAGTCCAATGTCAGTACGGATGAACAGTGCGGGCGCGCCAAAAGACGATTTTGCCCTTCAGCCCTCATTCTCGCCACTTCAAAAATAACAACACTCAGTTCTTAATTAACAACTCCGGATTCTTGATTAACAACTCCATATTCTTGATTAACAACTCCAGTTTTATCTTCTTTTTTTTCACAATAACAACACCGGTCTTGTTATTAACAACTCCGCTTTATTCTTACACATATTCGCATCTCAAAAATATAGTGTTGTTAATGTAAAATACGGTGTTGTTAATAAAGAAAATAGTGTTGTTATTGGCCCTAAAACTTAAATTACGAAGTTGTGAAACAATAAATGGGAGTTGTTAATGTAGAATATGGTGTTGTTATTGTGAAAGTAACAAGATGAAACTGGAGTTGTTAATCAAGAATATGGAGTTGTTAATCAAGAATTCGGAGTTGTTAATTAAGAGCGCGTGTTGTTAATAAAAAAAGAGGTGTTGTTATTGGCCTTGAAACTTAAATTAGGAAGTTGTGAAATAAGAAAGGGGAGTTGTTAATCAAGAATCCGGAGTTGTTAATTAAGAACCGCGTGTTGTTATTTCTGAAGTGGCGAGAATGAGGGCTAAAGGACAAAATCGTCTTTTGGCGCCACCCGCACTGTTCATCTGTACTGACACTGGACTGATCCGGATTTTTCAATTTCAAAGCACTGAATAGGGATTTCCCTATTTCCAAAGTAGTTTAGAGGGATTTTCCCAAAAAAAATACATTAAAAGTTACTCATGTGCCCTCATTGTCTCCTACGGTTTTACTTCTTGCCGATTTCCTGTTACAAAAATGAAAAGTTTAAATCTTGGTAGTTATAACAGGGAGATCAAAAATCCGTTTTCAATTAATTTTTTACATATCTATCTATTGGTCTAGGTTATCATATTCAAGCATTGTTGAACCAATCAGACTAGCTTTCCCAAGGATATTTTCTACATTCACACGGATTCAAAATCGAGACCTTGTACTTTGAGCAGCCAAAACCCCTTACATTAGGACCATCACTTATTGTAAAAAATCTTTTTTCAATTCTTTCTCCTACTATTAGGCTAATCTTCAAAACTTAGAGGTAATAGTATCCTATTGTCTCCTTTACTTAAAAAGGGTTATTTAGGGTTTATTTTCTTAGCTGAAATTAAAGAGAAAAAAACTCCCTTACCATTAAAGTTGTCATCAAACTTAACGTTTTGTGCTATCTCACCTTTTTCATTATATTGAACAATATGTATATCACTCTAATAAATGACATTGATATTTTAATTTATAATTAATAATTTTTTATGCGTTTAGATAGTGACATTACAGTCGGAAACTAAAAGAACAACTTCAATTGGATCTAATTCTAAGATTCCTAAGCAAACCACCATGCACAATGGAAATAGGTTCCTTAAAGCCTAAAAGATAGCCACTACCTTTGAAGGTTTGTTGAACATCCGGCATTGAGCTTCTGATTGAACCACCGTAATTATCAAGTTGTCTTGATTTTCAACCATCAACTCGGACGAATCCATAATAAATAAAATATAGTCATCAGCTATAATCGTTAATGGTGAAGCAAACCAGGCGGCGAGAGCCCATGGAGGTATTTTAAAATGATTAAATACTTACAATTGAATATCAATACGGTCATTTTATACAGTGGTATGACATATTGCTCAATTTAATAAAAAGTTAATACGGCATAACCAGTCACTGTATTTTTGTTTATATTTGATGGTTTCAAACTGTTAATTAAAGATGCGTCATATATTCTCAGAACAAATATTTGACGATTCGTAATCGTCAAATATTGGTCCCATATTTGACTATTCGGACACAAAAATTATCATTTATTGATGTTTTGGTAAGGCCATGTGACTTATGTGGGTATTAATACTTGATTGTTTTTATTTAATAACAGTTAATTGTGGTTATCATACTTGACCTTTGTAGGTCTAAACTGTCAAGTGCTTATATAATACATAACGGTTTTGTCTAATAACCAACAATATTGATGCATCAATTTTTTTAAATGGCTGTTGTATTGTTGCTTTTTAAATAGCACCCTCTGCATTATATATTACACTCACAACAGCAACAGCAAATTACATAGCAAAATTAAGTAAATAACCTAGCAGACTATCACACATCAAAAATCAGAAACAGATCAAACATATGCATTCACTTGTGCAACATCCCAAAAATTTAAGAAGAGATTCAAAAGGAATGGTTGGCTTAAGGAAATCATTTAAAATTTGCATGCTTCTAAAAGGAATTGTTTGCCAAAAAGCTTATTTTGAGGCAAAAGTTTTAAGGAAATAAAGGAGAAATAATTATTAAAATTTTGCATTGGATAAAGCATGAAAGATGATACGAAGTATGCGTGTGATGAGTGCTTGATGGACTAAATTTTTGAGATGCCTTAGTACGAAAATGCCACTGTCTTAAAAAGCAAGACTGAGGTGTAGGTGTTGTAAGTTCATGTATTACACATATGAGATGCTTAAAGGCTCCTTAGTTGTGTTTGGTGGCAAAAGAATTGAAATCTATCAATTTTTCTTCTGACCCTGTTTCAGTTAGCCACTATTTTAAATGAAGAATTTGAGTTTTGTTTAATTTGATGCTTCCAATGAGTTTAAAAGGGGGTTTTTTTTTTTTGTAGGATAATGCCTCTAGTACAATTTTGGACCCATTTTGATTGGAAATGGAATTTTATAAATTGGAGCGCTGATTGTATGTGAGGTAAAACTAGGGGAAGCGACCTCTTATACCCATGAAATTTGATGAGTATTTAGTACACATCTCAATCTTTAAAGTAAGTCCAAGAATGCATTAATTGGATGTTCACATTGAAAGATATAATTTTTCAAATTTTGGGCAGAAAAACTGAAAAATCTTGCTTTACCAAATGGGCAGTGACTATTCATGGCATAAGTATGAAATTATGTCCATGACTTGATGCTGAACTTTATTTTACCCTTGTAGAGAATAAAAAGAAATTTAAATAGAAATTTAAACAACTTCATTTGGAGTTCCCTAGATTAAGTTATGATTTTTCAAAGTTAATTGAAAAATTAAGGGTAGATTTTGTTTAAAGTTGGGATTTTAAGAAGAGTTAGCTAAGTTATAAATTGTGAATGCTATAAGTATTAATCCACCATTATATATATATATATATATCATAGGATTTGATATATGCCAAAGATCACTAAGGAGCTATATCAAGGAAAGAAGCGAGGAGAAGGTAAATTACGGAAGAAAACACCAATTTGTTGTATTTTTGTTTGTGCTATTATTCTTATTGTGCATGAGAACATGTAAGTTACTTTACATGAGATTATTTTCCAGGGCAATGTGCACTAGTTAATTATTTATTTAATTATGTATGCTCTCTAATTAGCGATTGGCTAAGTTATCTATATGATATATAGACATCATTGATGATATATTGGATGTAAGTGGTTGTTCTCTATGTCTTTTTTTGCTTGTTTAGTTGTGATTTTGCATGATTAACATGAAGAAATTTGTCACTACTAAGATTTCTCCGAATCTCACCTCTTTCTTCCATGACATAAAGCTAGGGCAAATACCTCTAGGAGCTAGGCCGTTGTGGTTAGAGCTGGGAAAATGGGCCAGGTTGCAGGTTGCGGGTTGTGTGGCCCGCACTTTCATGGGATGGCAAAACGCCAACCCTAATGTAAGGCCCCCACTTACATACCACTTGTTATCGATATTAATCAGAGTAGCAATTGTCAGTTTAGTGGACACACAAGAATAGCATAGAAATACTGATAAATGCACATGATTATATTACAAAACTCCCAACATGGTGTGTTCACAATAGTTACAAACCTCAAAATAATAAAAAGGTCTTCAAATAACCAACCGCCTTGATTGATATACATCGGAACTAATAGTTGTCGGTAAGTACACCTTCGCCCCTTGAGTCCCTGCCTGCTACTGAAAACTTTATATATTCATGGAAAGGGTGAGATTCAAAAGAATCTCTATAGTAACATACAATCAGTCATATAAAATGCGGCAGATAAATATGTCATACAAAATGTAATGCAACATAATAATAACACAAACAACACAGTATGTGCATATGAATTTGGTCTACTTCCCTACTATCCATAAACCTCTATAAATGTGTCTACTCGCACAATGCCCTACTCGACAATACAGTGATCATATTATAGAAGATGAAATACACAAAGCATATAAACATTCACATAGTGTATGAAAGATAGAGTTACTACCTGGAATTGCCCTTTCCTGCTCTACTATCTATTCAGTACCTTTGATTTGGCTCAGGCTATTGATATGTTCTAAAATTTCAAATTTATCATAAATGAGTTATTATTTATTCTTAATTCATTCTAAACTCATTGTGTTGGTTGTTTAACACAGTTACAACAGTTTCTGCACAGTGCATTTTTGCAACTTTCCAAAAACAGCCAGCTTTGTAGTCAAATTTGAAAATACATAATTAATTCTAGGAAACTCCAAATTGACTAATTCCAAATTCCATAAAAAGATCTTTAATTGTAATTTTAAGGAAAAATACCCAAGTCTGACCATTACCGCAACATTATTCCCAGAATTACATCAAACCTCCCTTGTTCCAGATTCCCTTCCAGAAATAGGGCTCAACTTTGAAAAATCATATCTTTTAATCTACTAGTCCAAAAATTATTCTCTACCCATCAAATTAAAACTCTACATGTCTACTTTATTTTTGAAAATTTTCATCATTTTTGGACTAGGTTTGACTAACGAAATTCATTTTACAACCAAACTGTTTCCAGAGAAACAAATCAAACAACATCTTTTCTTAACTTCTAAAATTTGCAGATTTATACATGATCATCCAAAATTCATAAACACATATATTCCCACACAATTTTCCTTTTTAAATCTAAGGGAACCATCAAAATACCAAAATCTAGTCCAAACTCCCCTAAATCAGGTATGGACGAAAAATTGACAAAAATTTGGGGAAAATGGAGTTTTATTATTTCAATCCATAAAACACCTTATTTGCACCTCTAATCACTTGTTTAATCACTTAATTAAACTTTTCATATGATTAATGTGAATTTGGCTAGCATAACCCCTTAGGGTTTGAGCTTCCCAAATTACAAAATCCAACCAAACAATCTAATCAATCAACCAAATCACCAACAACAAGCCTAAATCATCAAGATAAGATAAGTTTCCAAACTTACCTTGATTTCCTCTTCTTTATCTCTCTAAACCGACCTCTCTCTCCTCCTTGGTGATCTTGATTTTGCTTGCTAGACATGTGTTTCAAGAAGGAATAGAGATTAGAGAGAGTTCTCATGAATTTCAAGGCAAGATCAGGTGGAAAATCACTTAGAACCTACCTTGGTTGTCTCTTGAACCTTGCTCTCTCTTCTCTTCTTTATGTTCTATGTATAAACTCTCTCTCTCTCTCCTTGCCTTGATGGCTGGCCGAAATATGGCCTTGAGAAATAGACAAGAGCTCTTCAAAAATATCAAGTTCCACCTCCTCAATTTATATTATTTAATTGATATTAACATGTGATAAAATAATTCATATCATCATCTTTTCTCTTTCTCCATTTGTGCTATATGAATATGACCATTGGAAACAACCAAAAGGGCTTCTTGAATTATCCCTATTTTGCCTATTCAAAATATTAACTTTAATTGTAGTTATTTGCCTACCATTCTTGACTTTCCTTCTCATCTTTTTGAACTTGGTTTTAAGTGCTTCTACATGACATAATTTATGCCCAGATATTCATTTTCTCTTCCCTCTCTCCATTTTGGCCGTCTAATGTAATATCCCAAATTTTGAGATTGGAGGCTAAGAATAAGCCTGAATTAAGTGGACTGCTAAGCCCTGGTTTAGTACGAGTCCTAAGAATATAAACTTTGCTGCCAGTATATTTTTCCTTTTTTAAATAGACAAATGATGTTCAATGCCTATTAAATTTTTCAGAATGAAAGTGTACTTATCAAGATTTAATTTGATCGGTCATATAAGTCATTTGGAGCTGTACACAAATAGTTATGTATTTTTACCGTTAGCCTAATAAAACTGGAGAGTTTCTGTGGCAGTGTCCAAAAACAATAATTCTAGGAATTTTGAACTTTTAGTTGGCTGAAGTGCGGTCGGATTGGGTACGGCGGGGCCGGGCCAGTCCCGGGGGTAGTTTGTTCATTTATCAAGGTAGACTCATATAACCACCAAAAATATTATGAAATGGTGCATTTGGAATTGTTGGATTCGATATTTGCCCTGAACATGAGCAACTTGTGCCGGAGCACACTTGGAAAGCACAAGGTAGTGACGCTTTCCCTTATACTTTATGTGATGTATTGTATATTTGATTTATCATTGTTTTGTGATGATTTTGGATGTGGCAAAGCTGTAAATATGTTAATGCTAGGGAGGCAATATGTATATGTGAATGCCAGGAAGGCAATGTGTGTTTGTAAATATGAATGCTAGGAAGGCAATGTGTGTATGTGTTGTTTGATTATTTACTTGCATGCTATGTGATTACATGTTGTATAAGTGATTTGTTACTACTGAGATTCTTTTGAATCTCATTCTTTCCATTAACTAACCAACAGACAGGGCAAGCGGCTCAAAGGAGAAGCAGGCAACTAAGGGTGAATAGTTATTTATTTTAGTTGTCAGTTGGTTGTCATATATGGGTTGGGATTACTGCATATTTGTAAATGTTATTTGGATATGGATATGTAATCCCCTGAATGGGAAATTGTAAGGAATATTCCTGTAAACCCTGTAAGGAAAATCACTTAGAACCTACCTTGGTTGTCTCTTGAACCTTGCTCTCTCTTCTCTTCTTTATGTTCTATGTATAAACTCTCTCTCTCTCTCCTTGCCTTGATGGCTGGCCGAAATATGGCCTTGAGAAATAGACAAGAGCTCTTCAAAAATATCAAGTTCCACCTCCTCAATTTATATTATTTAATTGATATTAACATGTGATAAAATAATTCATATCATCATCTTTTCTCTTTCTCCATTTGTGCTATATGAATATGACCATTGGAAACAACCAAAAGGGCTTCTTGAATTATCCCTATTTTGCCTATTCAAAATATTAACTTTAATTGTAGTTATTTGCCTACCATTCTTGACTTTCCTTCTCATCTTTTTGAACTTGGTTTTAAGTGCTTCTACATGACATAATTTATGCCCAGATATTCATTTTCTCTTCCCTCTCTCCATTTTGGCCGTCTAATGTAATATCCCAAATTTTGAGATTGGAGGCTAAGAATAAGCCTGAATTAAGTGGACTGCTAAGCCCTGGTTTAGTACGAGTCCTAAGAATATAAACTTTGCTGCCAGTATATTTTTCCTTTTTTAAATAGACAAATGATGTTCAATGCCTATTAAATTTTTCAGAATGAAAGTGTACTTATCAAGATTTAATTTGATCGGTCATATAAGTCATTTGGAGCTGTACACAAATAGTTATGTATTTTTACCGTTAGCCTAATAAAACTGGAGAGTTTCTGTGGCAGTGTCCAAAAACAATAATTCTAGGAATTTTGAACTTTTAGTTGGCTGAAGACTATAATTTTTTCTAAAAATAGACTTAATAAGGGTTAGATAGCTTTTGGAACCACTGCAATTGGATATCTATAAATAAATATATGAATTTTTAAAGTTTGATGAAAATTCTATCAACTTTTAGGCAAGGTGCAAAATTAACAAAGTAATGGCAAAAATGTATAAGCAAAATAGTCATTTGACTAAATTACATCCACATCACATATTTTTCCCATTTTCAAAAGGTGAGACATCCAAAAGAGAGGTAAGAAAGGGATTAAATACTTAGCTCATATTATATGCTAAAATAAGGAAGAATTGTGGCCAAGGAAAAATGAGTTGAAAAGTCAACAACTGTAGGCTAATGTTGTAACATTTGAGGAGGCAATATTATGATATTTCAAGAAGCCAATTTAGTTATTTTGGGGCCTTCATTTACGTTACTTTTTGGTATGAGGAAAAAGGAATATTAAGATTGAAGTCTAAATGTCATTAGTTGGAGTATTTTGGTCAAGCAAAAGTGAACTTTGAAAGTCAAGGGCAAGTGTAATAAAAGGAGCTCTTATATGGTTATCACAAGACTTGAATGAAGTTAAATTAGGAGACTTATTTGATCTCTTTGTGCAGCCGTTTACATGCCATTTTGGAGAGAGGAAAGATAGAACAATTATAATCAAATAAAAGAAGATAAGACTTGATAAATTGGCAGGTGCAAAAAGGGTAATAAACTAATATATTTTGAGGAGGTGTAAGAGATATTTTTAAGAGCAATTAAGCTCTTCCAAGGCTCCATGTAATATCTCAAATTTTGAGACTAGAGGCTTGAGAATAAGTCTGAATCAAGTAGACTACTAAGCCCCGGTTCAGCAAGTATCCCAGGAATGTAAGCTTTGCTGCCAGTGTGATTTCCTGCATGGTAGTCAGATTGTCATGTGTTTTTGGATCAACAAATGATGTCCAATGCCTATGATATTTTTCAAAATAAAAGTAGACTTATCAAGCTTTAATTTGATAGGTCATATATGTAACATCCCAAATTTTTGGCCTAGGACTTTGAGGATAAGCCTATATCAACAGACTACTAAGCCCAGTTTGGGAAGAGTCCTAAGAATGTCGAGAGATAGAAAGACTCTAGGGGACTATGTGATCTGACCCTATCGGGTAGCGGGCCCAGTATGCGTAGGTAGTAGGATTAAATTAGTGTCGATGCAGATATGCACAAGACACATAAACAACACCGTTAGGTTGGTAGAAAGATGCCACCCAGCTATGTCATGAGGTATGGGACTGATTGGTCGAGCGAAATATGCTGGTTTATAGCTAATGATGACACAACTTTTGTGTTGGATAAATAAGAGAGTGACAAGTATCCTCTCATCATGACAAAGTACCAAGTTACTTTTTTATTGTCTTGATAGGAAGGTGACATGTATCCCTAATGATGATACTTGCTTTTTGCCTTTTGTGTTGGCACACTCATGAGGTGCCACATGTCGCCTAAGTAAGGGAATCCACTGGTGCCCTACCCGATCATGTACTTGACTTCTTAAACATCAAACATTGGAGTCCGGGGAAATTGTCAGGCCTTTCCTTTCCTATGATAAAGTGAATGACCAAAAAAGAGATTGGGTCCCACACAAGGGACACATGGCACAACATGGACCATGAATCCATAAAGTGATTTTATGCTTTATGTGTTGGCACCATGGAAAAGGCGCCGCCCAGCCCTTTAGTCAGAACAACTTGTCAATCCCTGACTTTGGGACCTAGGAAAAGAAGCGTCGGGCCCCCTGGGATATTTTAGCATATGACACATGTCTTTAAATGACATCAACACTCTCTCTCCACTCTATTAATTTTGTGCAGCCCCTAAAAAATAAGGGGAGAATAGAGAAATTCAACAGAAAATGAAAGAGTAGAGAAGGTGGATGTATAGTAAAAGTTCTCGAGCTCCGGAGCTGATTTCACCTCTGAATCACCATTTTCTCTCAAAATACCTTTCATAGACCTTCTTCTACTCATCCCAAGCTTCATTTCTATGGTTTTATATTTGTATTTTGAGGTTTTTGATGCCATCTTGTGTAATATCCCAAAAAAGTGATTAAGGGTTATTGACTTCAAAAGTGGATGTGATTATTGATAAATAAACACTTTTGGAGAAATACAATGTGAATTGTGATTTGAATGTTTTATGTGTGTGCCTAAACCCTGTATTTAAGTTCAATTATGGATTAACATCTAAATTGAATTGAATAGAGGGAGGGTGCATATTATGGTGAAATGGAAAGTTGGTCAATTTGGTGGTTGTGTTGCATTATGGTTCAAAACCAAATATGTGTGGATGTGATGAGAATTTGGTTGTTTTAGTGATTCCAATGGATTTCTTGTGAAAATTTGTTTGGGGAGAGTGTTTGTTGTTGAATTGGAACCATTGGGAATAATTGTGCAAAAGTTGGAAATTCTGTCCATTGAAAATATGTACAGGGCAGTCGGATTGTATAGACGTTTTAAATAAGCAAATGGTGTGTAAAAATTATGAAACTTTTGAGTCTTAAATTTCACATGCCAAAATTCAAAATTTACATATAATTTGTGTCATTTCGATTTTTGAGCTAAGAGTTATGATTTTCCAAAGTTTAGAATTGAAACTGGAATATATTTCAGAGCAGTAAGGACTTTTGTGCAATTCTGTATTTTTGTGGTTATGAACTGCAGTTATCCATATTTTTCCAAAAAAAATAGGACTTAAATAGCTTTCCATTGGCTTTGGTAACACCCTATTTCAATTTTTCTAGAATTAGTTATGATTTTTCAAAGTTAGGGCAGAAATCTGCCAGAATTACCATTAAATCCGAAAATTAAATTAAAATATGATGGCAATTTTTAAAATTATGAGTTGAATGGAAAAGTCATTTGGGCTAATTTAAGGACCTCATAAGACGTCTTTAGCATGGGCCAAGAAGAGGAAATATTATTTACATGTTGTTTGGGCTTATAACATTAAGTTATGTACATAAAAGTTAAAATTTGGTATTTTAGGAAATTATGACATAAGCAAAAGAGACAATGACATAAGCATGGACTTTTAAAACATTTCCTATCTTCTTTCTCCATTCAAACCGACGTGAAGTTTATCAAAAAGTGAGAGGAAGAGTTGAGACCATTTCTAGAGAGAAGGAGGAGAAAATTCGCCAGGTAAGCTTGATTTCTTCGGAGAATTAGCTCCTATCTTGTGTAATCCTTCTCCTAAGTTGTTCTTCTATATGAATTAAAGTGTTGGAGGCTAAAATTTCATTGTTATGAAGAGCTAGGATTTTGGCCTAAAGGGGAAAATCTAGAGGGAGCTTAAGGTAACTTCTAAAACTTCAATCTTTGATTGTTTTGGCTGCTGTGGACAATTTAATCGGTGAAATTTTGCTGAATTGTCTTTGATTTGAAATTTGGAAATTGAATTGGCCAGGGGTTATGCTGCCGAAATTTGGTCCAAATGGTAGTTATAACCTAATGTAATAGTTAATAAAGTGGTTAGGAGTAGAAAGGAACACGTCTACAAAGTCGGATTTCGAAAACCCCAATTTTCCCGAGGAATGTGATAATTTCGGCTAGCTCTAGAAATGGGCCCTAAATTTTGATTTTCAATGATTTGATGATTCTATTGAGTTCAGAAGGGAAAATTAGGTTAGGTTACAGTTGGTCACTTTTTCAGAAAAGCCTGAAAAAGCATAATTACGAAAACACCTCTGAAACCCTTAAAGCGAGGTTGTCAAGGCTATTTTGTAATTTAACAATGAATTTGGTAATTCTTAGTCCATAAATGGATTCCTTGAGTGAAAATAAGTCAAAATAGCCCTAGTCAAAATTTCGGGAAAAGTGCGGTCGGATTGGGTACGGCGGGGCCGGGCCAGTCCCGGGGGTAGTTTGTTCATTTATCAAGGTAGACTCATATAACCACCAAAAATATTATGAAATGGTGCATTTGGAATTGTTGGATTCGATATTTGCCCTGAACATGAGCAACTTGTGCCGGAGCACACTTGGAAAGCACAAGGTAGTGACGCTTTCCCTTATACTTTATGTGATGTATTGTATATTTGATTTATCATTGTTTTGTGATGATTTTGGATGTGGCAAAGCTGTAAATATGTTAATGCTAGGGAGGCAATATGTATATGTGAATGCCAGGAAGGCAATGTGTGTTTGTAAATATGAATGCTAGGAAGGCAATGTGTGTATGTGTTGTTTGATTATTTACTTGCATGCTATGTGATTACATGTTGTATAAGTGATTTGTTACTACTGAGATTCTTTTGAATCTCATTCTTTCCATTAACTAACCAACAGACAGGGCAAGCGGCTCAAAGGAGAAGCAGGCAACTAAGGGTGAATAGTTATTTATTTTAGTTGTCAGTTGGTTGTCATATATGGGTTGGGATTACTGCATATTTGTAAATGTTATTTGGATATGGATATGTAATCCCCTGAATGGGAAATTGTAAGGAATATTCCTGTAAACCCTTTAGTTTACAATGTAAAACCTAAGGGTTGTCGGGAATTTTTCTTTACACTCTGATATATATGAATGAGATTTAGCTACGCGAGATAATGGTATTCGAAAGATGAATATGAGACCAGATGTCATATGAATCAGATTTGAAAGTCATTTGAGAAAACCATATCTCAAGGATGGTATTGTAGAATGAGTTTTGATTATCTGTTGGTCTCTAATCCATTTTAATTACATATTTTGAATGATAATTATGGAGGGGGTTACATCTTGCTTGCTGGAGTACTGCCGTGATTTTCAAGCACGGTTACAGAAATGCAAAAATGTAAGCCTAAGCTTCATTTTGAACTGATTGGTTTGTTGTTTGGATGAGTATTCATGATAGAGGGTACTGTTCATTTTTTATCCAGTGGGTATTTTTGGAGGTTTAATCAGGGTTTAATCATGTTCTTATGCTTAAATGATGATTTATGATGATTTTGGAAGTTATGTTTAAAGCTACCTGAATTCGTTTTTTAGAGGTTATGAACTTGCAATGTGTTTTTGATAGGTCAAACTTAGTTTAGATCCTATGAAATTTTACAGGATTAAAGTAGACATCATGGGCTTTAATTTGATAGGTAATATGAGTCATTTGGACTAGTAGATTGAAAGTTATGATTTTTCTAATTTTTACCTCGATTCTAGAATGAAATCTATGGTAGTCTATCTTTGACGAATTTATGGAAAATGTGTGGCTGTAATCAATCCTCTATGATATTTTTCACTGAAGAGGACTTAAAGATCTTTTTATAGAACCTAGAACCAACCCATTTGTATTTTTGTAGAATTATTTATGAATTTTTAAATTTTGGTATGGAAAACTGACGAATTCTGTGGGTAGTGATCAATTAAGTGAGATACTGTATTGATATGCATTTAGAAGTGTAATGGATATATTTTTCTCTAAAACTTGACTAATTAGGGGTCCCATAGCCTTTTAAATCATCTCAATTAGACATCTGTACAATCAGTTATGAATTTTCAAATATTGTTGAATATGTGTGAAAATGGAAAAAGGTAATGGCACAATGTAACCTTGAACTCTAAGGGTAGAAATTTGTCCCTGAGGATAATTTAACTACTTTAACTCATTATTTGACTAGGTAAAATGACCATAATAACCCTAATAATATGATTATATATCTAGCGCCATGAGATGACAAGGAAGAAAAAATGGAAGAATTTCCAAACAACTCAATGGTTGAAAGAAAAGGTACAAAAGGGGACTCAAAGACAAAAGGTAGTAAACTTACTTACTTGTATGTATGTGATGTTTATGCTATGTATTGATTTGCTATATTGCTTTGCTTGATTATCTGAAGAATGTATGAATGAATGAATCTCTGTTTCTATTTTTACTGTGGCTATAAGTATGTTACACGAAACATTGACCGCACAGAATATCATTATGTGAACATGAATCTATGTAAGGCAAGCATATCATGTACTAGCATTCATCTTACATGCATTTTCTGTATGTTTGTTACTGAGATTCCCCTGAATCTCACCCCCACCACCATATAGGTACAGGAATACGACAGAGAAGAATACTTGAAGAAGAACCGGAAAGAAAGAAGTCAAAGAATTAAATTCCTCAAGTGTATTTATTTTTACTATTTGTAAAGTATTTAAACTTGACGAATACCTACGAATAAGAAAGTATGTAAACACATATTAGAAATTTATTGAACGGTAATCGGGATCTCCGAAACTAAAATTAAGAGTGGAGAAATAGAACTATCTCAGATATATGAACATGGTAAGAATAATGGATCAACAGCCGGAAATGAATAATTAACCCCTAAGTAATTAAAGAATAACACTTCCGTGTACGTAATAAAGGGGCATGTAAAAGGGGTGCTATGTTTTTGTGTTAGAGTAGAGATTTTGGCATTAGATAAATGTTCTCTGCTATTGAGAATAGGTATATCGATACCTTGTTAGTGATCTTAGAGAGAATGAATGAGAAAGTTGTTCCCTGATAGAACAGAGTAATAGAAAGAATGACAATAGTTATGAATT